>CM055267.1:27885435-28323173 GCA_029237695.1 Conchocele bisecta
GTGAAGTAGAACTTGGGAGTTATTGCGTGGACAAGGATACAGAGTGCGAAAAAAAAAAAATGGCCGCAAAGGGGAGATAAGTAATTGGAAATTTTTGAAAATAAATAGGCTTCTTCATCTTGCCGTGATAAAGATGTATACCGCATTTGGTTACGATCGGTGAAGTAGAACTCGAGTTATTGCGTGGACAAGGATACAGAGTGCGAAAAATAAAAAGAGTTGTCAGAAGACAACGAAGCTCGCCTGTTGGCAGCCTTCACTCAAACTTGGCACAGTTGCATAAAAAACATGAATATTATATAACTTGACCTTGGGTTAAGGGGCGTGCGGTGGACCTTGACATTGGGGTCAGTGGTGCAAGGTGGCTCGTGGGTTTGCTATAGCATACTATAGCATATATTGGGTGGGAGGGGGGGGGGGTGAACTACTACATCACAGAAGTCACTTCCATCTTTTTAGTCACGCTGAAGTAGCTACCAATAAAATGAAGATATGATGAAGTACAACAATCCTCACAAAACTTAGCCCGAGTATTTATAACAATGGTTTCTGACCTCCTTAGGAAATTGGGTTGTATATCAAAAGTTTGGTCACTGTCTCACGGATTTATATATCCTTGTAAACTCGATAGAAGTCTAATTTTCAAACATGTTTTTACCAAACCCGTTCACATCTTCATCTGAAATTAAAACAAGCAAACCGTAGCTAAAATGGACATCTTTAACTGACCCAATGGTGATGAATAGTTTTCCTATTTTGTCAGAAACACATTCATCGACTTGTCTATCGTGCCAAAGGTTTCAAACTACAATGTACTTGAAACGTGTTCCATTCTAGAATACTTATTGGTCTATTTGTCATGCACATATTGCAGAGTGGGGGGAGAAAAAGTTACTTTTTTGAGGGGGAATGGGGCATAATTTCTCCAAATATTTTGGCAAAAATAAAACAACAGCACACTGGTCCTGATTATCTAACTGGTGCTATTTTCAGGCTGTGCATCGCTGTGATTTATACAGACCAGTTAATTAAAAAAAAAATTGTAATTTTTATGTGATCATGTGTGTATAAAAATTTTTTTAGCCGCCTGTGTAGCTTGCTTGTCACTGATAACTAGTTACATGTTATAATTCAGATGTAATTATTTTGCTTCTCTTCAACTCAGTACTTTCCCGAAGTTGATTCTGAACTGTGAATGTTTAGCCTCATTATTTAAGGTATATTAACGGCAGTAGTGAACTAGCTAGCTACATAGACAAGAGGGCCATGATGGCCCTAATTCACTCACCTGACTCCATGAACACCAGAGGAGAATGTGACATGGAGTTCATGTGTTTTAAAAAAATTGTGCTATTTTTAGATGGTGGTCATCTTGGATTAAGAGACGACTCATTTTACCAAATCTGAAAATGCTTCACCCAAGGATCTTAACTTACTATGAAGTTTGGCCAGCATCGGCCATGTGGTTCCTGAGAAAAAGACGTTCAAAATCTCGAATAAATGTACCTTTTGGCGGCCTTCATGGATGACATAATCATCCGATTCCGACAAATATTGCACCAGAGCAATCGCCTCATCGATACCTTCAATTGGATATAAGACATGAGCATATTCGGTCAAAAATAAAGTTTGACTCCAATTTGACCCCACGGGCCACGCCCATTTTTTTACCCCGGGGTCACCATTTTCACAACTTTGAAAGAGCATTGTGCATCGATCATTCCTACCAAGTTTCGTCGAAATCCGGCCAGTGGTTCAAGAAAACATTTTTTTAAGAATTTATGCTATTTTTAGATGGCGGCCATCTTGGATTAGCGATGACCTCCAGTTTAACAAATCTGAAAAGGCTTCACCCATGGACCATAACTTTTAAGTTTGGCTATCATGGGCCAAGCGGTTCATGTGAAGAAGAATTTTGAAATCTCTAATAAAAGAACGACCTTCTGACCTTTCGGTGGCCATCTTGGATGACATAACCATCCGATTTCGACAAAACATTCACCAGAGTGATCGCCTCATTGATACCTTCGATTTAATATAAAACATGACCATATTCGGTTAAAAATAAAATTTGACCCTACGGGCCACGCCCATTTTTGACCCCGGGGTCACCATTTTAACAACTTTGAAAGAGCATTGTACATCGATCATTCCTACCAAGTTTTGTCGAAATGCGGTTAGTGTTCTTGAGAAGAAGATTTTTGAAGAATTTGTGCTATTTTAGACGGCGGGCATCTTGGATTACGTAATGACGTCATTTTAACAATTTTGTAATCCCCCTACCTAAGAACCAGGACCATGAAGTTTGGTGACTATAGGCCCAATGATTACCGAGGAAAAGACGTTTGAAAATGTTCACGGACGACGACGGACAAATTGCGGTAACAATAGCTCACATAGTGGGGCGGATATGTAACATTTTTGGCTTGAGGTCTGCACTTTGGAAACAAGCATGAAACTTTGCACGAGGGGGTTTTTGAGTATGCCGATTCCAAAAATTGCGGGAACCACGACGTCAATCGAACGCTTCCCACTCAAAACATCAAAATGTCCGCCATAAAATAATGTTTGTCAATAACTTTGGTCTAAGTCCTCCAATTCTCCTGATCTTGAGGTCTTTTTCTACGTTTATGGGGTCTATGAATATAATAAGATAAACCACAAAAACATTAATAAACATATGCATGGTAAAATTTGAAAAAAGTGACTATAACGCATACCTTTTTTTGCATTAACCTATGTATTTATATTTTCACTCGTCCTAAAATATCAACAAGTTTCATTGACCACATTACACAATATGACAACATTGCAAAGCAGTGTGACCCTCAGTAACGAGATATTACTGTTAACACATTGAAATCATATCAAGTCTTGTTCAGTCTAGTTCCTTGTTACACTCGCCCAGACAGAAGCACAACTTTGTGCAGCGCAGACCAGCCTTCATGCATTTGCACCTCCCAGAACATGCCTGTTTACATCCACACCTAAGCAGTTATTGGCACCCCTTGTCTGCTTCTGATAGAGTAGTCCAGTATGGTGTCCATGGTGAATCATCACACAATTTCTCCCAACCCTGTGAAGAAGGTGGAGGAATCTGAGGATCACCTATGAGACACTGTCCCCAGATATGTCCCGCCTGATAGACTGCTCTCTTGATATGTTGTTCCAGTGAAGCCATGTTCTCAATCTTACGATTTCCAAACGCAGAGCTGCTTACGAGCATCATTCACATGACGGTGGGCTGATATTCTCTGGCACAGAAGGACGACGTACCTATCGATTTCATGTATATCGTCACTTGGAACTTGATTTGGAATATGTGATAAGCAGTCAAACACGGGTACCAGATGATGCATGGTGCGTGAAACAGCCCATGCTGTGTTCTTTCTAATGCCATAAAATGCAGAAACCGTGTCACATCCTGATATAGCAAAAGACCCCATGCCGCGTCGGTGCCTAATGCTGCAGAAATCAAGTGACATGGGATATATAACATACCTTAGCACCATGGCCGAACGTCACACATAGTTCACAGTCCTGTTAGGTGCTTGCAACAGCAATGGCGAGAACCACCACGTCGGTTTCTGTTGCATGTATCATCACATTGGACAAGCCATGGTGGACTGAATGTGAAGCATGGAACACGAGTCTGGTACCCGCTTATTCATGAGTACAGAACAACCCAGAGAGGTCTGACATGGCAGATGATACAGCATGCTGGCCACATGTGGATATGATCTGCTTTCCTTCTAGGCTGTAACTCCTGTATGACATTGGCAAGGAGACGGAACAGACCAGTTTTGTTCTTATCAACACAAAGGAAGTTTTTGCAGTGAACTGGGATTGTTGTGTTGTTGGCTACTCGAAGTAGAAGTCCAGTACCACGACTCTGTACCTTGAGGCTGTCCTCTCTGTAATCATCCCAAACCACATCTACCCGGAAAACATCTCGCAGCATAGATGCCAGCTGTGCGTAATCCTGAAATGTCTTAATAGTCACTTGGGCTTTCCTGTGATCAAGTATGTGCACAACTACTGCACCATCAACAATTATAATATCAACGCTTGGAATATCTTCCGGCTGAGGAGACAATGATTCAATGCACTCCATCAAGTCAGATTTAGAAATTTGGTGCATGGTATTACTTGATGCCAGCAGTGTCCATGCTTGGTTTTCATGCTTGAAAAAGGCACCCATGTCACTGCTTCTCGCTTGGCATGATATATACATCTTTGAGAAGAGGTGAACGTCATTCTGTAAGGTGGACACCTTAAAGTATATGTGGATTTTGTAGATGTCTTTGTAGTACTGGCATTGAACAAGGACCGACTAGTCCTCGGTATGGCGTCATGGAAAGCTGTTGAGTTGCATACACGCTCTTCTACGAATCTCTGGCACTGTGTTTTCCCAATGTCTTCTTCCAGGCGCATTACCACTTTGGTATCAAGAGTGTAGAGGTCTGTACCTATGTCCATAAATGGATTGCCAAATTCTTACATTGCACCAACCACACTACGGACACGAGACAATATGGCATTCTGCACGCTGGGGATTTGTTCATGGTGCCGCTCTACATCAGGTCTGTTCATGCTATGCTTGTGATCATACTATTTCAGCAGTCTAGCTGTTTCTGGGCCAGCTATCATCCAGCACTTCAATGCTGCCGTGTTTTCGGTGATTCCTATTACACCACCATCACCCTTTACCATTGCGCAGGGCCAGTAGATCTCTGACATTAACTGTCATCCAGCGAGCATAATGATAGTGGTCAAGAGCGAACATGATTCCACGTAGAGATCAAAGTCTCTCTCACGGTGTGACCTGAGAAACTGTAGGAAGAGGAGTTCCAGTTCCATAACCAAACTGGGGATGTTCAGATTGCATGTGCTAACACGACTCTTCAAAGTGCAGCTGTTCTTCATCAGGTGTGTTGGAATGAGTACGGTGGGTTAAGAAGAACAAGGGCTGCAGCTGTAACTTGTTATGTGCCCATTGACCTCTGGATCTATGTTAGCCTTGCTCTTGCAGTTTCTTGGCCCGCTTAACTTCTGCAGTATTACACATCACATAACAGGCTTTGTGCCACTTGGCATTGTGATTAACTAGTGTATATTCTATGCCATTACCATCGTATAATCAAGAGACATCATCTGAGACATTTTCTGGCAAAATAAATATTCATTCACCATTACCCCACGTATTGATTGGCATTATTATACATTTTAAATTATTATAAATAATTTAAAAACATAATTCCTCATTTGCATATGAAAATAGCCCGATACCACCGTGCGTCACTATCAGTAAAATAAATATTTCCAAATAAGTATATCTGTATATTGGGCACTCTGGTGGAATAGTGACACAATTATACACTTATTTAATTCCTATTAACAGTTTGTGCCTACTGAGTGGACATGTACCTTTAATGTTCAATGGCACAATTTTCAGTTCATGAAGAATGTTCAGATTGCTTGCCAATGTAGAATAGCCTATTGGTGTTGGGCTTATAAGTTTTATCAGTTGGTTTAGCTGGTACTGGGCAAGCCTTAGGAACTAGTTTTATTTTCTTGGACATGGTTACAAGTTTATGTGAACATCCAAGGACAACATATACCATCACCTAACCTTCACCATCACCGGTATCTTAAAAACACAAATAGTATATATCGTTAAAATTGTAAATTGCACTGTGTATACCAAGTTTATTGACGGTGCCGTGACGTCTAGCTTCCGGCTGCTTCTCATATGTGCATCAGTTAGGTTTGAGATGAAATGCATGTGTTATAATCACTATTTTTCAATTTCAACATCAAAATGTGCAGTGAGATGTGTGTAATGTTTTTATTAGATTCCTAGACCTCAAAAACATTGGCAAAGGCATGAAGATAAAGAAAATTGGAGCACTTAGATCAAATTTATTGACAAAAAATTATTTTATGGCGGCCATTTTGATTTTTTCTAATTTTGAGCGGGAACCGTTGGAATGACATTGTGGTTCCCGCAATTTTTGGAATCAGCATACTCAACAATCCCCCTATGCAAATTGGCATGCTTGTTTCCAAATGTGCACACCCAATTCACATATCCGGCCCACTAACATGAGCTTCGCTCAGGTGAGATAAAAAGGTAGTCAGGAATATTTTGATAAAAATCTTTTGAATATATGCGTTTTTTGTTAGTTATCTGAAAAATTGAAATCCTGTTCTTGAATAGGTCGTCATTTCATCCTAGAATGTTTATGTTTGTTTGTTTGTTTATTAGTGTTTAACGGCCTATCAACAGCTAAGGTCATGTAAGGCCGGGCAAACGGGTTCGCTCCCATATTAACCTGCTGCATTGGGGGGGGGGGGGGGGGGGGGGGGAAAAAATCCCAAAATCAGAACAGAATATTTACATCGAGAACAAATATATTCAGCCCTGAAATTAGAATAACCTGACCTGGTGCCAGGTCCATACCACACGAAGTCACTTGGCCCCTTCCCCTAAAATAGGATTACGAATATCGTAACACTCACATAAGGGGTATAACCAGATTCAACTGTCGCATACAAAATGCCAAAGACGTATGTGAGGGCCAAACCAGGTCTCCAGTTGGGATTCCAGTAAGGATGAACCCCGATCGTTAAATTACCCATCGCGTGCTCCCACCTGCCACCCACTCCTAGAATGCTTAAACAATGGTAGCGATACAATGTAAATGCAGTAACAGTCCACGTTGACTAAAGAATTAATACCTGTATGGTGCATGGAAAACTCAAAAAATAAGTGAGACGAGATGAAATATCTCGATCATATGCTATTATATTATGGTCTGGTATCAAATTTAATAGCAGATTATAACTCCTAACATAGTATACACAGGAAATATCGTCTTCAAGCACGGCTGCGGAAATGTGGATGCACCGGCTGATGGGCCTCGGTATAAACTCGCCCGAAATAATAAACAAAAATTACCTGATGCTGTATACCGGTAGTGTTAGTAGAGGGATGACAATATCAAATCATACTTCAATCAAGCACAACTTGTGAGAAATAAAATTGTGTGGGTTTTCCCCAAGAAAATGTCCATCGGACAATAGGTCCGAGCATCTTATATCTTAACAATTATGTCGGACCGGCCGACAACTTTCGTGGAGACTGTACAATGATATTCCTGTACAAAAATAAGCTGTCAGATATTCAGATAAAACAAAATACAATCGGACAAAAGAAGTCTTGTAACAAAATATGATTTTGCCACAGACTTTATGCTTTGTCAAATGGTACCTCTTGTATTCAGGTTTGCGTGCTCGTACTACTTCTATGCCATTTGCTTCAAAGAAAGCCTTAAGGCTGTCAGTACTCAGATCTGGGTCCAGGTTACCACAGAAAAATGAGGCAGTTTCTGAAAGTAAATGATTTTTTTATTAAACACATTTCATTAAATTAGAAGTAGCACCTCTCTACAACAGTGCCAGCTGACAGGAACAAAATTGGACATTTATAGAAGTGACTGTTGTAGAATGACGCCATCAATGAAAAGCCACCAAACAGTCACCCCCACCACACCCAATTTAATGAGCAACCCCTTACTAGGTCAAATAGTAATACAATGTACATGCAAATGTACAGTAGGTTGTCTAAATCAGTTGTGCTGGCTCTAACTTCATTGTCATGATTCAAGCAACTGGCATCAACAAACGGTTAACCCTTACACCTCTATCTTAATGTTTTGTCGTCTGCTGTTTATTTTCTATTTTCCATTTTTATCATCAAAAACATGCTTTGACAGCACTTCAAAATTATTTCCATTGGAAATGATTCTGAAGTGCCAAACCAAGAAACTGCATACGACAATTGTTGTGTGGGTCTAAAGATTAAAATATCAGAGATGTATGTACATGTAGCCTCCAGCTGATGATTAGGTACTTGATTTGCACACGGTGTATTCAGAATGAAATACTGAGAAAGAACTTTTATATTCAATTTTAATATTTTTTTGACAGATTCAAGCAATTCAGCTAATTTTCTTTAAGAAATGTAATTTTGTAGGCATTATAAACAAGATAAATCGGCGGAACATGTGCACTGTCAACTAAATCCTTAAATATCACCATGTCCAACAAAAGAAACGTAAAATGAGTAAACAGACAGATGTTCATTCTGAATATTGGTACACAAGAATATGTTTACACAACAATTATAAATAGATTTAATACCACCAAGGTTATTTGATTGTGCCTACATTGTTACTGCATACTATATGGTACATCGAGTTCCCATCTCCGCCATCTTTGTACGTACAAGCCATCGAACAGTTTCCCCACTTCGAGCATTTGACACATACAGCAAATAATACGACAGTAAAACTAATAAAAGTTGGTGCAATACATTATAGACAGATATGACAAAAGTGTGCTATAAATATTATTGCCAGCAAACTAAACAAAAAACGAGATATCTGAGCATTTCTCCCATCAATCTCAAAATAAATTTCAATGTGTAAACTATTCAATCTGATGAAGTTTATAGTTGGTGTACATGTTACTCATAGGTAAAGTCATATCTATGGATACATGTATATGGACAGCTTCTGTTTATTTACATGTGTATCTTGCTGTTACATGTAGCCATTACTGGATTCTCAACAAGAATGCCGAAGGTCACACTGTACGCCCGTCGAGGCAAGGCCAGTCAACAAGGGGATACAAGTCACTGAAAACCAAATGGTTCTTCATCTTGCCTTGATAAACATGTAAACTGAATTTGGTTACGATCCGTCAAGTAGATTTTGAGTTATTGTGTGTGTTACACAACGGGAATCACGAAGCTGGGGTGAGGAATAATGCTGGGTGGGGGAGTCGCAAAGGGATCACGGGCTGGGGTGGGGAATAATTCTGGGTGGGGGAGTCGCACAGAAGGAATCACGGGGCTGGGGTGGGGAATAATGCTGGGTGGGGGAGTCGCACAGGAATCACTGGGCTGGGGTGGGGAATAATGCTGGGTGGGGGGAGTCGCAAAGAAGGGATCACGGGCTGGGGCGGGGAATAATGCTGGGTGGGGGAGTTGCACAGCGGGAATCAGGTGAATACATAATACGTCCAGTTTTTTCAAACGGGCGTACAGGCCACACTCACTTACTCGAATTCGAAGGGAGATAAAAAAATACTTTGAGTTAACCGTAGTTTGACGTATCCGTAGTACGCAATCTGTCGGACAACAAACTATTTTATTGACAGTTAGAACCAAATGATTACTTGCTGATGTAGCCTTGAGTAGTAAATATGATTTATTTTAGCAATTAAATGTACATGGATACATGTTAAATGCTGTTTCTAAGACAAATCATATTTAAACACTTTCGGTTTGTTTACAAATACACATATGCATGTCTGTGTGTAATTAATAGATAACCCGGATGTGGCACATATTCAGTTCACCAATGAATTAAATAATAACAAGAACATAATATTTTATGAATTATTTTAATAAATTATACACGGAAACAACACAAAACAACGAGAAATACTGATTTGTAACACTATTATAAAGGATTATTTCTGACCAGGCTTGATTGTACAAACTAATAATGTTTAGAACATAAAACTCGCCCATTCAATGTTTCGTCCCTATACTGATGCTGTCACATTCGGGAGATATATACACACGATCGAGTGTGAAATATTTCACTCATTTCTAATCGCGCAACTTGTGTTCACTTTAATTAACGTTCGAGTAAAAGCATTTAATGCCAGTCCAATTAAAATAGTTGCCATTTATTGCTCACCACTTAATGATCACCGACGGTCATTTTGGGAGGCCTGTTTAATCAGTGTCAACGCAAACACCTTTAACTACGGTCTGAATACCCGACTTTGATCAGGTAAACTGCAGGTGACAAACTTCTACTTACCTCCGCAAATTGACATTTCGACTTAACGAGTGTGAAATACAGTAGATTTACGTTTTCGGGACCTAAATATACCTTCGAATAAACGGAAAATTTGAGTTATCGAAATTTGACTTAACCGAACTTAGTTATATGGAAAATAATAGGTTTTAAACGGGACCGTGCTAGTAATTCGACGTAACCGGTGATTTCGACGTAAGCGACTTTGAGTAAACGAGCGTAGCCTGTATAAATTTTTTAACGTGTTTACAAACTCTTCAGAAATCAGACTTTGTATATATAAGTGTGATGAAAACAACCCATAGAACATTGTTGTTTAACGTCTTTCGAAGATATTGCATCAAATTGTATTTATGTATGTCATATTATTTGTGGTATGTTTCAAATGCCACAAAAGGTAATACTGACTGATGGCTTGTGCACACTAAGATAGACGACACAGCAACTCCATGTGCCATATAGTATACGGTAACAAGCTAATGTTCATATATATGTTATATATGTACATGTATATCCCATCACATTTAGGAACCAATTATGTTTAGAATCAAACAATGATCAGGGGTCACACGGGTCCTTAAAGAAACATGTAATGTTTCCAAGTCAATCCGACTTAGGGAAATGGAGGGAAATGGAAATATATGGTACTTGAAAACCTCAACACAGACAGTGAGCACCATGCCATAATACATCCCTTTTTCAAACAGCCATATAAGCAGTCAAAGTACATTGTTCATGTCAACAAGAATGCAGCAAATGGCATGTCTCCCATCGCTGCGGTGGTTGGATAAAAAACATGCCCATATCGCTCATACATTAACTCTGCATGCTGGGAAAAGTTAAAGTTATTGTGTAATGGAGAAACACGCACACATCTACTGAATGTGAAATTTTCAAAGTTACTTGACCTAGGGGCCGGAGGGAGCATGGGTGGGGCAGAGAATGAAAATAGGAAGAATGAGAATTGATTGATTGGTGTTTAACGGCCTATCAACAGCTAAGGTCATTTAAGGCCGGGGAGGAATGATGAGAAACATGTTTGTGAAGTTCCAAGCCAATCGTTCATACAGTAAAGAAGTTATAGTAGAATGTAGAAACTTGCACACATCTACTAAATGTGAGTTATTTGACCTTCACCCTGGACATAGAGGGAGGATTGGTGGGGTGGGTAATGAAAACATGAATGATGATAAATATGCACATGTAGTTTCAAGGTAAATGCTCGTACACTATAAAGAAGTTATGGAGAATTGTGAAACCCGCACGCATCTACTGAATTTGAAATACTGTAAGCCACATTTCTCTAGTCACAAATATATGTATGTTCCATTTCTCAGCTGGCACACTCACCAACTTTGTCCTCTTCCTCTTCTTCAGTCTTCATTTTCTTCACTTCGTCGTCCTCTGCTTCGTCATCAGCCTTTCTCTTCACGGACCCGTTCATCAGATCTGAATCATCCAGATACAGCCAAAAATCTCAAAATGGCCAACCAAAACTAAATTTAAGTGAAAACAAGAGTGCCAAGAGAGGCCAGTTAACAAGGGTTCTTCATCTTGCCTCGATAAATATGTGTGCCAAACTTGGTTATACATGTACATGTATCAAGTAGAACGTTATTGTGCGGAAAAGGATACAGAATGCGAAAATATATTTTCCCAAGATAAACATGTGCACCAAATCTGGTTACGGTTCATCAAGAAGACCTCGAGTTATTGTGTGGAGAAGGATACAGAGTGTGAAAAGTAAAAATGGCCGCCAAGTGGAGATAAGTGATTGAAAATCAATAGGGTTCTTCATATGGACATGATAAACTTGCATACGGTATTTGTTTTGTTTGTTTGTTGTGGTTTAACAGCCTATCAACAGCTAAGGTCATTTAAGGCCGGGTCAATGGGTTTAGTACTAAATCCCATATATTACATGTACAGTACAGCTCAGGCGGAAAGAGCAAATGTCGTTTGCCGCTAGCGGAATTCCATTTTTATTCGGCACGAATGTCCGTCACGAATGAAAACGGACAGATTGACGAAAACGGACAAAGACGGACCACTTACATGCCTGGGGCAAAGTACTCCTGCAGCTCAGCAGGCGGTCTTAAGAGCCCGATAGTTTAATGTTCGTGGCGATCCTAGCCGACTGGAGAATATTTGAGAGGATACCTGTTGTTTAAAGTGGATTTATCTTTTACATCTGTATCGTAACATCGGCCTATACACATGCATCACGTCACGTTTATACATATACACTGCAGCTCCATTATAACGCGATCGCGTATAGCGCGATCTCCATTATAACGCGGGTCTCTAGTGGATTCCAAAAAAATATTAAAAAAATAGAGAAGAAAAAGGAAAACAAAGAAAAACAAGAAATGCGTCTGTTGAACGCGGATGCCACCTGCAGCATATTTGAGAAACTGTGACAAATTGGTTAACCGAAAAATGTGACGGACGGACGGACGGACAGACAAACGGACGGACGGACGGTCCAAACACTATATGCCACCCGTTTCTTCGAAACCCGGTGGCATAAAAATCAAAAAAAAATCGTCGGACGTAATAGTTGTAATTAGTTGTAATTTATTCAAAGAACGACATTCAAAGTCCATGAAAGAATTATTATTAGTATGTTAGCAAATGTAATACCTTTAATCAGGTAATCATGTTAATAGGCATACAGTGCGACCCCCCTATTGCACGGAAGTCCGGCGACATACGACCTTCCGTGTTGCTTATCCGAACCGTGCAATATCCGTGCCAGGGGATATGAATTCCAAATCCAGATGCGATTACACCCGACACATATTACAGACGAGATTTGTGTGAAGCTTTGTCCAGCTGTGTGTACAGGTGTTTATTGTATGACATTCAGCACGAGGCTGTAAACTGTGTGACTTTTAGGCTATGTTTTGAAATGTTACTGATTGGTCAACACGCCTTTTGATGTGCCACAGACGTCGCGAACGTGCGACTTTCATCATCGCATCACGGGGCAATCATGCAGTAACCTATTTCATGCTGAGGATACGCTTATGTTTGCGGACAAATATTTTCCTTCTATGCACTCAGAAGTATATGCCGCGACCACCATTTAATCCGTCTCGTCGAGACGGTTCAAATGAGTGGTCACAACGTATACTTTCATTGAGAAATAACAAAAATAATTTTTTTAATAATTTCATACCCGTAAATGTGTATTCCAAAAGGAATGGATTAACAAAACAAGAGGGCCATGATGGCTCTAATTCGCTCACCTGACTCCATGAACACCAGAGGAGAATGTGACATTGAGTTCATATGTGTTTTAAAAAAATTGTGCTATTTTTAGATGGCAGTCATCTTGGATTAAGCGATGACTCTCATTTACCAAATCTGCAAATGCTTCACCCAAGGATCTTAACTTACTATGAAGTTTTGGCCAGCATCGGCCATGTAGTTCCTGAGAAAAAGACGTTCAAAATCTTGAATAAATGGACCTTTTGGAGGCCATTATGGATGACATAATCACCCGATTCCGACAAATATTTCACCAGAGCAATCGCCTCATCGATACCTTCAATTTGATATATGACATGAGCATATTTTTGACCCTGGGGTCATCATTTTAACACCTTTGAAAGAGCATTCTACGTTGATCATTCCTACCAAGTTTCGTCGAAATCCGGCTGGCAGTTCATGAGAAGATTTTTTAAGAATTTGTGCTATTTTTAGATGGCAGCCATCTTGGATTAGCGACGACCTCCGTTTTAACAAATCTGAAAAGGTTTCACCCATGGACCATAACTGTGAAGTTTGGCCAACATGGGCCAAGCGGTTCGTGTGAAGAAGAATTTTGAAATCTCTAATATTTAAAGAACGACCTTTTGACCTTTCGGCGGCATTCTTGGATGACATGACCATCCAATTTCGATAAAATAATGTACCAGAGTGATCGCCTCTTTGATACCTTCGATTTGATAGACATGACCATATTCGGGCAAAAATAAAATTTGACCCCAATTTGACCCCACGGGCCACGCCCATTTTTGACCCAGGGGTCACCATTTTAACAACTTTGAAAGAGCATTGTACATCGATCATTCCTACTAAGTTTTCGCCGAAATCCGGCTGGCGGTTCATGAGAAGATTTTTTAAGAATTTGTGCTATTTTTAGACGGCGGCCATCTTGGATTAGCGACGACCTCCGTTTTAACAAATCTGAAAAGGCTTCACCCATGGACCATAACTGTGAAGTTTGGCCACCATGGGCCAAGCGGTTCGTGTGAAGAAGAATTTTGAAATCTCTAATAAAATAACCTTTTGACCTTTCGGCAGCCATCTTGGATGACATGACCATCCAATTTCGACATAAAATGTACCAGAGCGATCGCCTCTTTGATACCTTCGATTTGATATAGACATGACCATATTTGGTCAAAAATAAAATTTGACCACAATTTGACCCCACAGGCCACACCCATTTTTGACCCCGGGGTCACCATTTTAACAATTAACAACTTTGAAAGAGCATTGTACATCGATCATTCCTACCAAGTTTCGTTGAAATACGGCTAGCGGTTCATGAGATTTTTTAAGAATTTATGCTATTTTTAGACGGCGGTCATCTTTGATTAGCGATGACCTCCATTTTAACAAATCTGAAAAGGCTTCACCCATGGACCATAACTTTAAGTTTGGCTACCATGGGCCAAGCGGTTCATGTGAAGAAGAATTTTTAAATCTCTAATAAAAGAACGACCTTTTGACCTTTCGGCGGCCATCTTGGATGACATAACCATCCGATTTCGACAAAAAATGCACCAGAGTGATCGCCTCGTTGATACCTTCGATTTGGTGTATAACATGACCATATTCGGTCAAAAATAAAATTTGACCTCAATTTGACCCCACGGGCCACGCCCATTTTTGACCCCGGGGTCACCATTTTAACAACTTTGAAAGAGCATTGTACAACGATCATTCCTACCAAGTTTTGTCGAAATCCGGTTGGCGGTTCTTGAGAAGAAGATTTTTGAAGAATTTGTGCTATTACGCGTAATGACGTCATTTTAACAAATTTTGTAATCCCCCAACCTAAGGACTATGACCATGAAGTTTGTTGACTATAGGCCCAATGGTTAACGAGGAGAAGACGTTTGAAAATGTTTACGGACGACGACGGACACATTGCGGTAACAATAGCTCACATGAGCTTCGCTCAGGTGAGCTAAAAACACTCAGGATTATACGCAGATCTGTCGCCATATTTCGCCGATATTGATTTCGAAAATATTTACCGTAAATGGTGTTGCACTATACAACGTAATAAGCATGATTTTATAAATAACTCATATATGTAATACATTAATACAAGTTTGTATGTCATTATTAATAATTACTTTAACTTCTGTTCAAATGACATGATTTGATATGGGTCCGTTGCTAATGGAATTCCCGCAATAGTTGCTAACCGAAATGCGGATGATACCAGTACCCGTACATATCCCAAAATTTTATAGCGCGATCGAATTCGATCGCGATTTGAAATCTTGGACCCCGACCATCGCGTTATAATGGAGCTGCAGTGTAATATTATAGTTTTCCGATCGAAATTTGCAGACATCGTAAATACGGTATAATTATCCATTGCCAACAGATCGGTAAATGGAAAGTGCTCATGCATGTGTCGAAAGCATGCATGTTGAAATTGCGCTTTGCGCATGCGTGTGGGTGACTGTACTTCCAACACGCATGCGAGATGGCGAAGTGAAAATGCGAGATTGAATATGATAGAATCTCGCGTTTTCGCGATCTCAACCTATGCGAGAAATAGCGAAAACGCGAGGTTGTCACATGTCCCTAACTGGAAACCATCCACATTGCCAAAACATATTTTTATTAAGAAATAGAACAAATGTGGACAACAAAAAACATAATATTTTCTTAGGAGACGATTATAATGTACTGCCAATACATATTTTGATACGTTATTGGTTACTGCATCGCATCGTCGATATATACCGTACTTACCTTATGTATTGGGACACCCTTTATATTGGGACACCCCCGTTTTGGGACACATCACAATTTTTAAAAAAAATCAATAATTTATGCACCTTAAGTATTGGGACATCTCTTTTTTTTTTAAATACTTTTAAACACAGTCAGGGATTCCGCTGGGGAAAATAAAAAAATCGCCACTCCAATTTTTTTTTTTTTTTTTTCACCGGCTACTGGTCATGCCGACTATTGGCACGTCTCGCTATAAACAGAGGCCGTCGCTGATTAACTAATATAACACAGTGCTGACGGTAAATCTGAGCTCTGTTGATTAAATATATTACCAATAAACCGTATACATCGACAATGCCGCCTGTCAATGCCGGAATGTGATTTATTTGCGAAAATTATTTCGATTCACACGGAAATACTCCTGATACATCGCCCCGCCCTCTCATCAATATTCACGAGGTAAGTTTAAAGTACGGACATGTATCCGGTCACGGCATGCTCTCCATGCTATTATATCCAGACACTACCGAGGGATGGCGTTTCGATCTGGACAACTGGGTGGAAAGTATAGTACAGTGCGATCCCGTTATTACACGGAAGTCCGGCGACATACAACCTTCCGTGTTGCTTATCCGAACCGTGCTATATCCGTTCTCGCCCAAGACGCATCATAATGTCAACAAAAAATACATGTACACTGTACACTGTGACTGCGAATGAACGACGTCGCCAATGCCTATAATATGCCATAAGTTTTCACTGTTATCTTCGCATGTAATAAATATATTGAATCCAAGAATTGTTAACGTCATGTTTTATTTATTCATCATGTTCATGTAGAATGTAGATCTATATACGCAGGTCCGTGTAATCCATTATTGTAAACGCGTGTAGAAAAAAGTGTCGTAAACACGTGTAGCCATCATCATTAGATGACGCAATGACCCAATGACCGATATCCTGTTCCATCAGCTGCAACGTCACGTGACAAGCTCGTGCGTTGCAAACTGTGTTTACTCATATGGTGAGCACAGGTGGAAGACTCGGACCTATGACACCAAAATAAATGCCTATTAAAAAAATCCCATTATCCCACCCACCTGGTATCGTACTGTACATGACGTTAATAATAGAACGAGATCAAGTGGGTGGGGTAATGGATATTTTTGTAATGGTCATTTTCTTTGTGTCACACGTCCGACTATTCCACCTGTTGGTTTGAGTACGCACAGAGTTTTTTAACCCTTTCAACACCACAGACCTGTATTGCCCGACGTGTTATAATTTTGCGCCAGTTCATGAGGTAATCAGGCTTCTCACGTGAGATTTTCGACGAAGATGAATCTGATAATAGTGTACATTTTCTGTAAACGATATCGTGACAAATGTTGACGAATATTAAATTAGTAATTATTACGCATTTGCTCTGAAAATGTTATCAACTTTCCGATATATTTGCAGAAAAAAGTCAAATCATTCTCGGCGAAAATCTCGGTTATATAATAAAGTTGATTATCTCATGCACTGGCTCAATTATGATGTAGCGAAACAAGGCCAGTTGTCTCGTACACATTTGTGTACATGCGCCGGGGGCGTGGGCAGTGCTGTAACAACTTAGTTAATCTGGGTTGAATTAATCTGCGCCACTGATACGCGATCTCCGATTGGTCAGCCTTTTACACCTAATTAATATTCCACCAATGGTGAGCGCGCACGCATGCCAGAAAAATTAAATCAGCACATAACAATTAGCACTGCTTTGTTACTGGGACCAATAATTGATGTTATTCCCAGTTTGCTCGGATTAATTTACGAAATGTGCAAACGTGATCAGCTTGGGTCACATCGGTGAGATAAAAGGAGGCTATGCGTGCATAAAAAAAATAATAATAAAAAATCGTCCATTTTGGGTCTAATTTGGGAAATAATCGCAAATATAACACGATTTCTGACAATAGTCATGTTACAAATTTAACACGATTTTGATATACAAATAGGCAAACAATTTGGGAGCCAAGGCACAACCGTGTACTAACCGAAATTTCGAGGATACAAACTTTCAATATTAATAATTGGGACACCAAAAAAAATAATTAATTTATTTTATATTATGTATTGGGACACGTAGAATTTTATTTATTTTTTACTGTCCCAATACATAGGGTAAATACGGTACACAAGATCGCGAAACCAAATCGCTTGACTGCGAAATCGCGAGGCAAAAACGTGATATTCTATTGTATTCAATATCGCGTTTTCGCGACTGCAATGTCGGCATTTTTGCCTCTGCTTTTTCACGATGTGTTGAAATTGATTTTTTCGCACACACAGACCAGGATACCCTATTTTGTCAAAACTACTAACGCGATAACTTTCATCGATAGATGTACTATGATCTGCTATGATATAATATTGTACTATCGCTATCGTCATCGTGATATCGCCTTCCGGATGGACATGCACGATGACGATATGAGGACTATAGACTAGTACACAGCTCGTGCGCAAGGTATGTGCATGTGGATGTGATAAATAAGTTAGATCACGTTTGTCCGCATGTAGAGTGATATTCCGCTTGTTAAAGCTCGCGGAGTATCTCCTCGTACATACGGATGAACCGTGATCTAACGTATACACAATATCGTCATCGTGATATCGCGTCATCGTGGCTTCGTGTTATGGCCATATCGTACATGTAATATCGCAGTATCGACTCCATAGCGATATTCCGATGGCCTAAATGGAACACCGTAGTGGAGGGTAGAAGATTGGGTGTGTCAATGCCTACGCTGTGATACAGCTTACAATTAGATCTTAAATCCATTGTCGAAACCCGAGACAATGTCGCTGCCATGCAGTGGGCCTCACTATCGTTAGAACAAGCTGTGCCCGAGAGTCGTCCGCCGCCCATACTGCGTGGATACATAATACTCCCGTTTTCAAAAGGGCGTATACAAAATATGACGCCGTACCCACCCATCCCCAACTAGCACATTTGCGACATATCATTTTCGGTCTACCTGATGGTGTTTACAATCATCAGTCAGTAATCCAGTTTCACGTGCAAAGTGTGACCGACATTTAGAGTTCGGCGGAAATTAACATATCAAAACCACGATATGTAGTCGCTCACGTCATCGCAGATAAATTGATAATTACGCATTAGCTTGACATAGTGCATTGTTTGATTTCTTGATAAAGCAAGATTTGGCAGCACATGAGAATCGTATCCAACGACGATTCTCCTATTTTGTCAAACTATGTTTTGTAATGAAATACCAATGTAATCATGTTTTCTTTTCTGATTCACATTTGTTGATTTTATCGACCCCCCCCTGGCTACGGGCCTGATGGAATGAAATGTCGAACCTAGCCCATAGTCATTGGGGAAACTGTTAGCCCGGGCAAACAATTGACACATTCAGAAATAAACGATTTAATTTGTGTTTCTCGAGTCGGGTTCCATATGGTGGAGGAAATACGATCGATTACACACCGTGAAAATCTTGTTGGAACGTAAATGTCAATTGTCACATACACCATTTCAGCTTACCGCCGTTACGTCAGCTCTAAGTATGTATGGTTAGGGGCATTTCTTTCCTTCATTTATAAGGGATGGGTTGTGGCTAGGGGTTAGAACATCTGACTTCCAATCTGGAGGTTGTGCGTTCAAACATCGTCTTATGCATCACAAATACTTTCATAGACTAATATCAACTTTCACGAGGAGGTCCGTGACCGTCCAAAGGAAATAATGAAAGGTCCGAAGATCTATTATATGTATAAAATTCTGAAGTGTAAAGGTCCGAAATTGAAAATGGAAGGTCCCGGACCTTGGACTCGCCCTATTTTCAGACTACCGTATATATTCATAGTATTTCCGTCTCACTGGTCTGTAGGATGGGACTAACTGTGTTCCTGTCTCTATATGACCCTAACTGTTGCTGGTACGTTAAACCCATTCACTTTCATTTTTTTTTTTACTTCGTTTATACGAGTAGAAACGATAACTAAGAACCTTAAATTTCGTGAATTTATTCCTCTAAATATTTGTTTCTTTGCCTGCCGACGCGACGTAGTTGAACATAATTATCTAAAATACATCAGAACGCGGGAAATGCGACGTAGATTTGCAAAACAAAATCGTGTGGAGTGGGGATGCCCAGGACCCCCATACCACGCTCCGCTACGTCGACAAGGCCTAATGTTATTGCCTCGGTGTTTTACAGGCTCTGGCTACGCCACTGCACAGAGATTCGTCGCATATTGCCGAGTCATTTTGTAGATGTATAAAGTAGTAACAGTGATTGAATTCGCACTGTTTTATATCTTTCTCAATAAAAACATAGATCAACTGCACTTAAGTCTTTAGAAGCATTTTCATTAGAAATGATTCTAAACTGCTGTCAAACTATGTGTTTGATGAGAACAATGTAAAATAAAAAATAATCAGCAGACAACAAAGTTGAATTCAGCATTGTGAGGGTTAATTGACGATCGGAAAATGACCACTGTACAGGTATTATTCCGTGCCGGATCGGCACGTGCCGGATCGGCACGAACGCGCTATAAACATTTGTGACGATCCGTGGCGGATGTATTGGATTGTCCGTCGCGGACCAACAATCCTGTCCGCGACAAATGTCAGAAATTTCGTCACGTCACGACGCGCGTGAAAATAGCAATTCCGTCATCAGTACCGACCAGCACGACGTGCGGATTTTGATTTCTTCGCCTGAGCTGTACTGTACCTGTACAAATGGGAGGGAAATCCCAAAATCAGAACTGAATATTTACAATAAAAAAACCTAGATATTCAGCCCCGAAATCAGAATAATCCTGATTTGATGCCAGTTTCTCACCAGACCACAATTACTTGGCCCCCTCTCAAAAGCAGTAGAATCAGTAATAATCTTACTACTAACATGCATATAATGGGCAATAACCAAATTCAACTCCCAGGTAACAAAAGAGCCAAAGATAAAAACGTACCTGAGCGCCAAACCAGGCAAATTGTGATTCCTATAAGGAGGAACACCTACCGTTAATTTACGCCGTCACGTTCCCGAACAACCATCCACTCATACCGCATTTGGTTACGATCCGTTTGTTTGTTTTTGTTTATTGGTGTTTAAGGCAAAAGTATAATGTTTCAGCAGATCAGACAAAATGCAAAACATTTTCAAATTTCACATCATGAAAATAGGTCTGAAATCAGCCTAGAAGAGAAAAATTCTCATGCCTGGGAAATACTATTTAAGTATTTTATACGCCTAGGGTGAGAATTGAACCAACAACCTCCGGTATTGAAGTCCAATGCCGTATCCCCTAGGCCACCGCCCATCCCTAAATGTAAGTGAATGTGCTTAACGTCCCAGCTTCAGCTAAGGTCATATAGTGATGGACCCTCCGTTTCCAAAACGTGTGCTGGTAGGAACAGTCTAGAATGAAAAGAATGGCGCTTAACAGCCCACCAACACAAGATAACAATCGACTTCACCTCCAAGAGTGGAGAAAATTCATACATGTCGCAACAGCTGTATCAATTTTTGTGCATGCATCATGTGCATATAAGGGTATAACATGACATGAAACTACACATTCAGACACTGTGTTTGTAAAACATGCCGGGCATATTTCTTTTATTGATAAGCGGGCGTTTACCTTCTTCTTGCTGTGGTTCTGGTTCTGTCGCTGTTTCCTAAAATGACACACGAGTTGAGAATAAATACTTCAGACATAAAAAATATAATCCTTACAATGCTGAATTAAAATTGTTGTCTGCTGTTTATTTTACATTTTTTTCGCAGGAAAAACAGGTTTTGACAACACTTAAAATGCTGTCAAAACATGTTTTCATTAAGAAAAAAGACACAATATAATACAACGGCAGATAACTATTTTCGTTTCCCCCATTCTAAGGGTTCATATACCTGTCACATTGTTCATCTTTATGTAACATCTACATGTTGTTGTTTTGAAAATAACAACATACTTTTCGACAAAACATGCGCACGTAATGCATACAACTACATTGTATAGCAACAAAATAACGTCACTACGGAGCAGTTGAAAAATACGATGTTTCATGAAATACCTGTGTTTCGTGTTCAGTATATGGCGTGGGCGAAGTATATGGTGTGGGCCTTTAACTGACTATTCTTTCCCCAGAAATGTCTAAACAATGCACTGGTCCAGTTTCGACTTTGTTCGTTTAAAAAAAACCATACATATTACCGGTATGTACGGTCAAATAGATGCAGGTGTTGCAGGAAATTCAAAGTAAAAGTTTATGACATAACGTCACGGTCACCAAGGTCAAGAATCACAATATGAAGAAGTCCAAAATTATTGATACAAAGGTCACCTTCACCAAGGTCACACAAATGACACTGGGTGGATAGCCATCAAAGTGAGGAAGGCTCGCTATTGGTGAAATGACATTAATAGAGTTCAACGTCCAGATAAGGTCATATAGGGATGGGAAGACAGTTTAAAATCTCATCCGACAGACCAGTGGCAGAGCTCCAGATAAGCTACGTATTTGCTTAAATACTCAATTAAAATTGCCAAAAAACACAATTGAAATCAGAAGTAGTGAGTATCAAAAAGCAATAACAAATTGTGGTACCTTTATCATGCTGCAGAAAACAATAAACAGACCACAAATATAGCATGTTTTTCTTATTTTCCCATGAAAACACATCTTCATATTCATGGAGACAATTCTAATGAAATGCCAAGACATGTTTTCATTTAGAAGTAAACTATTTTAATAAATGCTGTCTGCTGATGTGTAAATAGCAGCGTGATTTTGTTTTACCCAATTAAATTTTTTGAAATACCCAATTGTTTCAGAAATGATGGAGTGACAATACTCAATTACTAACTCCTTATCTGGAGCCCTGCCAGTGGGATGGAATTATACGAGTATTTTTCATGGCCTATGGCATGTTTTGACCTCGCAACCTTCAGTATTTGAAGTCCTGTAGTCTGCCCCTGAGCCACAGCCCATCCCTCCGCCATTGGTGAAGTTAGGTAATGATCCGACTGACAGATACACTGCAGCTCCATTATAACGCGGTGGTCGGGTCCAAGATTTCAAACCACGATCGAATCCGACCGCGTTATAAAATTTCGGGATATGCACGGGTACTGCACGGGTTACTGGTATCATTCGCATTTCGGTTACCAACTATTGCGGGAATTCCATTAGCAACGGACCCATATAAAATCATGTCATTTGAACAGAAGTTAAAGTAATTATTAATAATGTCTATGACATACAAACTTGTATGTATTAATGTATTAAACATACGAGTTATTTATAAAATCATGCTTATTACGTTGTATAGTGCTCGCGATAGACAGACGCTTATTACAATGTATACTACTCGCGATCAACAGACGCTTAAACGGATTAATTGATAATAAATAATGCCTATGGTCACGTGTCCTGCCTATTCATGCGGTTGATACGTGCATAATCTCAGGATGTGGGGTCACGTGATCTATTGTTTACGCTGCAAGTCATATTGATGAATGAAATTTACGATTTAAGCGAGATTGCCGTGGGCTGCAGTGTAAACAATAGACCATGTGATCCCATACCCAGATAATGCTGAAACACCAGTCTATTTATAGAACGCTAAATATTACACCTGGGAGTAAAGAAAAAGAAAGGCGATCAAACGCAACCATTTATTAGCGACAATTATGTGTAATTGAATTGATTAATAAATATGCCTATTAACATGATTACCCCATTAAAGGTACATGTTTACATTTGCTAACATACTAATAATAATCCTTTCATGGACTTTGAACTTCGTTGTTTGAATAAACTTGCAGAAATCACGAATCAACTGATTACACGATGACTACGACGTCCGACGATTTTTTTTCTTTGTTTTTTTTTTGTTTTCTCAATTTTTTTAAATATTTTTTTGGGATCCACGAGAGACCCACGTTATAATGTAGATCGCGCTATACGCGACCGCGTTATAATGGAGCTGCAGTGTACATCCAAAATTATTGACACAAAAGTCAAGGTCACCGGAATGACACTGGATAGATAGCTATCAATTAGCTTAGATAATCTCAGCTCTACGGATATCTTTTAATATTTCATCTGTCTTTTATATTTTCTGTATCCTCACGCTAGCTATCAATGTGAGGAAGCTATTTATGAAGTTTGGTAATAATATGACTAACGGATCACGAGATATTCAACATTTGGACGTATGTACACTGGCAGATATCCATCAATGAGAAAAAAAAGTGAAAGTGAATGGGTTTAACGTCCCACCAACAGTTAGGGTCATATAGAGACGGGACCACAGTTTAAAGTCTCATCCGATGCGATGGGATGGAAATAATTAGGGCTGTAAGGCTGCAAGGCCACGATACGATATGTATCGCGATACTAGGACCACGATACGATACGTATCGATACGGAAACGATACACAGTAACAACAGAGTGAACGGCAAACAACACCTTTTTATTTTCAGAATAAAAAACAAATATACCCCCCCACCACCCACCCATTGCCCCAACCCTGTAGGTTAAATGTGTGTATTGAACTAGAAAGAAACTATTGCAATATAGTCGTTACAACTGCTTGCTCACATAACCAAATTATAATATTTGTTGTTGTTAACTTGTTAGTTGTTAAGTCAAAACTTCCCCATTTCAAATCGTCCCCATGTCAAAACGTATAGTTGTCAAAACGTCCTTCCCCGTTTCACCAAATATTTCGCAAACTTTCGGCTCTAGTATGACCTGTGTACTATTTAGAATATTATTAGGTATTTATTTGGTGATAATACTTCGAATCTCTAAGCAATAAAAACAATAACTATTTGTGTCGCAGGGTTAGAAAAATGTGTACCGGTCCGCGACTAGAACCGGGGACATTAACTACGTTGTGACCAGCAAATTTTCAACTGGGTACATTATTTATTGGGGACGTTTTGGCATGTATTCGTGGACGTGTATTCATTGGCCAATGTGCAGGTGAGTGTCCTATTATCCAATCAGACGGGGGATGAGACTGTGCATATTATTAATTCGGCTTCTGCAACTTCCGGAATATTATGAAAACAACATAGACAACAGACAGCGTAAACAGGTATATACTCTGAATATACACGCATACACCAGGACGGTAATGTGACATGTCACGGTAAGTATAGTATTACAATTTACAACTAACAGTTCAGAAAAACACCCAATTTACCACAAGTCAATTGTTGTCTTATACAAACACTGACATTACCGAAATGCATTTAACACTATTTTCATCAACAATGTATCGTTTGTGTATCTATACAGTCTGAGCAGTATCGATGTATCGTATCGTGGCCAAGAAATATCGATACATCGATGACCTAGTGGTGCAACGATATACCGGTATACCGGTATATTGCGATATGTCATCCTGACGATACGTATCGCGGTACGGTTTTCGCGTATCGCGATATTTACACCATATTCTCGGTCGCCATCTTGTGTTAAAAATTGTGCAAAATTATTCAAAATCATTCAAAACTTAATTTTTAATATGACAGAAGTCAATATTTTTTAATAAACACGCCACAATTAGATGAGTAATACATGTAGTGAGTAATTTTATGGCTAGGGTATAAAAATAATATACCGAAAGTCTGATACAAAATGGTCAGGGAAAATCACGACTTGGTGCCATTTCTATTGCCAGATAGGTACGTTCGTTCTACTGGCGAGTACTGCAGTGGCGGTATTTTTCTTTTATGTTTCTAAAATAAATTATGTTAAATCATACCATGAGTTGCAGGCAGAATGAACAATCATTACTTCCTTCACAGAAATTTTGCAAGTGGTTTCGCGACATCCGCGAAATGAAGGTCTGCTCGATTAACACAATAAATTTGCGAGAAGCATAAATGACTAAAAACCTGTTACTAATTGTGCCTGCATAATTTTGTCTCCCGTTGCGTGAGACTGGAAACAGATACAGTGTTATGTAAAGGCATTCACTGATGTGTGCGCCCCATGGACAATATCCTACAGGAGAGGCTAATACTGACTGGTATGGACTGTCGGCTGGCAAAATGTATGTTACCATGTGTAGTACATTTTCGACCAGTATATGGCATATCGATCACGACAATTCGGATATTTACAGCTCACCATTCCATCAATGAAGCACCCAGCATGATAATAACAAGCAAAATAGAATGTTCTCATGCTAAATGGATGTGCAATTTGATCAGCAGCTACACTGGTCGCAAATACCATAAGCCCCATTTCTCCCGTCACAGCCAAAAAATGAGAGAAAAGCACTGCACACATCACCAGTCAATTCAGACTTGAAATCAAACAAGCCACTGTATCCGGTCATTAACCCGATCAGCTGTGAAATTGCCAGGTAATGGCTGTTCCATTTACCTCCTAATATTTGTGACTAGTTGCTATTATCATTATTTACTTGATAGAAATACAATTAGTTTGTCTCTGTAGCAGTTAATGATGTTTATGCTTGTACACAAGTATTATTGCAATAAAAAAACAACAGTATTGCAACTGATTAACTAGTTTATTATAAAGTTTGTCCAATTCATGTAACAGCCCATTTTTACAACACATCGATTGAGTGAGTGAGTGAATAGGGTTTAACGTCCGCTTTTCTGACATAGAGGTACAAGCCTCAGGGAGTCTACACGCAGACGGGTCAACGGGGTCGTGTCCCGTATCCACCTGTCCGAGGGGGGTAAATCCCAACTTCAGAACTCAATATTTACAATCAAAATATATATTCAGTCCTGAAATTAGAACAACCTGATCTGGTGCCAGGCCCTCGCCACACCAGAATCATTTATCCCATCCCCTAAAAGTAATAGGATTAGCGCTAATCTTACTTTTATATATGGGGCATAGCCCGACTCAACTCTCACATACAAGAAAGCCAAAGATGTACATGAGGGCCAAATCCGGTATAGTGGATTCCGGAAAGTATGAACCCAATCGTTAAGCCAGTTTAGTCGCCTTTTACGAGAAGCAATGGCTACTGCAGCACTATTCTCAGGATCAGTTGATCCCGCCCCGGTGCCTGCACGGGGCCACATCGATTGAACATGTGTGTATTAAAATGTTTCAAACACGACCTTTACATTTCACTGGGGGTGACAGTCGATAAATATAGTACAGTAAGCATAAATGATATATTTTCTACGTGTATATGAAGCATATTTGCTTCAAACAAACTACAGAAAGCACAAAACTTAGCCAAGCAATACAGGCAATTCATGACCTAATTTCGCCTGCACCCAGTAGCCGACGAATTTTCAGTAGTCGACTTATGGGCCGCGACTTGGCTCAAGACTGATTTTTTGGGTTCATGTTCGTGCCTCGACTTATGGGGCGGGTAGACTTATGATGGCTAGCTACCAGGGTTGGCAATTTCCCGGGAAATAAGAGTATTTCCCAGGACGGCGGGAAATACCGGGAAATACTGGGAAATACCGGGAAATATGAATCTTGGTGGTCTTTTTCATTCCAAAATGTCAAGACGAGTCTCTATATTCCCCTATATCTACTATGGTTTATATCTGTGTAGACTGATAAGCCTATAGGTAAAACATTCTGCAATAAAAAAAGAAATAAGTTTATTTAGAGAAAAAAAACATCATCATTTTCTAGACAATTTTCTTCCCTATATACAAGTCTATGTAGTATTTGCCAACTGTCTATTTTATTGTATATGAGAACACCCCTCATTACTATAGTAACCTGCCACTAATAAAAGCTGCTTTTGGAATTTTGAGAAAATCCCTGTTGATAACAGGGATAATCCATGTACAGTGTAAGTGTAATTGTTTTACAACTTGACCATATACAGACCACCTGGGTTCTTATTATACAGTATGACACAAAAGGTGTGAGAGAAGGCTGACAATTAACAGCCTGTTGTCATAGTCTGATATGGTTTATTAAAGTATATTAAAGTCTCATCAATGTACATGCAAATAAGTAGACATTAGTAGGCTTTTGGCTAATTGTAACGATTTTAGGTACTGTATCTCATATGTACCATCGTGGCCCATAGTCTTCACATTAAATAAATGTCATAATAATAATGCAAATAAGTAATACAAATGCAAAGCATAAAACAACAGTACATTGTCAGTCATATAAGACTTGTAAGAGACTATGTGTATGCACATCATGCATGCTAAGATCATTTATTCTCATTTCTTGATACTGAACATTAGTGTGGGAGAAGGTTGACAATTAACCCTTTCCCTGATAGAGACGACTTTTGACGCCTCTGCAGAAGATGTCTTTTGAAAACATTGTGGGAAAAGGAGAAATTGCTTGTAACAAGCAATTTCTCCTTATCCCACAATGTTTTCTACTCTTATCAGATAATTTAACCATCATTTGACCCAGCATTTGATTCTTTTATTCAGATGTTTTCGATTTGGATGAGTCGAAATATCGCAAAACAGGGAAAGGGTTAACAGCCTGTTAAAACATAGTCTGATCATGATGACATTATCCTTGTGAATTGTATTTAGCACACTCAGATGCTTCCTATAAAATGAAAAAGTAATTTACAAAAAAATAATACATGTACAGCCAAAATATAAATGTCATGGTTGCCAAATATTCCACCTGATCAGTACCCCTAGTTGGGAATGAAACAGATCTATACATTGTAATTAACCCCTATATCTAATTGTTAAGTTGTTGATTGTTTAATTAACTATTACTGAGCTTAAAACTTAATTTAAATAACTTTAATTATCAAATAATAACAACAAAATTCATATTTCCCGGTATTTCCCACTTTGGGGAGTATTTCCCGGTATTTCCCGCCGGGAATTCCCGCCCCCGGTATTTCCCGGCCAACCCTGCTAGCTACATGTATATACGGTATACAGTTACGCGATAACTATAAGTAAGAGAAAAAATCAGGGAAAATATGATTTTTATCACTTCTCCCTAATTTGCTCTCGTCCAGAAATAATCATTAATGTCAACCGTTTCTGGGCAAAGTCCTGACCCACACAGTGTTTTGATGTGTTCTAATGACAATAATAAACAATAAAGACTGTTCTTTATCTCCTATTTGTTTTTATTATTATTTGTTCATACATGGTATAATATCGCAATACGTATTGCAATATGGGTTTGTTGTATCGCAATATATCGCAATACGGGTTTGACCGCATCGTTGCACCTCTAGTTGCACCCCTAGAAATAATATGAACCCACAACCTCCAATTTGGAAGTCAGGTGTTCTAACCCCTAGGCCACAATCATTTATAAAAAAAAATATCAAATCACGCAACACGCACTGATTTGATTGGCTAATGGGAAATGACGTAAGTCTCCAGTAACCAACCAAACCACTGCGTGCACGTGATTGAAATATTTTCAAAGATGGCGGCTAACATTCATTTTTAATCAGGAAGTGAAGGTGTTTGATTTTAAAAAGCGAATTTAGGTTAGTGAGACGCGTTTTTAGTGCAGTATGCACTCAAAATCTTTGAGATTTATGTTAATGTATTAGCAACTGTAAAATCTATGCCGAAATCCCACCCCAAGCAGCGGTTTCGACACGCTGTATGCTTTGTATAGGCGAGTTCCAGATGTCTACATCGCGTGGCTTTTTGTTTTAATGACAATGGTGGCGAATGGGAGTTTTATACCTACTGGGAAAATTCATAAGTCCTTCCGACTTATCATACCACTCGTTTTCGTTATAGTATTACATTTTGGCCCGCTTCTAAGTACTATTATTATTACACCCGGGCGCATTTGAATTGTTTTGTACATTGTTTAGAAAGGTGTTTCATGTATATATACAAACAATAATTTACCATCCAAGACACGCTAGAATTACCTGTAATAATAGGTGCATGGCAAAATGAGAACAAAATAAATTTTAAATGATGAAGTATTTCTAAGGGAAAAAAGTGTCACCCAATGTGTGGTTTGAACCACGACCCCTGTAACACTCCTCCCCTTCTTATCCTTTGGGAGCCAGGCATCAACCTCACAGCTTCACGAGTAGCATAGCCTGCAACCCAAAGTATAGACTAACATGCCATGTCTCTATATCATGTTTAACTTCTATTTTTCATCATCTGACTTTTATCATTTATTATTTACTTTGCTAACGGTAGTAAAGCCATACAGGGGTCATACCAGTTATCTGGACAATAAGTTTATCGGACAAATGAAAATACCTGTTAATTACGCGTATTCGTTTGATCAGAATTTGCCAAAAAATACATCTAAGTCGCGTAGGTGCTTGCTGTTTCCATGCCCGTGTGAAGAAAATATTGCCATGGTAAACATTTTAATAAGATTTGCTGAAAATATTCCTCAACTCTGTCCACAAGTTTACAACGTCAAAAGTCTCACGGGAGTATGCAAGTGCGCCCATTACGTCATTTCAGAGTTGTTCTATAAATACAATAAATTCTATAAATATGTTGTTTTCCAAGAAGTGAAATTGTTTTTCTGCAGAACTACACAACGCTGTTTACAGGCGATACAATTATGATTTCATGTTGAGAATACAAGTTATAAGACAGGTAGATTATACGTTTGTCCGGATAACTGATTGTCGATGTTAATTTTGGGGCAATCTTACGACTGATGATCTGACCCAATTTTAAGTGAGAAAGATGGCACATTTTGCTAAATAGTTTACATGCGTTGAGAAAGCAAGAACCGACGATTGTTCTGTGAAAAGTTTATGCCCGTAGCTGCTATTTTAAGAAATATATCGTAAAATAACTGCCATTTTTGTCCGATAATCTAGAGGATCCCTGTACTGTAGTTCTATCAGCTATGTCTACCCAAAGTAAACCCAGGCACAATGCCGCTTCTGACACCATTGAAGTATTCCAACTGGAAAAAGTGTGGCCCGATGTGTGGTTTTAACCCACGACCCCCATAACACTAGCACGGCGCTCTTACCAACTGAGCTAACCGGGCGATCGTGTCTCACCACACCGGACACTACACGGAGAACGAACGGACCACGACACACAGCTCGGTGATTTTATGGCCTGAAGCTTTAACAAACGCAACTAACATAATGAATGTAAACCTTTCCCCGACCCTTTCCTCTTTTGGTCGGCATGATTTCCAAACTTTAGTTTTGATGAAAACAAGGACGAACCGTTTTATGCTCTTTATCCCTCGTAACACGCGACAGCCGCGGGGAGGAAAGACAGCAACAGAGTTTCGTAAAAAGAAACAAAAAACAGATTAATTACAATAAATTTAATATATAAAGTTCTAACGTATACACAGAAAATAGTCAAGAATAAAACATATAATTTCTATAACATTAACCGCATGTTAGTAGATCTACTCACTTATTTCAATCTAACACATTCGCACATTCGCATACACGAAAGAGTCTATTTAAATGGTTAACTACCTCTATGATACCTCTATGATGGTTTCTGGGCTCTGAAGTAAGGAGAAATCTCCTTTTTTAACCCATTTTCTTCAGTAATTCTTCGGATACTATGTATCTTGTATTCTTGCATGATTTGATTAGAATATTTAGGGTACAGGTTTGTAGTATTTAATGTCACATTTGGTAGTATATATGTATACATATTAACATACAGTAGCGTAACCATTTGTCGGGATTACCCACGCGTCGGGAATTTTCGTAAACCGCATTTGTCACTAATCTTGGAAACTTTCACGGTCAGTTTCCCGGACATTTTTTGCAGAAGACACCTATCTGTAAAATGGATACAAATATTCCACATCGTCCTTTGTCATGTAAGGTTTTAATCAAAATTGTTAGAATACCTTCAAAATGTTGTATTTCAGCTATTCCCACTTTTGTCCACTCATAAACATCATTATTGAAAAAGATTTACAAAGCATGGTTCTGTCAGTCTGCGTCACTAGATTCTTTAGCCATTTTGAGCAGTCAATGTCGTGTAAACACAGACTGGTAGCTGTCCAATTACCAAAATAGAGCTTCTCACTATACTGGGGGGTCTTATATGAAAAACAATAAAAAACTAACACATAATTATATTTGATTACACCGATGTAGATATAAACTCTGTGTTTTTAATAGAATGTAGATGAGCCAAGTCAATATGACATTGGACATAACCCTGACAGACACACTTAGATAGGCACGCACCCACAACATATACATACACAATCCAGATAAGGGCATCTGTGATTTTCATGCACACAGCTCACTCAAACACAAACCAGATGCGGTCCTCGCGGTGTAGCCAGATGCCTAAGACACCAACAAAGAGAAGATCAGAACGAAATAAAACAAACTTAGTCCCCCCTCCTCGGGGACAAGGCCTCGCTCGTGTCTACCACCCACTCAGTGGGAGGTGGCCTAGGCCTCTGTGGACCCGACATCGGGTCGTTTCCTCTGTGTTGCATACTGGGCAGTGTCATGCTATATGCGCCTTGGGATCTGTGGCGGAATGAGCTGCCTGGGTGTTGCCAGTGGCGGCCTTGTGGGTGGCTTGGGCATGGCTTGCCTGTCTCCTCGTCGCTGCGGGTGGCGGTTGCGGTGCGGAGCCTCCGGTTGTCACTGACTGCGGTGTCCCGGTCTGCTGTGGGTGGGTCGGTGGCTCGGCTGCTCCGGCTCGGCCTGCACTGTTGCTCCTCTGTGGGCGTTGGATTTGCCCATATCACGTGGATCCGTCTCTGCTTGGTCTGTCTTACCTCGTCCAACCCTCTAATAGCATTAGCAGGTAATATAACAATGTAACGGCTGATTATCCATATATCATGTGCACGCACACTCGGCCCTCTTCACGGTCTGACATATCGGCATTGTGCAATAGGAGAATGAACTAATTAGGTTAAACTCACCGCCTCATCGTCTCCTTCATTTAATGCACATATTTCGACTGTATCGCATATATTAGTAAATTCGGAAACAAATGGGCCAACGGCCATTGGCCTGATCATTTACGGGCACATGCCCGGGTATGGAAGGTCTTCGAGCCATTTCCCACCCTTAAATATAAGAATACAAGAATACAATAGAATGTATTGTTCTGTTGATTATACAAATGCTCAGAATAATATTCTACAGTTTGTAGATTGTTATTATCTTGTTGTTGGTATAAATCCTGCCTGTAGTGTGCACCTTAATGAATATGGTAAAATAGCATGGACCACAAATGAAAATTAAACGTGATCTGAAAGCATCTTGCAGTATGATTATTAGCCTTGTGATAATATTATTGTCATTTATGACTGGCAAAGGAAATGGTGGAAAATTATTTACTGTACACGCCTCTGATAATTTAGATAACCATTTTTTACTCTGTTCCGATGGTGCGCCACACTACAGGATGAGAATAACCCAACAACAAAAATCCAGAGTCTAAGGTAACAGTCTATTTTCTACAAGCGCCTGGATCATACGTTAACAAAATGGACGACATGGAAAGAAGCAACACTTTTAGATAAATCTGGTTTCACAGCACTTTTACAATAAGTTTATTGTTTTAAAAAGTTTTGAATAATTGTTTTCGTATGCTCATAGCTCTAGTAACTGGCCAATGAAGGCTTATTGTCCAGAACCTAGGCATATCCACTGTATATAACGTGGTTAAAATTGGTATATAGTATCGTGGTTCCAGTACTGGTCGAGTTTCGATTTGAAATCATTCACGTCATTTGAGTTTACAACATACTTTGGGAGTGAGTTCCAATCGTTTATTATCCTCTGTGAAAACTGTTGTAGGCGAAATGATGTTATACAACGTGGTTTGGCCAGTTTATAATCATGTCCACGAGTCCTCGACTGGCATATTGTAAAGAATCTTTCAGATGGAATGTCTTCTATACCGCGAATAATCTTAAAAGTCTGGATCATATCCCCTCTTCTTCTCCTATGTGCGAATGTTGGTAGTTTAAATTCTTTCAGTCTGTCTATATATTCAAGGTCCTTCAGCTGAGCTACAATCTTGGTTGCTCGTTTCTGAACTTCTTTCCACACTAATTATGTCCTTCCTCAAGAATGGGTACCAAATATTTCTTGCATCCGAATTATTATTAATACATGTATATACAACCCCAGCAGATTCTTTAACATTGCAAAATCTATATATTTATACTGCAACAATTTCTCCATGTAGCATAATAAAGGGGGTTGAATAAATGTTGTTTATATCTGAAGTAACCTAATATACCTGAAGTATCCTAATATACATGAAGTGCCGTTTTCGCCTTTATTTTTTCTCCTTTGAACCCTAATCGTGGCCTCTGAATTTTAAAATCGAAATCGCTGTCGCAGCTGAATTGTATCCATTTGTACAGTATATGCGATGTAACCAACGACAAGGACATGTCCAGACAGTATGATTGCAATGCTTATTATGACAACTCGAGCCAATATTGAAGCGCATCGTAAATAAATCGGAGATTTCATCAGATACAATACCGAATCTACCTAGCGTGGACACCGCCATTTTGCTTTGAATGACGTCGCTGGATTTGTGACGTATGGCGAGGGAATGACGTCAAAATATGACGCACGTTCAAGCAATACAGTTTAGTATGCGGTATAAATTAAATACATGATTAGTGCCGTCGAATATAAAATATATTCTGTTTCGTCCCGACAACTTTATGGGGGTTCGCTAAAGCTCGCCCCAATAAAGCTGTCTAAGGCTCAACCGAATATATTTTATATTCGACGGCACTAACCATGTATTTACTATTTATACAGGGTGGCCCAAAACACTTGGACACTTGTATAACTTGTATATATCCAGAACTAATCTTTCAATCTTCAAAATTTTGACATACATATTGGTTATTACATTTGGCATATGGAAATTATATTTATTTTATCAAAACTGCGTGTATACTGTTGTCATGGCGATTATAACGGCATGCACTGTGTGAAAATCGAAAACAAACACATGTGTATGTAACTCTGCCAAACTGCTGTAAAATGGTGCAGAACCACTTTCTTGCTGCAAAATTGCATTTACAACAGTAAATCTGTCATAGAGTAACATCTGTCATAGAGTAATACAATACAATTAAAGTCATACATTTACCGTTTACACTAAGCATTGTATGCTGCATGTTTGCCTAAATTTTGCCAAATATGCGAATTGTCGACATCATTGTCATTTTGAACATTCAATTACCCGGTTTTATGCCTGTCGTATGTTTGCTGTTGACTTTAGCAACTTATCTGCGTAATATTTGCTGTTAATGTAATTGTACATGTAACTAACATATTATTTATGCAGTTCATCTGTTCAGTACATTTGTATATCATTTATTTCACTCATTCAAGGAAAATAATGGATATGGTATGGCTTTTCAACTGTTTCACAACGTTCTCAGCAATGGAAAATCCAGAGTATGACCTGGTGACACAAGCAGAAAGCAATATCTGCCCTATTTGTATTACATTGGGCTCCTTAGTACATCAACCTTGACTTGAGGCATGATGTTGAGGTAAGTGAGAGATTTACGGCGCCACGCTAACTATGTTTAAACGTCCCGGTTCAAGGCGACACCATTGCTCTGTATTTCCTGCAGACACGAGCTATTTTCTCAGTAGTTCTTTTGGGAATAGTTTTTGCGAGGCTTTCACTACGTTCTGTTTATATGTTTTTCACGTACTGTTGCTTTCCTTTTTGGACCGCACACCGCTGGTCGTGGTTTGCATGTTTGTGCCGCGTTGAAGACTCATCTACCACCGGTATGCGCTTGTCGTGTGTTTCTCACGATGTTGTGCGTCAGTTTCTTCTTTACATGGTACATCAACTCAGAATACATGACACTGTATATCATGATCAGTTAACACCATTTGTAACGAGTTAAAGTATTCGTTTCGTTACGATGGACTATGTATATATTTGTTCCGGTCTGCCAATGCAATCGGCGGCCAGTATATGTATTCATGCCCACTCAGTCGGCACAAGCTGTTCTTTTTACCAGAGACATTATCTGATACATTTTCTGGCAAAATAAATAGAGGATCCCAAACTAATTTCCATTTGATATGAGATTTATGAAATGAGTCACGCACAATTTATGAAATTTCTGACGAGTTTCATAAATCTCATATCAAATCGAAACGAGTTTGAGATTCTGTTTATTGCATGACTTCACCCTCCAAAGGGCAGCCAACGTGTAGATATCCAATACGTTTCAGTGAGCAGACGCCATTCACTATTTTCGCATCTAGTTGAACGTCTCTTCATATCACCATACGGGAGCACATTCGAACTATTTCAGTAATTTTAACGAGTCACTGACGCTTATAATGATCTTCAAACATTATGACGTCAACGTCAAAACGTCATTCGGAACGTCTCTATTGTATTCATTTGACATAACGTTGGAGAATAATACGAATAATTTGAATACGTAATTAGGATGATGCGGCCAGCCTATCAAATTCGCTCCGGGTGTTATTACACGTGTGTGAAATCACATTTATGAAATGGGTTAAAACACGGCATAACAAGGATTTCATGTGATAATAGAAAACATAAGATTTTAATTCACCAAAACTGATTGTTATCTACGCCAACTTCATGACATTCTAAAACTACATTATAACTGTAACTGAGTTATCGCATACGATAGACCATAGCACGTACATGTTTGCATTGGCAACCGTATCAAATACGACCAGTTAAAGGTACATACCCACTTAGTAGGCACAACATGTTCTGTATATCAATTAAATAACTGTATATAATTGTGTTACTATTACACAAGTTCTAAAAATTACGAGTACCCACTATACAGATATAATCATTCAGAAATATGTATTTCACTGATAGTGATGAGCGGTGGTATCAGGTTATTTTCATATGCAAATGAGGTATGCTATTTTTTAATTATTTATAGTAATTAAATGCGTCACCTGAACAAAATTATATTTTCGACAGATTATAAATACAGAGAATGAATAGTAATGTCAAATAACATTTTGAGGAAACACGGTTATCGCCCATGATATAAATCTGGAAGTTTGCGTGCGTGCGTGCGTGCGTGTGACGCGTGCGTGCGTGCGTAGCCATTATACAGATGTACCCAGTTTTCGAGCATTTAAACAGTCCATAATTCGATGAGAACAAAAATATTTACAATTGAGCTAAATAAATTATGAATTCTAACGTTAAAGGTTTTATGAAAAGTTCAGTCATTCAATATTGTCAACACGCAGGGTGAATCGAAAACCGAGTGCTGTTGATTATCGGGTGGTTGACTATTTATATTGCCATGGTATATACATCTCATGCTATCATATCATATTGATACGAATTTGCCAAATATTCTGGAATTGATCTGGATATATACGATTCAGTGCCTGTTGCAGGATCCATGGCATCAGGTGAGATAGAAAAAAAACTGAAACTACTGTTATAAGCACTTCTGAAGAGATGTTTTGAAGCTTTCGTCTAACTTGGCACACACAACACTGTCTTCTAAATGGTTCCACTCAATAGTTGCTTTGTAGAAAAGGGCATTTTAAGCTGATCAGTTTAGCATTGATTTACTGCGAAGCATCTGTTATTGTTTGTCACATATCTATCCACTGAATTTGATGAAACATATTCTTAACATTTGAAGGCACACATTTATATGTGCCGTGTTTGTCTGATAGGAGTTAGAAACTCGAAGCATGTCATAGCTGGCACCAGCTCCTCGACAACTTTGTAGTAGAAGCCCAATCTACTGTTTCTGCGTCGGTACTTCAGCTGGGTTTAGCTCCAGTTCATCCAGCATATGTCCGTGATGCATCCTTCTTCCATGGAGCTGTAGTATCCAGTAATGAACATGGCTGCTTGTCGTCGTACCTTTTCAAGCCGTTCTATATCTTTCACATAATATGTATCCCACATAATTGATCTATATTCTAGGATAGAGCGAACAAGGGCTAAATCTGCTGATTTGCGACATTCATCTGGGCAGTGCTTCCGTTTTCTTGCCATGAAGACCATTGGCGAGTTTGCTTTGTTAGCGAATTTATTAATATGTACACTCCATTTTAGTTCCTCCGATAAATAAAGTTAAGCCTAAATATGGATTCTCACTAACTAACTGCAGTATGTGGTTGTTTAGTTGGTAGAATAGTTAATAGACTTAATTTGCTGTTGATGCTCACAACAAACCATTAAAACACATTCCCCACGTTTGGGCTAATATTTTCAAGTTTGAAAGGTGATTTTCGATAATTGTGTGAGATTGTTTATGTGGTAAAGGAATAAGAGTTAGCATAGAACAGTTCGCTGAGGGACGACACAGTCGACCATTACGTGTTCCGACGAATCACTTTCGAGTTACCACTTGCATGTGCCGTTGGGTTAGAAAAATATCTAGACTTCTAAGAATGGATCCGGTAATGCCATAGTGTTTTAGTTTGTGTAACAGTTTATCATATACAATTAACAGATTGACCATATGATGCGTCAGTAGTATATATGTGGTACTGTTTCATCAGAATCAAATTATATGTCGTCAAACCAGCTGTAGATGGTCTTAGCAACCGGATTCTCAATATTGTCGCTAAAATGTGTATTCTTGTGAACACGTATTGAATGAATCACTCATTTTCCAGATCTGAACTAGTTATAGTATTGGCCTGTGCATAGTTTGAGAAAGGAAAGAGGTAATTCCATTTGCCGAATAGAAACAATTAAGGAGATAAACTGCTCCAAAAATGAAGACAGTTTTTGGACTCAAATTTTGCATGAAAATCAGAACTTTTAAAGACCGGCGACGGTGCGTTATGCGTTATGTAAAAATGGATATACATTTTGAAAAACAATTAATAAAATAGATGATCTATGTGTTTCCCGAATATTATATACCGAAAAAAAAAGGTGAATAATTAAATTTTATTCTGATATATAAGTCACATTGATCACTATTATCTACTTGTAACTGAGAGGTCCCAAAGTGGGGACATATATTTTGAACAACACTGTATATGGGACAGGTCTCGAAAGATTTGCTAGAGTTTTGAATAACGATGTCTGTGTGTAACCCATTGCCATGATACTTGAAGTCATGCGTAGTTGTGTTTCGCACGAGTAGCCTGATCTAAATCCATGGTTTAACGATGCAAGTATGATAGTTTTCTTCACGTGGTTCATTAAATGTCTGCATATGATATATGTTCAAGTAATTTACACAACAGGCATGTCAGTGAAAGAGTTCTGTAGTTTTCTGCAACGTGGACATCTCCTTTCTAAAAAACACCGGTGCCACATTTGTTAGAAATTCGTCAGTGCCTGGATTGAGATGTTGTCTGGGCCAATTGCCTTGAAAGGGTTTATGTTTATGAGCACTCCTTTGCCGATAACATGATTCGGTGAAAGGCTGTATTTTCCATTTATACTCATAGGTGGCAAATCTGTTGCAGATTGTTTTGTTAATTCTGATTTGTATTGTTCTACTATGATTTACATAACGTTAACACGGTTTGGTGTTGTTTTAGTCAAAGTCAGTTTGTACTGTTTTATTTATATGATCATTTTCAGCACTCTTAAATTCACTTTTGCACTCTTTGGGAAACTTGTATATAGTCACTCCATGGTTTAGATTAGTTTGCCTGTTTGAAGAGTCTAGCTTTCCTTTCATTCATCCATTTTGGGTTTTGGAGGGGATATGCTTTTCCACTATGGACATGGATTCATGTTTGAATATAGTCCACAATTCTTCGACAGTCTCACCTTGTGAATTGCCTACGAGTTAGCTTCCATATCATTATACATGTTCTTCCAGTTGGCTTTGGAGTAGACGTGACCTTTCCTGGCGTTTTGTTTTATGTATTGTGGTAAGATATCAAGGTCTGTAATGACCAAGGCATCATCACTTATTCCAGGTGTAGAGTTTGAATTTCGACTATATTATGACCAATTTGTACCTATATGTACGAACTTCTCGAAAAACCCGCACCTATGTGGATTCAAAATGACCATATCACAATAGCCAAGCAAAGGAGCGTCGGACTACTGCTCCAACAGTCGTGGGTTCGTGCCTCACCGGAGGCGTGCGTTGTTTCCTTGAGCAAGACACTTTCTCACAGCCATACATGAAATAACATATAATCCACATATCTAAGTCCAAAACACGGGGTTGAGATTAATGGAAGATATGGTAGATACCGGGTACGAACAAAATGTGATATGGGTACGAATTGACCCGGTACCCGATGAGATAGCCACTTAATTTGTGAATATTCTGTTGACTTCCGCCTAATTGAAACACGTGCTTGCCGAACAATTATCACCACGATGCCTCCACGACGATCTCTGAAAGCACAGGTGACATTTTGAGTTCTCAGTTCTATAGATCATATAATCACATTGTTAAACATATTTGTTTCATATACATATGTGATTACCTTTATAAGCGTTGATTACCCCGTTGCATGTTTGTCATTAATTTTCGTGCGTAGACAATTCGGTCTTGTCTTTTGGGTCATATATGCTAATTGCTTTTGTACCACAATCAGATATCTTAATTACTACTCTCATGTCAATAATGGCAGTTAAAAACCAAAATAACTACTGTATGTTGTTCTATGTTTTGCTGCCTTGGAACATTGGCTATTAAACGCACTAAATTAAAAAAATATTTAAATGTAAGTACTTTTTCATCAATAATAAAAGTCACCCTCCACAAATTTTTGGGCAAAGAAAATCACAGGCACTTTGTGGTATGAACGAGAAAAGCCTCTTTAAATCATACCCACTTTTACTCTGATATTAAATATCTAGAAGGTACAGTTCTTTAGGGTATAGCGGATCGCTAAGCAGATTATTGCTGCATACGTCTTTAAAATATACTCAACAAAACTAGAAACGTCCCTGTTTTATAGCCGGTGTAGCTCTGTCTATGTATGTACCACATGTTCAAAGTACATGTATTTTAAACCGTGGCGATTTTCAGAATACGATCGTGTAGAGTTTAGCCGATACACACGGTTTACATAGCGGCCAGTGACCGGAACGTTGATTTCCACTTTTTGCACGTGCACGCTATACTTGTCATCGATAAGGTGATTCAGTTCATATCGTACCATTCATGCGATAGGGGCTATTCGGAAAATTAAAAAACTTTTAATTTTTCACTGTTTTCGATATGCCACGGCTTTCCGAAAACGAGCGAAATCAGGCAATTGGGATGCTTGCGGGTGGGATGGCCGCCAGGACGGTCGCGCCTCGGTTTGGTTGCTGTCGGAAGACGATTGATCGTCTTGCAGCCCGGTACCAGCAGACTGGGGCTGTTCACGACCGGCAGCGACCTGGTAGGCCTCGTGTAACGACGGCTAGAGCCGATTGTTACATTACGTTGACGCACTTACGTCAACGTCGATTGGCAGCCACAGTCACTGCTAGGCGATACAGTGTCTCAGGGCAGACCATTCGCAACCGGTTACGTCGTAACGCCCAACCAATCCGGGCACGCCGCCCGTACACTGGTCAGATAATGACCCAACGTCACCGTGCTGCCAAACTGTTATGGGCGCGACGTCATCTGAACTGGAGAAGGGCTGACTGGAACCGAGATTTGTTCACCGATGAATCTCGGTTCACAGTTAGTCATGCTGACGGAAGATTACGGGTATACAGGCGTAAAAATGAAAGATTCACCGATTGTTGCATTGTTGAGAAGAACAGGTTTGGGGGAGGGAGCGTAATGGTCTGGGGTGGGATCATGGGAAACCGGAAGACAGATTTGGTTGTTGTACAGGGCAACATCAATGCACAACGTTATGTTGCAGATGTGCTAAATGCACATGCCTTACCATTTATCCGTCAGCATGGTCCTGGTGTGACATTGATGCACGACAATGCCCGCCCTCACGTAGCCAGGGTCACCACTCAATACTTACAGCAAAACAACGTCGACGTCATGCCATGGCCCGCGGTCTCCCCGGATCTCAATCCCATTGAGCACATATGGGATGAGCTGGGCCGCAAAGCACGAGCTAACCATCAGATTGACAATGTTCGCGATCTTACACGGGCGTTACAACGGGAATGGAGGAATTTGCCCAACGCACTGGTATTGCGTTACGTCACGTCGATGCGGCGTAGGATCATTGCATGCATTCATGCAAATGGTGGCCACACTCGGTACTAACGAGATTTACTGAATTTGCCACATTACTTTTTGAAACACATTTCTGAGTTTTTGTGATTTTTGATTTTGACCCCTACCGCCCTTGGCCGGTTGTCTCTCGAATATTTAACAAGATATCCAAATGCAATTTATTGGCTTTGATACAGAAATGAATGAACTTGTTTTTCCATTTTGATTTTTAAAAGTAACCCTTTTGGTTTTTGATGAATCTTTCCTTAAACATGGAGGGACGTTTCTAGTTTTGCTCAGTATATAACGTTTGGACAAGTACCTGGTACCAATAGACAGGAAAAAGTGTCTTCTTTCCAAATTGGGTTACCTTTTTAATTTATTTCAAGGTTTTCCTCGCATAATTCCTCGTTTACCTAACGCATTGAATTAGTCAGTATAGCGTTGGGTTTTACCGGATCGCTGTGCGACAGTTGTATTTGTTTTGTAAATGACTTGGAAACATGCTTACATGTATATTACATTCAGACATGCCAAGTCTCCCGATTTGATCGGGAGTCTCCCGATTAGAGACTCAAAACCCGATTCTCACGATCGGGATGAAAAAAATCCCGATTTGAAAAATGTAAAAAAATAATAAAAATGCAAAAAATAACAGTTACATTTTACTTTATTTGGTAGATATACAATTCCAAAAAAACATTTATAGCTTTAAAAAATACATTTGCTATAGTGTTTTCAGGTCATATTTTGTTTGAGACGATCCCCGCAAATACGCAAAATCGGCGATCCGCTACTACCGTAATCAGTTGCGTTATTATTGACGTCTGTGTTCAGTGACATGGCGTGATTTATAAACCAAGCTTCTTTGCAGTTATAGAGGACATGATTGTACATCATATTATTCACAGAGTTTGTTTTTTCCAAACTAACTGTTTATACATTTTTAGTGAAATTACTCTGGAGCAACCTACTTTCGCTTTAACTGGTGTAAACTTCCGGTTACGTCATTGTGTTTCTTGAAGCTATACGCACGGCAAGGAAACTGCTATATCAAAGTAAACGTGTCATTGTGTGGGGGATAGATCACTCTTCCTAACGGTAATATTTTATTTATTTTAAATGTACATTATAAAAAAATATGTTGATACAAATCTACACCGATCCGCTATACCCTAAGATCCGCTATACCCTAAAGAACTGTAGGACACTCGCCATCTTTAACTTTCTGGAGACGCTGATGTTTGTGTTCATAATACCTATGTACCGTATTTACCGTATATTTCCGGACACTTTTAATTAATTACTTTTGTCAGTGTCCGAATAATTAGGAATATTAATTAATTCTTAAAAAGTGGTGTCCGAAAATTTAGGTTTTATTTTGGACGATTTTTTTTTTATGGACCTATAGCCTCCTTTTATCTCACCGATGTGATTGTGCAGCTGATCACGTTTGCACATTTCGTAAATTAATCCGAGCAAACTGGGAATAACATCAATTATTGGTCCCAGTAACAAAGCAGTGCTAATTGTTATGTGCTCGATTTAATTGTTCCGGCATGCGTTCGCGCTCACCATTGGTGGAATATTAATTAGGTGTAAAGGCTGACCAATCGGAGATCGCGTATCAGTGGCGCAGATTAACTCAACCCAGATTAACTAAATTGTTACAGCACTGCCCACGCCCCCAGCGCATGTACACAAATGTGTACGTGACAACTGGCCTTGTTTCGCAAAGTCATAATTGAGCCAGTGCATGAGATAATCAACTTCATTATATAACTGAGATTTTCGCCGAGTCTTCCACCTGTGCTCACCATATGAGTAAACACAGTTTTCAACGCACGAGCTTGTCACGTGACGTTGCAGCTGATGGAAGAGGATATCGGTCATTGGGTCATTGCGTCATCGAATGCCTTTAGGCTATGTTTTGAAATGTTACTGATTGGTCAACACGCCTTTTGATGTCCCACAGACGTCGCCGACGAACGTGCGACTTTCATCATCGCATCACGGGAAAATCATGCAGTAACCCATTTCATGCTCAGGATACGCTTATGTTTGTGGACCAATATTTTCCTTATATGCACTCAGAAGTATATGCCGCGACCACCATTTAATCCGTCTCGTCGAGACGGTTCAAATGAGTGGTCACATCGTATACTTTCATTGAGAAATAACAAAAATAAATTATTTTTTTAAATAATTTCATACCCGTAAATGTGTATTCCGAAAGGAATGGATTAAAAACAAATCTGGATTATATGCAGATCTGTCGCCATATTTCGCCGATATTGATTTCCAAAATATTTTCCGTAAATGGTGTTGAAAAGTTGGCACAAAATTCAGAGTTCATGCCGTGGGATTATGCTTTCAAATTCGAATAAATTAATCTAATCAGGGTCACAGCTAGTATATCACTTTTCTTGCTATATACACAGTATAGCAGCTTCTGTGTAAGTGTGTATCGCCACAGGGAAGCCGACACACGCCCTAGGCGTTATCGATCGATGAAATGTTACAATTTAGGATTAGTGTAGTGAAGAAAACAGGCGGATATAGCACGGTTCGGATAAGCAACACGGAAGGTTGTATGTCGCCGGACTTCCGTGTACTAACGGGGTCGCGCTGTACTATAACATAACTTAACATAGTAAACAACTTTAATTAAAAATGTTTTTATTATACCATTCTGGCCTATACGGTGCCGCGGAAAGTAAGCGCGAAACAGGAAATGTCAATTTGAGCTACAACAACAACAAATTTTATGGGCGCACTTGCCTATTTTCGTGTCCGAAAATTTACGATTTGAGAATATTATCAAATGTTAGCTTGTCCGAAAATTAAGAGTACATGAAAATAATTAATTTTCTACAAAATGACCTTGTCCGAAAATAAAGGGTGTCCGGAAATTTACGGTAAATACGGTATGTCGCAATATAATATCGGTCTCTATGGGGATCTGCGAGGGTGTCCGAAATAATTAGTCCGTATTTCAAAGTATTATAGTGCTTTTGGTCGTTCAAACTCCGACTTTTACATAGAATTAAAGATACTTGAAAACGGTGTAATACGGACATGGACCTGGGAATCACGGACATAGCAATTAAAGTATGATAGGATAAATACGGACAAAAAAAGATATTTAAAAAAATTACAATGTTTTACACTATAATCACTAGTAATTCATTTAATAAGTGTATAACTTACAATAATTTAAGTAAAATATATGCATGCAGACTCGAAGTTACTGTAGAATGCTATTTTGATATGGTAAAATACGGACAGGAAAAAATGTCCGTAGTTTTACGACCATCAAAAAATGATAAGGAGAGTGTTATTATTTTATATTTTTTGTAATATCTCTGTTACCAATTGTGTAAATTAATAGCGTAATTGTTTTACTGACAGGAATAAAATTCACGAAACACATTCAAAAGGTATACCCAGTTATAACTGCACATATTCCGCTTTATAGGCAACAGGTTGTCCTATTCGCTACACCACGCTGCATAGTAAAAATGTGCGTAATAGCATTTACAATTCGCGCACTAAAATGTAGAAAAAACCTGCAGGGCATTGACATTCATACTTCACTATATTGTTCTTGATAGACTATATTCCAATATGACACGAAAATATTATCACAAACTCACCTAATAAAGTGTTGATTAGCAAAATTCTAAGGTCACTCTCACACGAAGCAGAAAGTAAACAGCATCTTCAATATTGCGGGAGACTAGCATGTGACATCTATTTATAATTATCGGGGTCACAGTTTTGAATAAAATTCACGAAACACATTCAAAAAGGTCACAGTCACATGTCGTGTAACATGATACAGACTTTTTGTATAGATATCGCATCATCAAATCACAGGTGTGCGTCAAATGAGAAACGCCATGGGATTTTGTACTTTCGGACATCTGCGTAATTTCAATAAATACATGTAGAAAAATTAGATCTAGATCTACAATAGTTTTCTCTAGTAAAGTAAAATGACAATTTGTTCAACTTCTGTCATCATTTACGGAAAATAATTATATTACATTTTCTGTAAATATATTTCAATATATTTCCTGAAATTACAAATAGGGAAGTGGACTTTGGGACAGATGTATTCTGAATTCAACGAAGCCACACCTATTATATCACTGGGGGTAAGGTGATATCCGTAACTGCAGTTACGGACATCCCAAGATGGCGGACGTGAAACGAGGTAAGTTGAAATATCGGTATTTTCGACTGTTTACGCTTCTGCATTTAATGGCATTCGATGGTTAGCTCAATATGTGTATATATTATGATTTTAATGCCTGTGTATTCCCCAAATGTTGCTTATTCCGCTTTTATAGACGTTTGAAATTTCACCGAGATGGCCGCTGTCTAAAAATAGCATAAATTCTTAATTCTTCTCATGAACCGCCAGCCGGATTTCGGCGAAACTTGGTAGGAATGATCGATGTACAATGCTCTTTCAAAGTTGTTAAAATGGTGACCCAGGGGTAAAAAATGGGCGTAGCTGGTGGTTCATGAGAACGAAGATTTTTGATTAGCGACGACCTCCGTTTTGTTTTAACAAATTTGAAAAGGCTTCACCCATGGACCATAACTGTGAAGTTTGGCCACATTGGGCCACGCGGTGCGTGTGAAGAAGAATTTTGAAATCTCTAATAAAAGAACGACCGTTTGACCTTTCGGCGGCCATCGTGGATGACATGACCATCCAATTTCGACAAAAAATGTATCAGAGCGATCGCCTCTTTGATACCTTCGATTTGATATAGACATGACCATATTCGGTCAAAAATAAAATTTTACCCCACGGGCCACACCCATTTTTGACCCCGGAGTCACCATTTTAACAACTTTGAAAGATCATTGTACATCGATCATTCTTACCAAGTTTCGTCGAAATCCGGCTAGCTGTTCATGAGAAGAAGATTTTTTAAGAATTTATGCTATTTTTAGACGGTGGCCATCTTGGATTAGCGATAACCTCCGTTTTAACAAATCTGAAAAGGCTTCACCCATGGACCATAACTTTGAAGTTTGGCCACCACGGGCCACGCGGTTCATGTGAAGAAGAATTTTGAAATCTGATAAAAGAACAACCTTTTGATCTTTTGGCGGCCATCTTGGATAACATAGCCATCCGATTTCGACAAAAAAATGCACCAGAGTGATCGCCTCGTTGATACCTTCGATTTGATATATAACATGACCATATTCGGTCAAAAATAAAATTTGACCCCACGGACAATTCTCATATGCTGCCAAAACATGTTTATTAGAAAAAAATATATTTTGACAAAACTTGAAATCGGAGTAGAGAGACATACCTTTAACTTGATACTTTTACCATCAACATAGCTATTATAAAATATGAATTATAACCGTTTATAAAAGTTCCGTTTTTTTACCACATAGTAAGTGCACGAGTTCTGGCGAATAAACCTGTCCCACGATGTTTATACAAAATGGCTTCCCGAGAAATGATAGAAATGTCTGTGCGATTAAATTGTCTGTCGTGACGCAGTTGAAGTTTAAATTTCTCTTATCCAAGGTGTCAGATCAATGAATAATGTTTCATTAAATGGCAAAATTGATTTCCATAGTTTTTACCTCCCAACCCAACAATGTAGGAGCTTTGAGTGACTTTGAATATTGCACAATAGCTAAACTCATTTTCACTATGCGCAAGCCCCGTGCAGGCACCGGGGCGGGATCAACTGATCCTGAGAATAGTGCTGCAGTAGCCATTGCTTGTCGTAAAAGGCGACTAAACTGGCTTAACGATTGGGTTCATACTTTCCGGAACCCACTATACCGGATTTGGCCCTCATGTACATTTTTGGCTTTCTTGTATGTGAGAGTTGAGTCGGGCTATGCCCCATATATAAAAGTAAGATTAGCGCTAATCCTATTACTTTTAGGGGATGGGATAAATGATGGTGGTGTGGCGAGGGCCTGGCACCAGATCAGGTTGTTCTAATTTCAGGACTGAATATATATTTTGATTGTAAATATTGAGTTCTGAAGTTGGGATTTACCCCCCTTGGACAGGTGGATATGGGACTCGACCCCGTTGACCCGTCTGCGTGTAGACTCCCTGAGGCTTGTACCTCTATGTCAGAAAAGCGGACGTTAAACCCTATTCACTCACTCACTATGCGCATACCAGGGCACACGATCTATTGGCATGTCAATATTAGTATAATCACGTGCTCAGCAGCATGCATCAGCCAATACAAACGCCTGTTACATCAAATTCTGAACAAAATCAAAGCAGAAGTTGTTGGACACATTTGATTCACTGTGTGTGATCGGCCAACTCAAAGACAAATTATGAGATCAGCGCAATGAGAATTCACATTTTTTCAAGATATTTTTATGGGTCTTGGAGCAATTTAACACTAGAAGGTGCAATTTTTACACAAGCCAATTGGGCTTGTGTTTTGCAGATTTTTACTGGCCCGAAAGAATTTTCACTGGCCCCGGGCCACCGGTCCAGTGCTAATTTTGAAGACTGTCAGTGTACATCCCAACCATCAAGTGCAGGGGTGCATAACGTAAAAATGTTTGCTGTCCCACCGATCCATCCGCAGTTATGCGTGGTATTACCACTCATATGAACCATCTCATCAAGATGGTTCATATATGAGTGGTAACCAGGGATTCCGCTGGGGAAAAAATGGCCACTTCAAAAAAAAAAGAAGTGGCGATTTTTCTCTCTCGAAAATTGTAATTTTTTATCGCCAATTGCGAAAGTGGCGATCGCCAGCGGAATCCCTGGGTAACACATATACTAAATTGCCCAGAAGGTGATAAAGTAGATTAGTATAAAGTAATAGTAGATTTGTCTTGTCATGCTGAACCCAACTACAGTCTACACTCGTTTACTCAAAGTCACAGTGACTGAGGAAAATACTTGTGAATTATCGAACATTGGAGCCAGTTATCAGTAGTTATGACTTAAGAGAATTTGAGGTAATAATGAATGGGTGTAGACTGTATACCGATGAATTGCCTGGAAAAAAATGAGGGATCAAATTGGTGAAAAAATAAAAGTAGCTGAAAACAAACTAGCACTGCAATTGTTACTAATTTATTTTATTGAAATTAATTGGACTAGTCTCTATAACGGAAACTTCTGATAATTTAAGAACAAGAAATAAATACATTTTACAAATCTTCCTTAACCAGATATGTGGTTTTGACTGGAGGAATGTGGGCTTGTGGGCTTGTGGGTTTTGCGAACAGTGTAGATCCAGACCAACCTGCACATCCACGCAGTCTGATAAGGATTTACATTGTTTGCAATTCTGTCATTATAAGTAACGGTATACATGTACAGAGCTCCAGATAAGCTGCGTATTTGCTTAAATACCCAATTAAAATTGCCAAAAACCCAATTGAAATCAGAAGTAGTGAGTACCAAAAAGCAATGCCAATTTTGTGGTACATTTACAGGACTCCAGATAAGCTGCGTATTTGCTTAAATACCCAATTAAAATTGCCAAAAACACAATTGAAATCAGAAGTAGTGAGTGTCAAAAAGCAATACAATTTAAAACACATCTTGGCATTTCATTAGAACTGTCTCCTTGTAATGCCAAGACATGTTTTCATTTTGAAGCAAACTATTCAATAATTGCTGTCTGTTGATGTGTGATTTTATTTTACCCAATTAAAATTTTGAAATACCCAATTGCTTCAGAAATGATGGAGTAAACACACTCAATTACTAATTCCTTATCTGGAGCCCTGCATGTAGACTCTTATCGCGCTGCAGGAATGTTCCAGCAGAACAAAAGCTAGACTGACCATAAGTTCTCCAGTCATAGCCACATATTAGACATTGAGACGAGCCATGGGATTTGTATCGAAGATGTGCAATTTTTCATGAAAATTATTTACTTACCTGTGTTTTTTTTCTGTAAATGACTGAGTTGGCAAAATTGTCATAGCAATAGAATTCTGCATTTGCTCTGAACATTTCGTCAACTTTTGCTGTCATTTACGTAAAATATCTAAATTTTGTAAATGTTTTTTTCTGGAGATATCGCACATCTTACGTACAAAATCACATGGCTTGTCACATGTGTATAAGAAACGCATAACCCGATTATCTCTTACTTGCTGTAGACCCCGAAGGCAAATGTTCTGCGTAGCGCCGGGAAAAAGACCCCAGCATCAGAACCAGCCAAGCGGAGGAAAAAGCTGGTTGCTGACGATAGTGACAGTGGATCGGATTCCGAAGTATGTTGTCCTAGCATTGTCACTGAACTCCATATCAAATTATTATACACCAGCCACTAGCGGGTGGCTCAGGTTGGGAGCATGCGAATGGTAAATGTAACGATGGCTTTTATCCTTACCGGAATCCGATATCCCAGTAGCCTATTTCACCAACATTGCAAAGTATACTTTTCTAGCAAAGTATACTTTGAGGGAGAAATTTTCAATTTTAGGATAAATTTAATAATTTTTATTATACTGAATTTATTACATTACATGTAATAAATTTGGTATAATAATTCTGCATACTTTTAATCATAAAATATATGCAGTGGTTAGTTCTATATCAAATAATGCATTTTGGGAAAAATAAATGATTACTCCCTCAAAGTATACTTTGCTAGATAAGTATACTTTGCAATGTTCGTGAAATCGGCTACTGGTATTGCCCTAAGATGCTCCTTCGAATGAGACTTAAAACCGAGGTCCCATCCCTACATGACCTTTATGTTGTTGGGCCATAAAACCCATTCATTTAAACATTAAAGGTACATGCCCACTCAGTAGACACAAACTGTTCTTTATATCATCTGACAAAATAAACATTAATTCACCATTACCCAACATATTGATTGGCACTATTATACATTTTATATCTGATATCGGGGGCGATAACCGTGTTTCCTTAAACTGTTAACGGATATTACTATTTATTCTCTGTATTTATATTTTGATGTGCAATTGCAATGTTCTACTTTATAATCTGTCGAAAATATAATTTTTTCAGGTGACGCAATTAATTAGCATAAATAATTAAAAAATAGCATGCCTCATTTGCATATGAAAATAGCATGATACCACCACCGCGCATCACTGTCAGTAAAATAACTCGTATTTTTAGCTCACCTGTGCGAAGCTCATGTGAGCTATTGTTACCGCAATGTGTCCGTCGTCCGTGAACATTTTCAAACGTCTTCTCCTCGGTAACCATTGTGCCTATAGTCACCAAACTTCATGATCATGGTCCTTAGGTTGGGCGATTACAAAATTGTTAAAATGACGTCATTGCGTAATCCAAGATGGCCGCCGTCTAAAAATAGGACAATTTCTTCAAAAATCTTCTTCTCAAGAACCGCCAACCGGATTTCGACAAAACCTGGTAGGAATGATCGATGTACAATGCTCTTTCAAAGTTGTTAAAATGGTGACCCTGGGGTGAAAACTGGGCGTGGCCTGTGGGGTCAAATTGGGTTCAAATTTTATTTGTGACCGAATATGGTCAAGTCATATATCGAATTGAAGGTATCAAAGAGGCGATCACTCTGGTGCATTTTTTGTCAAATCTGATGGTTATGTCATCCAAGATGGCCGCCGAAAGGTCAAACGGTCGTTCTTTTATTAGAGATTTCAAAATTCTTCTTCACATGAATCGCTTGGCCCATGGTAGCCAAACTTAAAAGTTATGGTCCATGGGTGAAGCCTTTTCAGATTTGTTAAAATGGAGGTCATCGCTAATCCAAGATGGCCGCCGTCTAAAAATAGCATAAATTCTTAAAAAATCTTCTTCTCATGAACCGCCAGCCGGATTTCGACGAAACTTGGTAGGAATGATCAATGTACAATGCTCTTTCAAAGTTGTTAAATGGTGACCCCGGGGTCAAAAATGGGCGTGGCCCGTGGGGTCAAATTTTATTTGTGACCGAATATGGTCATGTTATATATCAAATCGAAGGTATCAATGAGGCGATCACTCTGGTGCATTTTTTTGTCGAAATCTGATGGTTATGTCATCCAAGATGGCCGCCGAAGGTCAAAAGGTCGTTCTTTTATTAGAGATTTCAAAATTCTTCTTCACATGAACCGCTTGGCCCATGGTAGCCAAACTTCACAGTTATGGTCCATGGGTGAAGCCTTTTCAGATTTGTTAAAATGGAGGTCATCGCTAATCCAAGATGGCCGCCGTCTAAAAATAGCATAAATTCTTAAAAAATCTTCTCATGAACCGCCAGCCGGATTTCAACGAAACTTGGTAGGAATGATCGATGTACAATGCTCTTTCAAAGTTGTTAAAATGGTGATCCCGGGGTCAAAAATGGGTGTGGCCCGTGGGGTCAAATTTTATTTTTGACCAAATATGGTCGTGTCATATATCAAAGGTATCGATGAGGCGATTGCTCTTGTGTAATATTTGTCAGAATCGGATGATTATGTCATCCATGATGGCCTCCAAAAGGTCCATTTATTCAAGATTTTGAACGTCTTTTTCTCAGGAACCACATGGCCGATGCTGGCCAAACTTCATAGTAAGTTATGATTCTTGGGTGAAGCATTTTCAGTTTTGGTAAAATGAGTCATCGCTTAATCCAAGATGACCACCATCTAAAAATAGCACAATTTTTTTTTAAAACACAATGTCACATTCTCCTGGTGTTCATGGAGTCAGGTGAGCGAATTAGGGCCATCATGGCCCTCTTGTTTGATGTTAAATTTTAGTGTTTAGGTCCATTTCTCTTGTTACTGTACCACCTAGGACCACCATACTTGAGCAAATTCATAACCAATGGGTACCCACCACATACCACTATCCAACATGTGTACCACTATCAATCATCTGACCGGTTTTTTTACCTTTACCAATTTTTTTCCGCGTAATCAACTTGGCCATTTTCAATGTTGGTTTAAACAATATTTCTTTATTAATTACAAATTGGACAACACTCGGCCCAGACTCGTATCTTGTACTAATACATGTATGCCAGCTTGTAACTGCATGTCGGTTTTCTTATACAATGGCTTTTTGTGCCATCTTAACCCTTAGACCGCTACTCGCAACAATTGTCGTCTGCTGTTGCTTTTATATCTTGCCTTATTTCTCAATAAAAACATGATTTGACAGCACTTCAGAATCAAAGCATATTGTCAATTATTCGAAAGTGCTGTCAAAGCATGTTTTTGGTGATAAAAATGGAAAATAGAAAATAAACAGCAGACGACAAAAAAATATGATAGCGGTCTAAGGGTTAAGGTCACTGACAGTTGTCACTTTCAGTCGTGGTCGTAAGAACATTAATAGCCAATTATCGGTTATCCAATTGTCTATACCTTGAAGAAAACACGGCCTTCGTGGCTTTGCCTCGTCTCTTGTTTTATGCTCATCTTATTTTCGTCTTACCATTTATGACAATGATTAAAGGTTGTCTATTGTTATTTTATTTCTTTTACAGGATTTTACAGACCTCAAGTCCAAGTTAACATCAGCGGGATTTAAGGTACAGCATGTTTGAAAATGTGTCAAACGGCACTTCGCAATCGTTTCCAATGGAAATGTTTTATGCAAAAAAAAAGGCAAAATATGAAATAACAGCAGACAAATTTTTTTGTTTCCCATCAAATTCTATTGTTAAAACAATAGAAATAACCCTATATTCCCTTTTTCCTGTCGGCGACAGGAAAGAGGGGATATAGGGTTATTTCTATTGTTGGGAGCTAGAAAACAATAGAAATATTAAACTAAACAAGTGCCCTTTGTGATGACGACTTGCCGTCTGTCACACTGGCCACAAGCAGTTATTAAAGGCAGCTGTTTATTTTTTCACAAAAAGCTTTTATCAATCTCTTAATGTTCTTTAACCAGCCATATCTTCTATGCAAAATATTTGCATACTTCATATAATGAACGTTTGTGACACTAATCATGTCAATAACACGATCTTGGCTTCTTTGGGGATGGGCTGTGCTCAGGTGTAGAATATAGGACTTATATACTGAAACTTTTGCTAGTCTGTCGGATGAGATTTGAAACTTGGTATGTAGTTTCCTTATAATGACCGCTGCGTCTTGGATTATCTGCGCGCCCCCCCCCCCCCCCCCCCCCCCCCCCCCCCCCCCCCCCCCCCCCCCTTTCGTTAGAATTTTCCAATTTTGGCTTGTAACTCGTAGAAGTTTTAAACCAAAGTAGCTATAGACCTGAAACTTAGTATGTAGCTTCCTTATGATGAGTAGATGCGCCAAGTTTATTTAGATTTTTTTTTGTTTGGAATTTGGCAACTTTGTCTTGTAACGCGTAAAACGTTTAAACCGTATTAGCTACAGACCTGAAACTTAGTATGTAGCTTCCTTATGATGAGTAGATGCGCCAAGTTTATTTAGTGTTTGGAATTTGGCAACTTTGTCTTGTAACGCGTAAAACGTTTAAACCGTATTAGCTACAGACCTGAAACTTGGTAGGTAGCTTCCTTATGATGAGTAGGTCGCAAATTGTATTTTGATTTTTTATTTGACCCCCGGGTCATGGATTATCTCCCCCTTTTCGACTCATAATTTTGTGTTGTAACTCGTAAATCTTTTAAACCGTAATAGCTACAGACCTGAAACTTGGTATGTAACTTCCTTTGATGCGCTAACTTGATTTTTTATTTGCCCCCGGGCCATGGATTATCTCCCCCTTTTCGACTTAGAATTTTGCTTTGTTTATTATTAAAACGGCAGGTGGGGCATCCGTATTCTACGAACACATTTTCTAGTTTAACCACAAATTGTCACAGTCAAAAAGTTCATACTAGATTCTATAACCAACCACATCTTCTATGTAACTTGTAGGCATACTTGAATATGTAGACACTGGATACATGATAATGTTTTTGGTTGATGTGCATGTGTTGATGATCACATGTCCCAGTATGATTGCACAGAACCTCTCTAAACCAGACAGCCTGGAGGTTCCTGCGGTGTCCGGTTTAGAGAGGATATACTGTATTTCAGGTAGATGAACACATATTTATATGCATGGAAGTCATTATCATTGGAGATTAATTACAGTGAACACCATTAAAATGAAGAATCTCTGGTTGTCCAGTTTAGATGTTTTACTGCATGATCAAAGATCGATTGAAATGATCTGCCAAATTATTATTGTTAATTGATTCTGGAATATAGCTGATAGTGAAACACTATCCATCTCTTGTTTCAGGGTGGAGCCATGTCCGACAGCAATGATTCGGATGACAGCGGTAAGCCAGTCTGTATAGGCGAAGAATATTAGGGTCGAGATCGGAAAAAAAATATAAGCCAAAGCTGAATTTTTCAGAAAATGACCAAAATATCATTAGTAATAACACAGGGCTCAAGATAAGTTGCGTATTTGCTTAAATACCCAATTAAAATTGCCAAAAACCCAATTATTGAAATCAGAAGTAGCGCGTATCAAAAAGCAATAAAACAACAAACAGACCACAAATATAGCATATTTTTAGCTCACCTGAGCGAAGCTCATGTGAGCTATTGTTACCGCAATATGTCCGTCGTCCGTGAACATTTTCAAACGTCTTCTCCTCGGTAACCATTGGGTCTATAGTCACCAAACTTCATGGTCATGGTCCTTAGGTAGGGGGATTACAAAATTGTTAAAATGACGTCATTACGTAATCCAAGATGGCCACCGAAAGGTCAAAAGGTTGTTCTTTTATTAGAGATTTCAAAATTCTTCTTCACATGAACCGCTTGGCCCATGGTAGCCAAACTTAAAAGTTATGGTCCATGGGTGAATCCTTTTCAGATTTGTTAAAATGGAGGTCATCGCTAATCCAAGATGGCCACCGTCTAAAAATAGCATAAATTCTTAAAAAATCTTCTTCTCATGAACCGCTTGCCGGATTTCGACGAAACTTGGTAGGAATGATCGATGTACAATGCTCTTTCAAAGTTGTTAAAATGGTGACCCCGGGGTTAAAAATGGGCGTGGCCCGTGGGGTCAAATTTTATTTTTGACCGAATATGGTCATGTTATATATCAAATCGAAGGTATCAATGAGGCGATTACTCTGGTACATTTTTTGTCCAAATCGGATTGTTATGTCATCCAAGATGGCCGCCGAAATGTCAAAAGGTCGTTCTTTTATTAGAGATTTCAAAATTCTTCTTCACATGAACCGCTTGGCCCATGGTAGCCAAACTTAAAAGTTATGGTCAATGGGTGAAGCCTTTTCAGATTTGTTAAAATGGAGGTCATCGCTAATCCAAGATGGCCGCCGTCTAAAATAGCATAAATTCTTTAAAAAAAATCTTCTCATGAACCGCTAGCCGGATTTCGACGAAACTTGGTAGGAATGATCGATGTATAATGCTCTTTCAAAGTTGTTAAAATGGTGACCCCGGGGTCAAAAATGGGCGTGGCCCGTGGGGTCAAATTTTATTTTTGACCGAATATGGTCATGTTATATATCAAATCGAAGGTATCAATGAGGATCACTCTGGTACATTTTTTGTCCAAATCGGATTGTTATGTCATCCAAGATGGCCGCCGAAATGTCAAAAGGTCGTTCTTTTATTAGAGATTTCAAAATTCTTCTTCACATGAACCGCTTGGCCCATGGTAGCCAAACTTAAAAGTTATGGTCAATGGGTGAAGCCTTTTCAGATTTGTTAAAATGGAGGTCATCGCTAATCCAAGATGGCCGCCGTCTAAAAATAGCATAAATTCTTAAAAAATCTTCTTCTCATGAACCGCTTGCCGGATTTCGACGAAACTTGGTAGGAATGATCGATGTACAATGCTCTTTCAAAGTTGTTAAAATGGGGACCCCCGGGGTCAAAAATTGGCGTGGCCCGTGGGGTCAATTTTTATTTTTGACCGAATATGATCATGTTATATATCAAATCGAAGGTATCAATGAGGCGATCACTCTGGTACATTTTTTGTAGCATAAATTCTTAAAAAATCTTCTCATGATCCGCTAGCCGTATTTCGACGAAACTTGGTAGATGTACATTGCTCTTTGAAAGTTGTTAAAATGGTGACCCGGGTCAAAAATGGGCGTGGCCTGTGGGGTCAAATTGGGGTCAAATTTTTTTGACTCAATATGGTCATGTCGTATATCAAATTGAAGGTATCAATGAGGCGATCACTCTGGTGCAATATTTGTCGGAATTGGATGATTATGTCATCCATGATGGCCACCAAAAGGTCCATTTATTCAAGATTTTTAACGTCTTTTTCTCAGGAACCACATGGCCGATGCTGGGTGAAGCATTTTCAGATTTTGTAAAATGAGAGTCATCGCTTAATCCAAGATGACCGCCATCTAAAAATAGCACAATTGTTTTAAAACGCATGAACTCAATGTCACATTCTCCTCTGGTGTTCATGGAGTCAGGTGAGCGAATTAGGGCCATCATGGCCCTCTTGTTTCTTATTTTCCATGAAAACATATCTTGTTATTTCATTAGAATTGTCTCTAATTCTAATGAAATGCCAAGACATGTTTTCATTTCGAAGCAAACTATTCAATACGTGCGGTCTGTTGATGTGAGTAAACAGTAGTGTGATTTTATTTTACCGAATTAAAATTTTGAAATACGAAATGATGGAGTGGCAATACTCAATTACTAATTCCTAATCTGGAGCCCTGATAACATCAAAACTCCCCAAGAATCCCACTGGAGCTTAATCCAGGAATCAAGATGGTGTCGTCCAAAATGGCCGCAAAAATTACAAAAATCAGAACTAGTGCAAAACCCACTAAACCAATCGGGAAAACAATGTGCCGAAATATACTTAATATAACTAATGCATCATAAGGCGTAAAAAAAAGAAAGATTTATTTCCTGTTACCCGACCGACCGTCTAGTTTTACCCCCGACTATTTTTTTTTTTTTTTTACCTGTCCCGTATCCAACATGGCCGGCGAGAGCAACAGTTTGATTGCTCTGCGATGTTTTTGGTGCAAGGTCAACGAGATTCGGGTGGTAGACCATGGCTCGTCGATAAATGGCATTTACCACATGGTCCACACCAAATCTACACCATTTAAGGCCACTTGCTCTGTAAGTATTGGCGATTTACAGCGTTAGAATTGTGTGTCATGTGTTTTCGCGGCAAGACATTTTTGAAAGTTATTTCCTAATATGACATGAAATTTAAAAAAAAAAGAGCTGTTACAGTTGTGTAATTGTTTACTTTAGTGTGTCTAACAATTGATTCTAGATACACTATGACTTTTGACTATTTTTCCTGTCAAATATTAATGCTTCAATATTGGACTATTCCAGTAAACATACATACTCCCCTGTGGAAGAGATATTCATGTGACACAGTCCATCCCCTACATTTCTTTTGTTCGTCACCCTCCCTACATTTTGTGGTGATCACGCCCCCACCCACCCCCCTACATTTTTTTTTCTTCCACAGGGCAGTAGGTATATTAGCAGCGGTGTCAAAAATTGATTCACCCGACCCGGTCTGACTATATTACAATGATACATGCAATGCACTGTACAGTAAAAATTAAAAAAATTAAATAAAAAAATCCCTACCTACCGACCCTATCTTTTTCGGGCCCGTAACAGGAAACAAACCTTCTTTTTTTTAGGCCTAATAATCCAAATTGTGAAATGTAATACAACATGGCCCTAACATCTCTTAGCTCTCTAAACTGAGCAAACATGTGGACAATTTGGAATAACTACCGTATTCTGCCGAGTATAAGTCACATTTTTTTACTCAGATTTGTATCCCAGAAAGCCCCTGCGTCTAATAAATACATTTAGATACATGAGCATTTTTTTCAACCCCGAAATATTGACATTAACGACCAAAAATAAAAATGCGTTCCTATATTTGTTGTTGTTAGTCTTTGGGGTAACATCCGGTATTGGAAAAATGGATTTGTGCCTTACTCGCGCCTTACTCGTTCCGGCCCTGTGTCACATTCGGTACACATTTTCTATACTGAAGGCGAACAGTGTATACCAAGATCTGATCCAGTATACCAAATTTGCTGATTTAGCCTATTTTTAAAATGGCATGTTCGTACCCTAACCAGTTCGCCCCATATTCGTTACGGCCCTGTATCGGGAACACGTAATTGACTGAATTTCCGAGTTAATGGTCTATACATTTTAGAGGTGCAACGATACGGTCAAACCCGTATTGCGATATATTGCGATACAACAAACCCATATTGCAATACGTATTGCGATATTATACCATGTATGAACAAATAATAATAAAAACAAACAGGAGATAAAGAACAGTCTTTATTGTTTATTATTGTCATTAGAACACATCAAAACACTGTGGGTCAGGACTTTGCCCAGAAACGGTTGACATTAATGATTATTTCTGGACGAGAGGAAATTAGGGAGAAGTGATCAAAATCATATTTTCCCTGATTTGTTCTCTTACTTATAGTTATCGCGTAACTGTATACCGTATATACATGTAGCTAGCCATCATAAGTCTACCCGCCCCATAAGTCGAGGCACGAACATGAACCCAAAAAATCAGTCTTGAGCCAAGTCGCGGCCCATAAGTCGACTACTGAAAATTCTTCGGCTACTGGGTGCAGGCGAAATTAGGTCATGAATTGCCTGTATTGCTTGGCTAAGTTTTGTGCTTTCTGTAGTTTGTTTGAAGCAAATATGCTTCACATAAACGTAGAAAATATATCATTTATGCTTACTGTACTATATTTATCGACTGTCGCCCCCAGTGAAATGTAAAGGTCGTGTTTGAAACATTTTAATACACACATGTTCAATCGATGTGTTGTAAAAATGGGCTGTTACGTGAATTGGACAAACTTTATAATAAACTAGTTAATCAGTTGCAATACTGTTGTTTTTTTATTGCAATAATACTTGTGTACAAGCATAAACATCATTAACTGATACAGAGACAAACTAATTGTATTTCTATCAAGTAAATAATGATAATAGCAACTGGTCACAAATATTAGGAGGTAAATGGAACAGCCGTTACCTGGCAATTTCACAGCTAATCGGGTTAATGACCGGATACAGTGGCTTGTTTGATTTCAAGTCTGAATTGACTGGTGATGTGTGCAGTGCTTTTCTCTCATTTTTTGGCTGTGACGGGAGAAATGGGGCTTATGGTATGTGCGACCAGTGTAGCTGCTGATCAAATTGCACATCCATTTAGCATGAGAACATTCTATTTTGCTTGTTATTATCATGCTGGGTGCTTCATTGATGGAATGGTGAGCTGTAAATATCCGAATTGTCGTGATCGATATGCCATATACTGGTCGAAAATGTACTACACATGGTAACATACATTTTGCCAGCCGACAGTCCATACCAGTCGGTATTAGCCTCTCCTGTAGGATATTGTACACGGGGCGCCACATCAGTGAATGCCTTTACATAACACTGTATCTGTTTCCAGTCTCACGCAACGGGAGACAAAATTATGCAGGCACAATTAGTAACAGGTTTTTAGTCATTTATGCTTCTCGCAAATTTATTGTATTAATCGAGCAGACCTTCATTTCGCGGATGTCGCGAAACCACTTGCAAAATTTCTGTGAAGGAAGTAATGATAGTTCATTCTGCCTGCAACTCATGGTATGATTTAACATAATTTATTTTAGAAACATAAAAGAAAAATACCGCCACTGCAGTACTCGCCAGTAGAACGTACCTATCTGGCAATAGAAATGGCACCAAGTCGTGATTTTCCCTGACCATTTTGTATCAGACTTTCGGTATATTATTTTTATACTCTAGCCATAAAATTACTCACTACATGTATTACTCATCTAATTGTGGCGTGTTTATTAAACAATATTGACTTCTGTCATATGAAAAATTAAGTTTTGAATGATTTTGAATAATTTTCCACAATTATTTTAACACAAGATGGCGACCGAGAATATGGTGTAAATATCGCGATACACGAAAACCGTACCGCGATACGTATCGTCAGGATGACATATCGCAATATACCGGTATACCGGTATATCGTTGCACCACTAATACATTTATTATTGGGAATGCACATTGATTTACAAGCTGATCTGTGTCTACAATATGTACAGTGGGCTTCGATTATAGACAAGAAGGGTTTCCCATGTGTTGACAATGTGTAATTTGCGATGTTTGTCAGTTATTTTGAAAGGTGAGAAACTGAGAACTGCCTAATTGCCATCGTTAATCTCAGTCGTGTCGAACGTCAATCACTAAATTTTCGGCACAAGCCATTTCTTGTGTGAAGTGGTTAGATTTGTTTTCTTAGTGAGAACCTGTCGCGATAATTACGATTATAATGGATTTGTATTCTAAACAGTTTGTGCCTTACTCGCGCCTTACTCGTTCCGGCCCTGTGTCACATTCGGTACACATTTTCTATACTGAAGGCGAACAGTGTATACCAAGATCTGATCCAGTATACCAAATTTGCTGATTTAGCCTATTTTTAAAATGGCATGTTCGTACCCTAACCAGTTCGCCCCATATTCGTTACGGCCCTGTATCGGGAACACGTAATTGACTGAATTTCCGAGTTAATGGTCTATACATTTATTATTGGGAATGCACATTGATTTACAAGCTGATATGTGTCTACAATATGTACAGTGGGCTTCGATTATAGACAAGAAGGGTTTCCCATGTGTTGACAATGTGTAATTTGCGATGTTTGTCAGTTATTTTGAAAGGTGAGAAACTGAGAACTGCCTAATTGCCATCGTTAATCTCAGTCGTGTCGAACGTCAATCACTAAATTTTTGGCACAAACCATTTCTCGTGTGAAGTGGTCAGATTTGTTTTCTTAGTGAGAACCTGTCGCGATAATTACCCCCCCCTATTAAAAACTTTAACTGAAATTTCGAAGTTCAAACAAAGTACTAGAAATAATGGGATAAATGTTGTATTGGGATAAATAAATCGTGTTTATAAACAACAAAAGTAGACAAAATTGTGTATGCACCGGGTCACATGGTGTGCCTAAATAGCGCAAAGACGGAAAAAATGCGAAACGACAGAGACGAATCGTGATGCCGATTGATTGCATGTAAATTTTCGGTAGACTAAAATAAATTAAAATTTTACAAGTCTGTGTCTTGTTTTGTTTTTTCTCGCCCGCGAAGCGGAAAGCGAGACATAGGTTTTGCTTTTCCGGAGTCGGCGTCGTCGGCTGCGTCATCATTCAATGTTAAGTTTTCCTGTTTCGGTCATTGTTCAATGTTAAGTTTTCGTGTTACGGTCATTGCTTCAACACCGTATCAGCTACAGTCATCAAACTGTATACATACCTTTACTATGATATGTAGGTGAATATGAATATAGGACTATTAAAAAAAAAATCCGGGGTCAAGGTCAAACTATCTATGCTACAAACTGAACATTAATGCATGAAGACCCGTTTTCTCCTGTGCTCTGTACACCTTACCTGTAGAGAGAACAATAGCCTTAAGCAGGTTGGACAATAGTGACTGGGAGAATCATTCACCTGTGCATGTGCTAGCATGTGCAAATGTCCAGACTGACCACTATAAACTGACCACTAACTTATTACAGGTAATTTATACAGGTAAATTATTGTATCCCCCGGACTCCGTCGGTACTATGGATTTGACAGCGCGCCGCGTCCGCGTGCTCGTCCGCGTGCTCGTCCGCCGCAGACACTTCTTGTCCGGAGCATAACTCGAACACCCTTTGGAATATTTTCATGAAACTTCACACATGCATAGACCACGACCTGGAGGTGTGTCGCGCACAAGAATGACAACTCTTGCGTAGCTAATTTTTGAGTTATCTCCCTTTTTTGTTTTGCGCACTACAAACTGGACAATAATGCATGAAGACCCGTTTTCTCGTCTGCTCTGTACACCTTTTCTGTGTGCTCTACACCTTACCTGTAGAGAGAACAATAGAGACTGGGAGAACCATGTGCTAGCATGGGCTTGCATGTACAAATGTCCAGTGCTTAACCACTGCTGACCACAGGTAAATTACTACATTGGGTACTGTGTTTAAAATATTGTGGCATTATGTGGACCTGTGCAGATATATGTAGATAAATATAGGACTATTAAAAAAAAATCTGGGCTTCAGTAGCAAGCATTATTATTTTTAAACTTTTTTTTTCCATTTTTTTTTTTTTTTTTTTTTTTTTTTTTTAATATTTTTTTTTTCATTTTTTTTTTTTTTTCCATTTTTTTTTTTTTTTTTCATTTTTTTTTCTTCAAATTATTTTTCATGTTTTGTCTAGTAGCATAAGGTCGTAAGTGCTATATACAGACTTCACCTGTGCATGTGCTAGCATGTGCAACTGACCACTGACCACTTACAGGTAATTTATACAGGTAAATGATTATATTACATTTCCGTAAACTGTGTTGAAAATATTGTGGCAATATGTGGACCTGTTTATATATGATATGTAGATAAATATAGGACTATTAAAAAACATTCTGGGCTCCAGTAGGGAGCATTATTCTTTTATTTTTTTTAAATTTAATTTTTTTTTTTACATTCTTTTTCAATGTTTTACCTGACCACTAACTTATTACAGGTAATTTATACAGGTACATTATTACATTTCCGTAACTATTAACAAAAATTCTGGGCTCCAGTAGCGAGCATTATTATTTTATTTTTTTTTGTATATTACATTTCCGTAAACTGTGTTGAAAATATTGTGGCATTATGTGGACCTGTGCAGATATATGTAGATAAATATAGGACTATTAAAAAAAAATTTGGGCTCCAGTTGCAAGCATTAATATTTTTAAAAAAAAAATTTAATTTTTTTTTTTTTTTTCAAATTCTTTTTCAATTTTTGTCTAGTAGCATAAGGTCGTAAGTGCTATATACAGACTATTATCATATAATAAAACAATTATTGACTAGTGACCCATAGAATATAATCTGATATTCTATGGCTCACTAGTCAATAATTGTATAATATGTTCGGGCCAGTGAAAATTGCTTTCGGGCCCAGGCTCGAGGTCAAGGCGGGACAAGGCGAGGCATCTGATTCCGCGGAATTCTTGTTTACTTATCTCCCTTTGTTGTTTCGTGCTCTGATTTTGTATCCAGAGCATAACTCGAACACCCTTTGGAATATTTTTATGCCCCACCACGATAGTGGAGGGGGCATTTAGTGTTACCCTCGTCCGTCCGTCCGTCCGCACACACGAATGGGTACTTGTAAGCGTACGGGGATCTTATTGGGTAGGGTTAGGATAGTGTTGGGTACTCTTGTTGGGTATTTTTATACGGTAAAAACCCAACAAGTATTCATTCGTAGGAACGTGCGTCCCGTCCGTCCGTCCCGTCCGTCCGTCACAAAACTTTAAACACTCGGGGTAAATGTCTCGTAATTTCTTCATCTTTCGACCGATCTGCTTCATATTTCATATACACATTGCTCTGATGGTTCACTACCGCCCTGTGCCAAATCCACGTTCGTCCTGCCCCCGGCAAGCCCAGGGTCAAGGTCACATACTTGGTGCTTCAAAAACTTTAACGCTCGGGTTAATATCTTATAATTTCTGTTTTCTTTCACGGATCAGCTTCATATTTCATATACACATTGCTCTAATGGTCCTCTACCGCCCTGTGCCAAATCCACATTCGTCCTGCCCCCGCCAAACCCAGGGTCAAGGTTACATACTTGGTGCTTCAAAAACTTTAACGCTCGGGTAAATATCTTATAATTTCTGTTTTCTTTCACGGATCAGCTTCATATTTCATATACGCATTGCTCTAATGGTCCTCTACCGCCCTGTGCCAAATGCTTCAAAAACTTTAACTCTCGGGTAAAAGAAAATTTTGACTTGGAATTTGGCCTCATTTATTATCAAAGCGATATGTGGGACATCTGTGTTCTATGAACACATTTTCTAGTTTATTAAACTTCACACATGCATAGAAGACGACCCAAAGGTGTGTCGCACGTAAGAATGACAACTCTTGCGTCGTTAATTTCTTAGTTATCTCCCTTTGTTGTTTCGTGCACTGATTTCGTGTCTGGAGCATAACTCGAACACCCTTTGGAATATTTTCATGAAACTTCACACATGCATAGACCACAACCCTAAAGGTGTGTCACGCAAGAATGACAACTCTTGCATCACTAATTTTTTAGTTATCTCCCTTTGTTTTTTCCGTCACTGATTTTGTCTCCGGAGCATAACTTGAACACCCTTTTTTCAAACTACTTGTGTATCTGGGGAGGGGGATACACATGCGCTTGTCGACAAGCGTCCATTTCTAGTTATATTACGTTTCCGTAAACTGTGTTGACAATATTGTGCCAATATGTGGACCTTTGCAGATATATGTAGATAAATATAGGACTATTAAATAAAATTCTGGGCTCCAGTAGCGAGCATTATTTTGTTTAATGTTTAAACTTTTTTTCATCTTTTTTTTCTTCAAATTCTTTTTCAATTTTTGTCTAGTAGCATAATGTCTTAAGTGCTATATACGGACTATTATCTTATAATAAAACAATTATTGACTAGTGAGCCATAGAATATAATCTGATATTCTATGGCTCACTAGTCAATACATGTAATTGTATAATATGTTCGGGCCAGTGAAAATTGCTTTCGGCCCAGGCTCGAGGTCAAGGCAGCGGGACAAGGCGAGGCCTTTGATTTCGCGGAATTATTGTTTATTTATTCCTCTCTGCCGGGTTGCCAAGCCGGTAAGTTGTCTTTGTGAATAACGACAAAATAGTTTGTTGTGCGATTTCAATAATAATTGACTGACGGACAACATAGAAATAAAATGCGTTATATACCCACTCGTAATTCATTGCTAATTATGCTATTATCACTGTTCACGCCGACTTCAAAATTAATTGTCGGCCCGTACAATTTAATTAACATTCGGTGTTTCTTTAACCCTCAGATCGAGTTCAAAGTACATCGGCGGTGTGATTTAGCACTTCAATTTATCCCTGATCCCTAATGAGTCACGCTTTTAACACGACAGACGTACCTTGCGAATTGTAGATCACGTGAGCCGGCTCATCAGGATCTGCGGCATTCCTACGAACATGTACATTTTATATACACAAAAATGACCTCTAATACAGCGTAATGTAACAGTTCCTAACTTAATATGGAATAGTCCGTGTCAGTTACTTGGGGTTAAATATTACGAACACAGATAAACACAGTGCATGGTTTCTTTATTTTATTTTAACATCATCAGAAATGGCGAGTCTAGGAACTCTCGTATCTTTACGCTGAAGCCAGTCTATTTAAGTCACTAATCTGCTATACACATGTCCCACGTGTGTGTTAAGAAAAATCGATACTAGGAGAAACTGAATGCACAGCGAGCTGCTCTCTGGTTTAACACGGATATGGCCCGCGGATATGTCATAAAATGGACATTACTTGATGGTCAAAACTGGTAAATTTACAAGGTTTATAGCGAAATAGCAGCCGACTGGCAATTTTTCTCGGACCGATTTTTAAGACTAGTTTTCAAATCTCAATCGGTCTGAGAGTTCAAAAATCGGTCCAGAACCGGAAAACTGAAAGTTTTAGAAGCCCTGCTCTATATATTGTCAAACTTGCTACCCAATTATTTATGATAGAAAACCATTACAATTATTGCCATATTTGTATTACTTGATTACATGAATTGGTCCGAAACTTCCAGGGTACGAAAAATAAATAAAGAACAGCGCAGGGATTATTATTAAATAACAACAAGAACTTGGCGATTAATTGTATTGGTCGGAAACGTCCAGGGTACGAAGCTTGTGAGTGGCCAAAAAACAGCGCCTGGTAGTATTTATAAACAACAACTGCAACTCTGCGATTTTTTGTTTGTTTTTGTTTCATTTTTTTTTAGAAAATTGAGTGCCTCTTCTAGCCCCATGTAGACATTTTCCCCCAGATTTTGGAGTGAAAATAGGGGTGCGACTTAAGCATGATTACGACCAATACTCTGCAGAATACGGTACATGTATATTCAAATGGGTTATTATGAGACATCCAACTATACAATAGATTTAATACATGTACATGTTTTATATATTATCATGTGTAAAAAATATATTCAAGATGGCCACCAAATTGCGAGAAATGTCGAAAAATGACGTAAATTTGTACATGTATATAAAATATATAACATTTATCCTACTATATTTGAAGAAAAAAAATTGGGTCATATGGAGACATTTGAACTATGCATACTTTATTTATTATATTATGCAAAATGATATTCAAGATGGCCACCCAATTTTGAGAATTATCACAATATAACTTCCATCTATATACGCCAAATCAGCACTGGGAAATGAAAAGAAACAGCACTTTATTGTTATTTAGGTTTGAATTGCAGCCTTAGTTCATTACAGCATTATCAAGACACTCATGTTTGTAACTGCATAACTAATTGGAATACCACACAGGGGTTGAAAAAATCCTTACAAAAAAAAAGTACTTGCCCAGGTCAAAAAGTTACTTGCCAAGTTTTTAAAAAAAAGAAATTGCTATTTCCAGTATTTGTAATGTTGCATTTTATTTAAAAAAAAGATCATTACCAAAACGTATGAGACATATTCACTATTATTGTTATTTATATTTTAAGTATTAAATGAACATAAACAAACAAATAGCAGCGAATTTGCTCAGAGGCTTGCACACTTCTTATTTTCTATAAGCGTTGAGTGACATAGATTTTGTTTAATTTATAGTGGCTATGTTTGCATGCGCTGCGTGCTGCCTTAATTACTAAATTCAATGGTTTCGGACCCGGCGCCGACCGTTTCGTCCCAAGCCGTTATGTTCGGCGTCTGAAATGCGTGTTAACCCAACTGTATACGAGACGATATATGTGGCCGCGTATACACTAGTCTATACTCGCAGTCATATTATTTGTTAGCCCGGCCGCGTTACAGCCGACAAATAATCCGTGAATTAAACTTGCCCGATATGGACCGTGTTCAAAATCGCTAGCGATTCTACCCGTAACCGTGTGCATAGACACTGCTTGAATCTTACTTCCCGCAAATTGACGTAAACTGTAAACAACAAATGGTCGCTGAATTAATACCATTTGTTGGCCGTTATCGATGGAATTAATTGGCAATTTCTTCCAAAAAAAAAATCCTGACCAAATCTTTCACTCGCCAAACTGGGCGAGTGCCTGTAGAAAGTACTCGACCGCCACAAAAAGCACTCGCCATGGCGAGCTGGTTAGTGAAATTTCAACCCCTGCCACATTTAAATAATCAATCATAAGTACCTTTGATCTATATCGGTAGTTTAACCCTAAAATGATGGTATCTAGAACTATAATAAATTAATAATTGTAAATAAAATTACATGATATGTGTATCCCTTGTCTATAGCTATGATTGTATCGATTTGATGCATGCTGTTGTTGTTTTTTGCAATTTACTATGCCGTATTAGAAGTGACATGTTTCAACTCGTTCTGGTTTGCATAAATATGACATATGACTTTACGGTACACCGAATAAAAAGTGAAATAAATATAAACTGTATGTAACAGTAAACGTGTGTTTTCGGACTGCTAGAATGCTAAGTAGTATATTGATTTATTGTGTTTAACGGACTGTCAACAGCTATGGTCATTTTAGGCACCGATCAACCAGGGTAAATCCCGTATGGTGCCAGGTCCTCCATGTACAAGAGTCTCTTAGTCCCAGACCATAAACATAATCAGAGTACACTAATCATGCTACAAGTATTATTGGGATTTAATGATTCTGGTAAGGATGACCCACACCGCTGACCCGTCTCATGCTTCCAGCCAACCGCCCACAGCTTGTCAGTTAGTGTAAACATGTTCCCATGAGACTTTAAACGTTGTTTGTCAACATCAAACGTGAAAGTTCAGTCTTGTATGATTATAAAAGTGTGTACTTATATAATGTATTCATTGCCCTGCAATCCATATGAATTACACATAATATATAACTTGCACCATTGTAAACATTGTATATCCCTGGTAACCAACGGAGAAGGTCATGCTAACTAACCTTTCATTAGTAACATGTGTTACCGGTATGTATTTTAATATATCAAATATAAGATCTGACAATATCATAATACAGAGCTCCAGATAAGATGCGTATTTGCGTAAATACCCAATTAAAATTGTCAAAAACCCAATTGAAATCAGAAGTAGTGAGTATCAAAAAGCAATGAAAAATGTGTGGTATCTTTATCATGCTACAGAAAACAATAAACAGACCACAAATATAGCATATTTTCTTATTTTTCCATGAAAACACATCTTGGTATTTCATTAGAATTGTTGTCTCCAAGGAGACAATTCTAATGAAATGCCAAGACATGCAGGCGCATAACCAGGATCTTGCTGAGGGGGTGAGAATTGAGCGCATTGAAGCAAACTATTCAATAAGTGCGGTATGCTGATGTGTAAACAGTAGTGTGATTCTATTTTACACAATTAAAATTTTGAAATACCCAATTGCTTCAGAAATGATGGGAGTGACAATACTCAATTACTAATTCCTTATCTGGAGCCCTGATAATATAAGCTGATACATTGATACAAGGTGGGCATACATGTACGTGCATGCAAATATAGGCTGGCAACCAAAACAAAGCATTTTTCCTCACAAATAATTATTTATTTCACATTTATGTCTACAATGTACTAGTATGTATACATGTAATTACGGTAAAAGGAAGATACATCTAAAACTTTATGCAAAGCTTGTTACTGATCAATATATTATACAAATTGGCGGTCATATTGGAGGCCACATTGAATTAAATGGGTCTGACATACTGTATTGCAATATGCTCTATTTTATCAAATTTATAGTTCCAGAACTAAGACAGATGCTGAAGCAATTGTTTGTCGAGCCCATCGTGGAAAATGAGATATTGTGATCATGATGACATATGTATGTTCGCCCGTCTGTCCGAAATGGACTTGTATATCTCCAATCATAATCATTTATGCGTTATAACTTTTTTTCACAAAATTTCTGTTTTTAGCTCACCTGAGCGAAGCTCATGTGAGCTATTGTTACCGCAATGTGTCCGTCGTCCGTGAACATTTTCGAACGTCTTCTCCTAGGTAACCATTGGGTCTATAGTCACCAAACTTCATGGTCATGGTCCTTAGGTAGGGGGATTACAAAATTGTTAAAATGACGTCATTACGTAATCCAAGATGGCCGCCGTCTAAAAATAGCACAAATTCTTAAAAAATCTTCTTCTCAAGAACCGCCAACCGGATTTCGACAAAACTTGGTAGGAATGATCGATGTACATTGCTCTTTCAAAGTTGTTAAAATGGTGACCCTGGGGTCAAAAATGGGCGTGGCCCGTGCAGTCAAATTGGGGTCAAATTTTATTTTTGACTGAATGTGGTCATTTCATATATCAAATTGAAGGTATCAATGAGGCGATCACTCTGGTGCATTTTTTGTCGAAATCGGATTGTTATGTCATCCAAGATGGCCGCCGAAAGGTCAAAAGGTCGTTCTTTTATTAGAAATTTCAAAATTCTTCTTCACATGAACCGCTTGGCCCATGGTAGCCAAACTTAAAAGTTATGGTCCATGGGTGAAGCCTTTTCAGATTTGTTAAAATGGAGGTCATCGCTAATCCAAGATGGCCGCCGTCTAAAAATAGCATAAATTCTTAAAAAATCTTCTTCTCATGAACCGCTTGCCGGATTTCGACGAAACTTGGTAGGAATGATCGATGTACATTGCTCTTTCAAAATTGTTAAAATGGTGACCCCGGGGTCAAAAATGGGCGTGGCCCGTGGGGTCAAATTTTATTTTTGACCGAATATGGTCATGTTATATATAAAATCGAAGGTATCAATGAGGCGATCACTCTGGTACATTTTTTTGTCCAAATCGAATTGTAGGAATGATTGATGTACATTGCTCTTTGAAAGTTGTTAAAATGGTGACCCCGGGGTCAAAAATGGGCGTGGCCTGTGGGGTCAAATTGGGGTCAAATTTTATTTTTGACTTAATATGGTCATGTCATATATCAAATTGAAGGTATCAATGAGGCGATCACTCTGGTGCAATATTTGTCGGAATCGGATGATTATGTCATCCATGATGGCCACCAAAAGGTCCATTTATTCAAGATTTTTAACGTCTTTTTCTCAGGAACCACATGGCCGATGCTGGGTGAAGCATTTTCAGATTTTGTAAAATGAGTCGTCGCTTAATCCAAGATGACCGCCATCTAAAAATAGCACACATGAACTCAATGTCACATTCTCCTCTGGTGTTCATGGAGTCAGGTGAGCGAATTAGGGCCATCATGGCCCTCTTGTTTAAATACCTAGAAATTACGTAGAAATGCAATGCTAAGTTGCCTCTACTTGAAAGGTCAAACGTTTCCTTTTGTTAACATCCATCCTTTCATTCTATAGACCATCCATTTGGCCTTCCCACACATGGTCATTGTCAAATTACATTGCGCTAACCATGATGCGATCAAGAAACATTGGGGCTATCAATACACACTCGGACTAGCAACAGCCTAGGCGGGCGCAACTTGCGGGCTGCGGCCTTCTGTTATGCATATTGGTCCAATATAAACTTATTGAGGCTTTAATAATAATAAAAGTAATTCTAAGACAATTAAAAAATGATACCATATACATGTATGTTGTAATTATCTATCACAAAAAAAATAATAACATAAAATAGAAATTATTTAGAATAACAAAAATTCCCTACCGACCTACCCACACCTATATGACTCGGGTAGTGGAAGGGAAAACAAACATATTTTTAATGTTGGCCTTACCTTTACATTTTTGCGGAACACTTGGCCATTTTTTTGTGTCAAATAGTTTCTTCCTCCTGATATAACTTTAATATTACTTTACAGATTGCTTCAATATTTGAACACTTAATATATGTTAACATTCGGAAGACACTCGTGCCCCCATTAACATGACCTTGACCGTTTGTACCTTCACATGGTTGTGGAAACATTTAGCCATTTTTTACGTCAAAAAGGTTCTTCACCCTTGACCTTTATCATGTTTAAAGCATGCACTTCTCTTGGTTTTTGTCATGCTTACTTTAGCACATGCCCATGATCATGTCTCGGCAGGCGTGACATCACTTCCGTGGCGGAATTCTCGTTTCACACTTTTGCATACAATCCTGTGTTTAATCAACACGTTTGACAGCTTTCTGTCATCAATGTGAAACTGCACCATCGTTTTTTCTGACAAATATATTGTTTTCACAAAACTGCTGCCTTTCTACTTAGGTAGCTATGTTTTCTTCACATTCCTGCATACACTTCTGTATAGGGTATAAAGTTTGTGTCGTCAACTCCTTCAGCAGCTTTCTGTCAATCAATCCCTCAATGGGATTATTTTGTGACTAGCATCACTTGTTTTCCGGACAGCGTGATATAGATGGCACATTAGCGTACGCGTGTCCATGTTTGCGTTATTGATTACGTTTTTCGGTATGCTATCAAAGCCTTGGTGGGCGCCACATGCGGGCCCTGGCCATCTAGTTTATAGTTTAATAAAATGAGACAAGTGGGTTCTTTTTATGCCCCGGATCAATTATGTCCTAACTTATATATCCCTTGAATGCTTAAATGTTTCAACACAGAATAATTGTGGACAAATGCCATACATACATGCTGTCCTTAATAGGACCTTTTGACCTTGACAACTTTGAACTTGTTCACACATGCCCCAGAGCTCCAGATAAGCTGCGTATTTGCGTAAATACCCAATTAAAATTGCCAAACACCCAATTGAAATCAGAAGTAATGAGTATCAAAAAGCAATAACAAATTTGTGGTACTTTTATCATGCTACAGAAAACAATAACCAGACCACAAATATAGCATATTTTTCTTATTTTCCATGAAAACACATCTTGGTGTTTCATTAGAATTGAGACAATTCTAATGAAATGCCAAGACATGTTTTCATTTCGAAGCAAACTGTTCAATAATTGCTGTCTGTTGATGTGTAAACAGTAGTGTGATTTTATTTTACCCAATTAAAATATTGAAATACCCAATTGCTTCAGATATGATGGCGTGAAAATACTCAATTACTAATTCCTTATCTGGAGCCCTGTGCCCACTCAATAGGTACAACATGTTTTTTATATCAGAGACATCATCTGAGACATTTTATGGCAAAATAAACATTCATTCACCATTACTCCAAGTATTGATTGGCATATTGTACATTTCATATCAGTGTCGCTGATATCAGTGGCGATAACCGTCTTTCCTTAAAATTTATATAATTACTTAAAACGGATATTACTATTTATTATCTGTATTTATTTTTTGATGTGCAATGATCGTACTTTATAATTATTTTTTTATAATTATTTTTTCAGGTGACACGTTTAATTTGTATAAATAATAAAAAAAATATCATGCCTCATTTGCATATGAAAATAACCTGATACAACCGCGCATCGCTATGAGTAAAATAAATATTACTAATTGATTATACATGTATCTGTATAACGGGCACATGTAAGTTTTAGAACTGGTGGAATAGTTACACAATTATACACTTATATTTAATTCCTATAACAAACATTTTGTGTCTACTGAGTGGGCATGTACCTTTAATAAGTTAGCCGGAGCTTTTAATTTCTGTCATAACTTCTATATCCCTTGATGGATTACTTTAATATTTCAATACATCAAACTTGTGGACAAATGCCACACATCAACACAGTCCTTAATATGACATTGACCTTCATAAATGTGTTTGTGAATACTTATCACTTTGGTTAATTAACCTTGCCACAGTTTCTCCAATCTGCCACTGGGGGCATTCATGTGCCGACAGGCCACATTTCTTGTTAAGCAATAACAACAGATGGGGATTAGAATATGCATATTATATTTTTTCTGGCCTAATAATATACAACTGGCAATTTGGTAAAAATCTGAACAATACTGTAGTTTTTAAAGGGATAGCTTTTTGTGACATGCTCATCTTGATAAAAAAACTGTTCACATTGCCATTATGGTTTGTGGTATTGTAATGATCAAGTGTGTAATCTGTTTTCAGTGCCAACCCCAACAGCTGGAAAAACAAGGGGAATAAATCGGTACAAAACGGCCATATCACTGACAAAAAGGGACAGACACCAAGCACAAAAGACAGCAGAGAAAATATAAAAACACCCGTAGCAGTTAATAAAACACCTGGCAAAGCCCAGATACCTGCTAGCAAACAGACACCAGCAAAGACACCAGCTAGCAAACAGACACCAGCAAAGACACCAGCTAACAAACAGACACCAGCAAAGACACCAGCTAGCAAACAGACACCAGCAAAGACACCAGCTAGCAAGCAGACACCAGCAAAGACACCTGCTAGCAAACAGACACCAGCCAAGACGCCTGCAATCAAACAAACACCAGCAAAGGGTCAAACTCCTGCAGCTAAAGGAAAAACACCAAATGTCGCGAAAAACACACCAAAAACTAACACCCCAGCACAGAAACAGACTGGTAATACAAAAACTCCGAAACAAATGACTCCTGCTCAGGCAAGTAGTAAAGGTGGATTGAAATTTAAAGGTGTTAAAGTGACCGACTTGGTGACGGAAGAAAAAGACTTTGAAGATGAAAGCAGTGATGAGGATGAAAGTGAAAGTGAAGAGGAATTGTCCAAGTCAGTTAAACCTAAAACTGCAGTAATGGCAGATAGTGACGATGATGATGATAGTGACGATAGTGATGATGATGATGATGATGGTGTCGAAGATATTATCTCATTTAAAAAAACACCTGGCAAAGCTCCGACTCCTGCAAAGAAACAGACACCAGCAAAACAGCCAACTAGTAAACAGACACCAGCAATGGCTCAAACCCCGGCAAATGATGATGATGACGTGACGACGATGATGATGATGATGATGATGGTGTCGAAGATATTATCTCATTTAAAAAAACACCTGGCAAAGCTCCGACTCCTGCAAAGAAACAGACACCAGCAAAACAGCCAACTAGTAAACAGACACCAGCAATGGCTCAAACCCCGGCAAATGATGATGATAGTGACGACGATGATGATGACGATGATAGTGACGACGATGATAGTGACGAAGATGCAAACACAGCTACAATTGGTAAGAGTACAGCTGTAGTGAAGGTGCCTCAGGGTATACTGGGTGCAGTGGTAGCTGATGACGACGATGATGACGACGACGATGATGACGACGATGATGATGACGACGATGATGACGACGATGATGATGATGAATCAGAGGAAGAGGCTGAAACATCATTATTGGACAGGATGGCAGTGGAGGCTAGTGATGATGACGAGGATGATGATGATAGTGAAGATGACAGTGAAGATGACAGTGAGGAGGAAGCATGTAAGTAAATACATGTCAATGTGCATAACACACAATTTTCACCAATATGACTGAATGGACTTAATATGGCATTTGTGGCCTAATAGAGACCTAACACAATTATGATTGATGATGGCAAATGGCATGGCAAACATTGCAAACATTGCAAACACTAATCTGACTGTACACGGCGATCTGGGTGTATAATGGCTGCAAAGCTTCTGTATTTGTATCAGAACATGCATCAATTCGTCAGACCACTCACAGTTTTGATCGAGTCAGCTATATAATGCAATATTTGGACATACACATATGAAGGTCCCGGATGACAAATGTAGGCATTAAGGACAATTGTATTCTTTCTTAGTACGTCTGCAGTTTCCTGTAAACTACATTGAAATTTTAAGAGACAATTTATTTAATATGACCATGACCTTTTGACCTTCATAAATGTCCTTGTGAATACTTATCACTTTGGTTAATTTAATTAACTTTTCACAGTTTCTCCAATCTGCCACCGAGGGCCTTCATGTGCCAACATGCCACATTTCTTGTTGTTCTTAAAAATATGAAAATTACTTGCAAAAAGTGCACGTCACGAGCCAGCTCATCTGGATCTACACTTTTTGCCAATACTATACAGGCCTGTGCTGTTAAAAGGTTTAAAATAATCGCACCTGTGCTATGCCCTGCAACCTGGCATTTGCCATTATAAAAGTATCAGCATTGTTGTCCACAGCCACACTGTTGAAACCTGGACAGAAGAGAAAAGGTGACGCGGCTAAATCAGTTCCAGCTCCAGCCAAGGCTGCAAAATTGACAGAAGTCAAGCAAAAACCACAAGAAACAGGTAAACAAAGACGGTAATCAAACATTTCAGAGTGCAGCTGACCCGCAGCCGATCATAATCCTCAATCATATCAATATCAATATTGATTTTGGTTTTGAAAATGCTACGCAAAGGCTTGTCTGCATATGACCTTGGTGTTGAATTTGATATTTCAATACTTCATACTTGTGGATAACTGCTACACATATCCATACTGCCCTTAATATGACCTTGACCTTTAGACCTTCACAACTTTGAACTTTTTCACACATTAAGTTTGCCAGTTATCCAATTCTGTCAGAACTTTAATATTCCTTGATAGATTACTTTAATAATTTAATATATCCTACTTCTGGACAAATGCCACACATCCATGTTGTCCTTACTATGACCTTGACCTTTTAACCTTCACAACTGTGAACTAATTTTAACACATAACTTTTTACCAGAGTTTACATCAGATTTGTGCACAAATGTCACACATCCATGCTGCCCCAGAGCTGCCAACTGTTACGATTTTTCCGTATTTGTTCCGGAAAATACGTTAGAAATACGGAAGTACGGATAACAATTAAAAAGTACGATTTTTAAAAAAATTAGCACGGGAATATCTGGAAATAATAATTTCGTTTCACAATTCTGCCAATAAATCCTATTTTTTTATTTACCCGTAATCATACTCGCCAAGGCGCTTACCATTTCGATTCTTGTTGTGTAGTGATAGTAGTTTCAAGCGCTCAGCGATATTGATTTATTCATCACGTAAATTCATAAAATGTCTGCTCCAAAGCAGCCAACGAATTTGGGTATTTTTTATCGAAAGAAGTTCGGAGAACACATCTGTTCATCACTGATTACAGCGAGACATGGCCCAATTTGGTCCTGTCAAAGCGGGGTGATGAATTTGCGTCTTGCAAGCAGTGTAATTGTGATTTTTCGGGTGGTCATGGTGGCCGAAACAAGTGCCAAGGCTCTAAAAAAGTTAATTTATGCATATAAGTGAGTACTGATTTGTGTTCCGGAAAACGTATGTGGTGTTCCGGAAAATAGCCCCCTTTTCTCTCCATGTTCCACATGTGACCGACATGGGGTTGGCAGCTCTGCTGCCCAAATGAAATCAGAAGTATTGACTATCAAAATGCAATACAAATTTTATGGTACCTTTATCATGCTGCAGAAAACAATAAACAGACCAGAAATATGGCATATTTTTCTTATTTTCTAAGAAAACACATCTTGATATTTCATTAGGAGACAATTCTAATGAAATGCCAAGACTTGTTTTCATTTCGAAGCAAACTATTCAATAATTGCTGTCTGTTGATGTGTAAACAGCTGTGTAATTTTAATTTACCCAATTAAAATTTTGAAATACCCAATTGCTTAAGAATTGATGGAGTGACAATACTCAATTACTAATTCCTTATCTGGAGCCCTGTAAGGGATTAAAAAAAGCAGATCTGTTAAGGTGTTTTCTTAATTTACATGTAATAGTTAAACAATTGCTAACACTGGTTGGCTGAACACATGTAATTTACACAGGTGGAAGACTCGGACCTATGACACCAAAAAAATGCCTATTAAAATAAAAATCCCATTACCCCACCCACTTGGTCTCGTACATTACCATCTTCTATTTATAAAGGTGAGAATCAATATGGCTATTATAGAAAGAGCCCTATCTTTTCCGGCTCGCACAAACACAATAAACATCGATTAAATGTATGACTTCTGTCTCTGGCAATCGATAAAGGTATTAGGTGTGTGAATATACTCACTTCAACTCGCTGTTTCCAGCATTTATTCAGTTATTCGCATTTTGTATACCCCATCCAAAGCGAAATTTGCGTGCATGAAAGAATCTCACACAGAATCGGAGGCCGTCCGGCGTGGATTATCGGTCATATTTGGCCGATAGCTGATCGCCAGCTCAAGCTAAAGTCGTGCACCATGACCATATACATTAGTTACTCCAACCACACAAAGTTCGTCCAATTGTGATCGTTCACCGATCTAAAAAACACTTTTTTCTAATTTCATTGGCTTTCATTCACGATTCGCGAACTATCAGATTATGTCTTCCGGAAACCCTGAAAAGGGAAAGTCCTCGCATCTATTTTTAGGTTTAGCCAATCAGAGATGTTCTTACATAGACGCTTCGGTGCTTGTATTATGGAAGATGGTTCATTGACCCCGTTCCAGATAATGAACGAAATTAGACAAAAAAGTGTATTTTAGATCGGTGAACGATCACAATTGGATGAACTTTGTATGGTTGGAGTTTCTAATGTATATGGTCATGGAGAGAAACCATACAGGGAACATGCTATACTCTCTTACCGTTCAGCAATATTGTTGTATGCTAGACCATACAGGGAACATGCTGTATCAATAACTTGTCCAGTCCTTTGCAACCATCACACTGAGTTCGAGGTAGAATGACTGAAATTTCCGATTCATTAAATGCGTGCACGTTTCTCCATTCTCCTAGAACTTTTTTTACTGTAGAAACAATTGACTTTAAACTTCATGTGCATGTTTATTTATCATCCTCCTTATTTTCAGTAGATTTGTGCGTGTTTGTTCTTACTGTGCTTAAGTTGCAAGTTTATGGGCCGTAAAAGACCAATAATAAAACCATCACAGCGCTGTAATACATGCCATTGGCGGCGTTCTTGTATTCATCGAGTCTGCCCACTTAACACGTTCAGTAACTCGACACACGATACATATTGGCTATGACTATCTCGTATAATATTTCCATGACTATCTCGCATATTAGTGAATATTCAAGCCTACAGGTACCAATGTTGACGGCCATGCAGGTTTGGTTAACCTGAACTCGCCTGGCCCTGTCTGTGTGGCGTACGGGAGCTGAATGTCCCGGCCCGGGACTTGAGGTATATTCCCTTTCCACAACATTGGAGATGAACTGGCTGCGGACCAGCTCGGGTCTGCCGGCTAGACCCTGTATATTCCATCAGCTTCCTATAGTCACTCTGTGGCCATGACCAGGGAGAGAAACCATACAGGGAACACTACCTCTTTACAAAATCATCAGAGCTGTTTATATATATGTACATGTATGGTGTTACAACGTACTACACTGATATTGCAGTTGCTGTCTTTACTGACAAAACAATGTTATACATTTTTAGATGCATTTAATGTTTTGTCAATGCAGGATTTCAATTTTGAACTGCCTTGCAAGTGTTCCAATAATCTTGTCCTTGCACCTCGACGTTTTACAATTACTGTATGTTCTTACAAAATGTACAAACATTACAGTACTGCTTCGTTCAGTATTTTGAAGTTGAATATTTGGATATTTTTGAATGGAGGCACCATATTTGAACCCGGTTTACTTGTGTAGTATGGTGGGCCAAGCGATGGTGCAATATCAGCGTGGCATCATAACTCGAGCTCTGCTCTCTGTCGTGTCTTGTTTAAACTGCCACTACATCTACAATTATCCCCCCCCCTCCCAGATTACAAAGTATGTCAAGGGGTATATAGTTGTCACCCTTCCGTCCGGTCATTCGTCTGTCCTTCAGTCCGTAACATTAAAACATGTTAAAGGTTTTGTTTGTCGGTGCATGTGGCAGCTGGAGGTATCCGTGAGCCCCCCTGCTCACTTGCTCTTGTTTATATTAATGCCTCCGGTCTTGGTAGTGCTGTGAGGCATACAGTGTTGCGACTGTGTCCGTGTGTGTGTGTCCGGTTCACCAGTTCCTCCAATCTGCCACGGGGGACATTTGTGTGCCGACGGGCCACATTTTCTTGTACATATCATCATGATTACACATAACATAACATTTTTGGTGTGTCTAAACTATTCTGCAAGTCTGTGGCTGGATTATAGCTGCCATCTGGTCTCCACTTTTGTGAGCCCCGTGCAGGCACCGGGGCGGGATCAACTGATCCTGAGAATAGTGCTGCAGTAGCCATTGCTTGTCGTAAAAGGCGACTAAACTGGCTTAACGATTGGGTTCATACTTTCCGGAACCCACTATACCGGATTTGGCCCTCATGTGCATGTTTGGCTTTCTTGTATGTGAGAGTTGAGTCGGGCTATGCCCCATATATAAAAGTAAGATTAGCGCTAATCCTATTACTTTTAGGGGATGGGATAAATGATGCTGGTGTGGCGAGGGCCTGGCACCAGATCAGGTTGTTCTAAATTTCAGGACTGAATATATATTTTGATTGTAAATATTGAGTTCTGAAGTTGGGATTTACCCCCCTTGGACAGGTGGATACGGGACTCGACCCCGTTACCGTACTCGCGTGTAGACTCCCTGAGGCTTTGTACCTCTATGTCAAAAAGAAAAAGCGGACGTTAAACCCTATTCACTCACTCACTCCACTTTTGTGAAACATGCTTCTTGCAAAAGGTTTTTGATAACATTCTACAAGCAAAATTAACCTGTTTATTTTGACCCCTTCAATCCCACAGGCAATAATTTCAACATACAGTCTACATTCGTTTACTCAAAGTCGGTTAAGTCGAATTCCCTCGTTACGTCAAATTCGTGTCCAAGTCCCATTTCAGATCCTATTACGGTACTTTCAATGTAACTGGCTACCGTTACGTTGAATTTTCGCCAATTCGAACAAATTGTTAGGTCCCGAAAACAGAAACGTGTGGTATTTCACTCTGGTTAAGTCAAAGTGTCGGTTTGCGAATTTGCGGCGCCAATTTACCGGATCAAAGACTGGACTTGTTTACCTGTGTAAACCTGTGTAATCAAACTTTGAATACATGTTAAAGGTGATTTCCTCGACACCAATTAAACTTAGCTCATATGATTTAATCATCAGTGATCAATAACTGATTAAGGATCGCGGCCAAATTAATCCAGATGTGTATACTTAGTTCGACAACACACATGTGTGTATAGGCAAATGCAAGTAAACACATTACGATTGCAAAAGTGTAACTCAGGTCACAGGTCATATGGGAGTTGCGTCCCGTAACGTGTATGGCAATATTTTGAAGTCCTGTTCAGATTTCGTTGCGTCGAATTTCGGTTTACTCGAATAATTTATCACAGTCCGACGAACTTCGAGTAATCGAGTGTAGACGGTACTGTAGATCCAGATGATATATATAACACTGGTTGGTCGAACACTTGTAATATGTTTGTACTTGTTTGCTAGGCCCCATACAACATTGTGACCACATTGTATAGCCACAACCGGGTGCAGCAATTACTAGCATGGCTGGCACCTGACAAAATGGACTTCTTAACATTTTACCCTTAACATTTTACCAATGTAATTCCTGTTAACCCTTAGACCGCTACTCACAACAATTGTCGTCTGCTGTTGCTTTTATATCTTGCCTTATTTCTCTATAAAAACATGCTTTGACAGCACTTCAGAATCATTTCCATTGGAAATGATTCTGAAGTGCTGTCAAAGCATGTTGTAAATTATTCTAAAGTGCTTTTGATGATAAAAATGGAAAATATAAAATAAACAGCAGATGACAAAAAAAATAAGATAGCGGTGTAAGGGTTAATTCTGCCCATATAGTTACTGAAAGTTATACATAGTCCATAGCAACCTGTACCAATGTTGACGGCCATGCGAGTTTGGTTTATCTGAACTCGCCTGGCCCTGTCTGTGTGGCGTACGGGAGCTGAATGTCCCGGCCTGGGACTTGAGGTATATTCCCTTTCCACAACATTGGAGATGAACTGGCCGCGGACCAGCCGGGTCGGCCGGCCAGACCCTGTATATTCCATCAGCTTCCTATAGTCACTCTGTGGCCATGACCAGGGAGAGAAACCATACAGGGAACATGCTCTCTTATATGCTGTCTAGTCATTTGCAACCATTACACGGACTCCTGCTCGCGGAGTCCAAGGTAGAATGACTGAAATTTCCGGTTCATTAAATGCGTGCACGTTTCTCCATTCTTCTAGAACCTCTTTACTGTAGAAACAATTGGCTTGAAACTTCATGTGCATGTTTATTTATCATCCTCCGTATTTTCAGTAGATTTGTGCATGTTTGTTCTTACTGTGCTTAAGTAAAATACCAATAATAAAACCATCACAGCGCTGTAATAGATGCCATAGGCGGTGTTCTTGTATTCATCGAGTCTGCTCACTTAACATGTTCAGCAACTCAACACACGATACATATTGGCTATGACTATCTCGTATAATATTTCTATGACTATCTCACATATTAGTAACTATTCATGCCTCCAGGTACCAATGTTGACAGCCAGGTGGGTTTGGTTAACCTAAACTTGCCTGGCCCTGTCTGTGTGGCGTATGGGAGCTGAATGTCCCGGCCCGGGACTTGAGGTATATTCCCTTTCCACAACATCGGAGATGAACTGGCCGCGGACCAGCCGGGTCGGCCGGCCAGACCCTGTATATTCCATCAGCTTCCTATAGTCGCACTGTGGCCATGACCAGGGAGAGAAACCATACAGGGAACACTCCCTCTTTAGAAAATCGTCGGAGCTGTTTACATATATATGTACATGTATGGTGTTACAAAGCACACTGATATTGCAGTTTCTGTCTTTACTGACAGAATAGTGCCGTAATTGTTGAGATGCATTTAAAATTTTAAACGGTTTGTCAGAAACAATAAAAATGCAGGATTGAAATAATGTACACACGTTACAGTATTGCTTAGTTCAGTATTTCTTTTGTTGAAATAGGCACCATATTTGAACCCGGTTTACTTGTGTGGTATGGTGGGCCAAGCGATGGTGCAATATCAACGTGGCATCATAACTCGAGCTCGGCTCTCTGTCGTGTCTTGTTTAAACTGCCACTACATCTACAATTATACCCCCGGATTACGAAGTACTAGTATGCCAAGTGGTATATAGTTGTCAGCTTCCCGTTCGGTCATCCATCTGTGTATGTAAAGTTTTGATGAAATGGTACAAGCAAACTTCAACCCATTTAAAGTCTGCCTGGCCTAGTTCAGGTTTATGTCCAGTAGCCGATTTCATCAACATTGCAAAGTATACTTTACTAGCAAAGTATACTTTGAGGGAGAAATTTTCAATTTTATGATAAATTTATAAATGTTTATTACATGTATACTGAATTTATTACATTATCACAGCCAATTAATAAATTCAGTATAATAATTCTGCATACTTTTAACCATCAAATATATGCAGTTGTTAGTTTTATATGAAATAATGCATTTCAGGAAAAATAAATGATTAATCCCTCAAAGTATACTTTGCAATTTTGATGAAATCGGCTACAGACCATCCCATGCCCCAATATAAATGTGACACACCATGCGATTTTGTACCTAAGAACGTGTGCAAAATCTCATGAAAAAATATATTTACAAAATATACAATAATTTCCGTATACTAGCAAAATTTTCATACCAAATGCGGAATATAATTAAACTCTATATTCTGTATTTGCTATGAAAATTGTGTTATCTTTCGATGCTATTTGCAGAAAATATCACAGTTTCTGTAAATATATTTTATGAAAAATCACACAATCATGTTCTAAGGTACAAAATCACATGACTGTGTCTCAAACAAGCATTGTGTGTATTTATTTTGACAGTGAAGGCAGGAGAGAAGAGAAAAGCTGAACAGATGGCCAAGAATGGTAACTTTTACAATGCCGAATTAACCCTTTCACACCAACACTCCAATGCTATTTTTCAGACTATTCTATTTAGCAGAAAGGGCCGTTTGAAAAAAAATGGGACATATTCACCTTGTACAGGTGGGCGGGCGGGCGGGCGGGCTCAGCTTGTCCACACAGTAACTAGAGTTCTACTTGATGTATCCTAACCCAATTCGGTATACATGTTTATCTCAGCAAGTCAATAATAATTTCCAATCAAACCATGTTTTCATTGGAAAAGAAAGCACAATTATAGCTTTTTAGCTCACCTGAGCGAAGCTCATGTGAGCTATTGTTACCGCAATGTGTCCGTCGTCCGTCGTCGTCCGTCGTCCGTGAACATTTTCAAACGTCTTCTCCTCGGTAACCATTGGGTCTATAGTCACCAAACTTCATGGTCATGGTCCTTAGGTAGGGGGATTACAAAATTGTTAAAATGACGTCATTACGTAATCCCAGATGGCCACCGTCTAAAAATAGCACAAATTCTTAAAAAATCTTCTTCTCAAGAACCTCCAACCGGATTTCGACAAAACTTGGTAGGAATGATCGATGTACATTGCTCTTTCAAAGTTGTTAAAATGGTGACCCTGGGATCAAAAATGGGCGTGGCCCGTGGGGTCAAATTGGGGTCAAATTTTATTTTTGACTGAATATGGTCATTTCATATATCAAATTGAAGGTATCAATGAGGCGATCACTCTGGTGCATTTTTTGTCGAAATCGGATTGTTATGTCATCCAAGATGGCCGCCGAAAGGTCAAAAGGTCGTTCTTTTATTAGAGATTTCAAAATTCTTCTTCACATGAACCGCTTGGCCCATGGTAGCCAAACCTAAAAGTTATGGTCCATGGGTGAAGCCTTTTCAGATTTGTTAAAATGGAGGTCATCGCTCATCCAAGATGGCCGACGACTAAAAATAGCATAAATTCTTAAAAAATCTTCTTCTCATGAACCGCTTGCAGTATTTCGACGAAACTTGGTAGGAATGATCGATGTACATTGCTCTTTCAAAGTTGTTAAAATGGTGACCCCGGGGTCAAAAATGGGCGTGGCCCGTGGGGTCAAATTGGGGTCAAATTTTATTTTTGACCGAATATGGTCATGTCATATATCAAATTGAAGGTATCAATGAGGCGATCACTCTGGTGCATTTTCTGTCAAAATCGGATTGTTATGTCATCCAAGATGGCCGCCGAAAGGTCAAAAGGTTGTTCTTTTATTAGAGATTTCAAAATTCTTCTTCACATGAACGGCTTGGCCCATGGTAGCCAAACTTAAAAGTTATGGTCCATGGGTGAAGCCTTTTCAGATTGTTAAAATGGAGGTCATCGCTAATCCAAGATGTCCGCCGTCTAAAAATAGCATAAATTCTTAAAAAAATCTTCTTCTCCATGAACAGGCTTGCCGATTTCGACGAAACTTGGTAGGAATGATCGATGTACATTGCTCTTTCAAAGTTGTTAAAATGGTGACCCCGGGATCAAAAATGGGCGTGGCCCGGGGGTCATGGGGTCAAATTTTATTTTTGACCGAATATGGTCATGTCATATATCAAATTGAAGGTATCAATGAGGCGATCACTCTGGTGCATTTTCTGTCGAAATCGGATTGTTATGTCATCCAAGATGGTCGCCGAAAGGTCAAAAGGTCGTTCTTTTATTAGAGATTTCAAAATTCTTCTTCACATGAACTGCTTGGCCCATGGTAGCCAAACTTAAAAGTTATGGTCCATGTGTGAAGCCTTTTCAGATTTGTTAAAATAGAGGTCATCGCTAATCCAAGATGGCCGCCATCTAAAAATAGCATAAATTCTTAAAAAATCTTCTCATGAACCGCTTGCCGAATTTCGACGAAACTTGGTAGGAATGATCGATGTACATTACTCTTTGAAAGTTGTTAAAATGGTGACCCCGGGGTCAAAAATGGGCGTGGCCCGTGGGGTCAAATTGGGGTCAAATTTTATTTTGACTGAATATGGTCATGTCATATATCAAATTGAAGGTATCAATGAGGCGATCACTCTGGTGCAATATTTGTCGGAATCGGATGATTATGTCATCCATGATGGCCACCAAAAGGTCCATTTATTCAAGATTGTTAACGTCTTTTTCTCAGGAACCACATGGCCGATGCTGGGTGAAGCATTTTCAGATTTTGTAAAATGAGAGTCATCGCTTAATCCAAGATGACCGCCATCTAAAAATAGCACAATTTTTTTAAAACACATGAACTCAATGTCACATTCTCCTCTGGTGTTCATGGAGTCAGGTGAGCGAATTAGGGCCATCATGGCCCTCTTGTTTTTATCCAGGCTGCCAGCGAGGGGATTAGCTTTATAGTGATAGCGATACCCTTGTTCAATTTGCATTACTTTTAGTGTCTGAGGGGTATACCCATCAGTGTTACAGATTTACTTTTCTGTGGAGTTATTCCCCCTTGTATACTGGATACAACTCGATTGTGAACTTCGGCACTCTTGTTAGAAATAAAGAGATATCCACAAATGGTGCAGATCCTGATGAGACGGGTCATTATGAGTCGGTTCATCTGGATCTACACTGTTTGCAAACATTATTATATGGGTCTGTAGTGTTGAAAGGGTTAACTTGTTTTGTCTGCTGTTTATTTTTTATGCCCCTTGTTTTGGTAGAACCGGGAGGCATACCGGTATAGGTGTTTGGACTGCTTCCGTGTGTTTTTCGTCCATGTTTGTGTCCATGGGTCCGGTTAACCCTTTCAACACCAAGTAACTTAATGGGTTCTTCCATGCCACTGTTTCATGCTATTTCATTGGTCCATTCAAATTTTCAGGCTATTCCATTCTTCAGAAAGGGTATTTTTTTTCAAATTTGATAAATATTAACAAACAGTGGAGATCCTGATGAGACGGCTCGTTACGAGCCGGCTCATCTGGATCTGCACTGTTTGCAAACATTATCTCTATAGAGGTCTGTGGTGTTGAAAGGGTTAAGAAGCTTGTCTCTATTCTATCATGCAGGCACCGGAGCGGGATCAACTGATCCTGAGAATAGTGCTGCAGTAGCCATTGCTTGTCGTAAAAGGCGACTAAACTGGCTTAACGATTGGGTTCATACTTTCCGGAACCCACTATACCGGATTTGGCCCTCACGTACATTTTTGGCTTTCTTGTATGTGAGAGTTGAGTCAGGCTATGCCCCATATATAAAAGTAAGATTAGCGCTAATCCTATTACTTTTAGGGGATGGGATAAATGATGCTGGTGTGGCGAGGGCCTGGCACCAGATCAGGTTGTTCTAATTTCAGGACTGAATATATATTTTGATTGTAAATATTGAGTTCTGAAGTTGGGATTTACCCCCCTCGGACAGGTGGATACGGGACACGACCCCGTTGACCCGTCTGCGTGTAGACTCCCTGAGGCTTATACCTCTATGTCAGAAATGCGGACGTTAAACCCTATTCACTCACTCACTCACTCTATTCTGTCATCTGTCATACATGTAATACAATTCTATATCCCTTTGAAGGATTGCTTATTATTTCCACACTTGTGCAGTAACACCACCGAGTTATGGGGTGGGGGGTGGGTATACTGGATGTCACTAAATCTTTACGCCCTGTGACAAATTCACGGTAGTGCCGCCCCCGAATAGTCCAGGCAGGGTCAAAGTCACATACATTCAAAACGTTCACGCTCTGGTAAATGGCTTTTCTTGTTCGGATCAGCTTCACTTTTCACATGATCAAAGCTCTGACCACTACCTTTCATATGTCAGGCCCACATACTTGGAAAATCTACATATTTAGGGGCACCTGGGTCCAAGTGGGGTGGGGAGGGTGGGTTATTCCATTAGCCTCATTTATAGACAAATCTAGTTTATGAGCTTGTCCGTTCTTGCTTTTTTTCATCTTGTATTTCATCTGAATAGCAGTAAATGCATATCAAAGTTTGAATGTGTATTTCCAAAGGATTATAATTATTATGTGCTTTTATAGTGCACGAATGTGAGAACTTATTCCGCATATCCATGCCATTGATGCAGTGTAGTGCTGTAGAGCAACAAATTGCCTAGAAAGTGCTAAAGTTTTTTTAATGACTACACTTTTGTATTGTATTGATCACTTAACTCAATACACAAGCTGTGGTAATTTTTAATTGAATTTTGGGGAAAGTTTCTTAACTTTGTTTTACTGTTTGGAAAACTACATATATTAGATAGGCCGTTAAACACCAATACACAAGCAAACATATATTACTGACACATCTTCAAGAGGCTGAGAGTTATGCATGTATTATGTTCTCTATATGTAATTTCTGTGCGAGAGTGCCATGTATTGTGTTCTCTATATGTAATTTTGTGCTTCTCTATATGTAATTTCTGTGCGAGAGTGCCATGTATTGTGTTCTCTATATGTAAATTCTGTGCGAGAGTGCCATGTATTGTGTTCTCTATATGTAATTTCTGTGCGAGAGTGCCATGTATTGTGTTCTCTATATGTAATTTCTGTGCGAGAGTGCCATGTATTATGTTCTCTATATGTAATTTCTGTGCGAGAGTGCCATGTATTGTGTGGTTCGTGCAAAATTACAGCTGTACTATAAAGTCATGTTCTACTTTGCAGGTCGTGCTGTGATGAATGTAATTGTTTTTGTTTTATTTTATAGTCACTGTTATGGTAGAACAAGAGAAGATGTTAGGTAAGTGAATACTAGGAATAAAGATCGGCTTTAGTGATTAGACTGTGTCCGGTTAAGAAGTTTGTCAAGAGTTTCTCCAATTTGCCACTGAGATGATGTGTGTGCCGACGTGCCACATTTTTATGCCCCCACCAATTTACCCCACCTATTACATGCATCCGCCAATAACTCCTGAACTCCTTTCTCCAATTTCAATAATATTTGCCGACAATGTCTAGGGATGGTGCTTTAATTTTAATACGACCCACGCCCGAACAATCACAGTCATGGTCACTGGGGACTGGATGGGTTGTGGCCTGTGGGTTAGAACACCTTCAATCCGGAGGTTGTGGGTTCAAACCTCCCCTTAGGCATCAAAAATACTTACCGGTACATAGTATTTCCATCCCACTGGTCAGTCTGATGAGATTTTAAACTGTGGTCCCGTATCTAGATGACCTTTGCTGTTACTGGGGTGTTAAACCATTTCACTTGCACCTTGTTTGTAAGGCTAATGTTTCAAGTTTTTAATGTTTTTTTCAATAGCTCCTTCACCAATTTCAATAATGTTTGCCCACAATGTCTGTTAGGGATGCTGCTTTGTTGTGCACATGACCCATGCCCGGACACCCAAGGTCAAGGTCACTGGGGGACTTATGTTCACTTTGTAAAGCACATGCATTGAAGTTTTTAATTTTTTCTCAATTATTCTGTAACTCCTTTACCCATTTCAATAATATTTGCCCACAATGTCCGTCTAGGAATGGGGCGGGTGTTGGTCTGGAGCACGCGAAGGGTAAATTAACAGTAGGGTTTCCTCCTTATAGGAATCACAATTTGCCTGGTTTGGCCCTCCGGTACGTTTTTATCTTTGGCTCTTTTGTTACCTGGGAGTTTAATTGGGTTATGACCCATTATAGAAGTAGTAGGAGTATTACTGATCCTACTGCTTTTGGGAGGGTGGCCCCAAGTGATTCTGGTGTGGCGAGGACCTGGCATCAGATCAGGATTATTCCGATTTCGGGCTGAATATATTTATATATTTTTATTGTAAATATTCTGTTTTGATTTTGGGATTTTCCCCCCATTTGTACATGTACTTGAACAGGTAATATATGGGAATATACAGGTAATATATTGTTTCCCATACGACCCATGCCCGAACACCCGAGGTCGAGATCATTTGGACTTCTTTTCACCTTGTGTGAAAGTGAAAGGGTTCAACGTCCCACCAACAGCTAAGGTCATATAGAGACGGGACCACAGTTTAAAGTCTCATCCGACAGGCCAGTGGGATGGGAATACTATGAAAGTTTAGGCGAGGTTTGAACCCACAACCTCCGGATTGGAAGTCGGGTGTTCTAACCCCTAAATTTGAGATTTCAAAATTCTTCTTCACACGAACCGCTTGGCCCATGGTGGCCAAACTTCACAGTTATGGTCCATGAGTGAAGCCTTTTCGGATTTGTTAAAACGGGTCGTCGCTAATCCAAGATGGCCGCCGTCTAAAAATAGAACTAATTCTTAAAAAAATCTTCTCGTGAACCGCCAGCCGGATTTCGACGAAACTTGGTAGGAATGATAGACGTTGAATGCTCTTTCAAAGGTGTTAAAATGGTGACCCCGGGGTCAAAAATGGGCATGGCCCGTGGGGTCAAATTTTATTTTTGACTAAATATGCTCATGTCATATATCAAATTGAAGGTATCGATGAGGCGATTGCTCTGGTGCAATATTTGTTGCAATCGGATGATTATGTCATCCATGATGGCCTCCAAAAGGTCCATTTATTCAAGATTTTGAACGTCTTTTTCTCAGGAACCACATGGCCGATGCTGGCCAAACTTCATAGTAAGTTAAGATCCTTGGGTGAAGCATTTTCAGATTTGGTAAAATGAGTCGTCGCTTAATCCAAGATGACTGCCATCTAAAAATAGCACAATTGTTTTAAAACACATGAACTCGATGTCACATTCTCCTCTGGTGTTCATGGAGTCAGGTGAGCGAATTAGGGCCATCATGGCCCTCTTGTTTTTAGTCAGGTTTTTTGAAAAAAAATCCAGGCTATTGGATTGGCGAAAGCCGGGCGGGGGGCGGGCGGGCGGGCGGCGTCCACAATCAATGTTAAGTTTTCGTGTTTGAGTCCATTTCTTTGTTACTGTACCACCTAGGACCACCAAACTTTCACAGCTTCATAATCAAGGGGTGCCCACCACATATCACTATCCAACATGTTACTCTTTTTTTTAACTTGACCCATTTTTTCCGCGTAGTCGACTTAGCCGTTTTCAATGTTAAGTTTTCGTGTTTAAGTCCATTTCTTTGGTACTGTACCACCTAGGACCACCAAACTTTCACAGCTTCATAATCAAGGGGTACCCACCACATATCACTATCCAACATGTTACTTTTTTTTAACTTCACCCATTTTTTCCGCGCAGTCGACTTAGACATTTTCAATGTTAAGTTTTCGCGTTTACAATGTTAAGTTTTCGTGTTTAAGTCCATTTCTTTGGTACTGTACCACCTAGGACCACCAAACTTTCACAGCTTTATAACCAAGGGGTGCCTACCACATACAACTATCCAACATGTGACCATTTTTTTACCTTCACCTATTATTTCTACGTAATTGACTTAGCCATTTTCAACGTTAACTTTTTAACGTACGTCTGGTTAAAGTTTTTTGGTTAAAACTTTTTCGTTATACTATATCTCTGCAACTGCTTCGCCCATTACCTTGAAACTTCACATGGGTGTTTATCATCATCCATATTTTCATTCTAACCCCCAACCGTGCGGCCCCTGTGCCCAATGTCAAGGTCAAATTACTTTGAATTTTTTTGTTAAAGATTTTTCGTGTACTATATCTCTGCAACTGCTTCACCCAATACCTTGATACTTCACATGGGTGTTTATCATCATTGTCGCACCTGCTTGCGGAAAGCGCGATCCTGTGCCCTATGTCAAGTTCAAATTACTTTGAATTTTTTTGTTAATGTTTTTTCGTGTACTATATCTCTGCAACTGCTTCACCCAATACCTTGATACCGGTACTTCACATGGGTGTTTATCATCATTGTCACACCTGCTTGCGGAAAGCGCGATATCGTCGGCATTTTGGTATACGTCCGTTCGTCCGTGTGTCCGGTTAAAGTTTTTTGGTTAAAGTTTTTCCATCTACTATATCTATTTTTTTAAGTGTCCATGCCTCGCCCCAAGGCGCGACATGCAGGCCACGGCCATCTAGTCTACAAAAAGTGGGTATAATTATGTTATCCAAGTGTCTATGCTTGGAAAAAACCTGGCCTTCGTGGCTTTGCCTCGTTTCTTGTTTTTAACTTGACCCATTTTTTCCGCACAGTCGACTTAGCCATTTTCAATGTTAAGTTTTCGCGTTTACAATGTTAAGTTTTCGTGTTTAAGTCCATTTCTATGGTACTGTACCACCTAGGACCACCAAACTTTCACAGCTTCATAACCAAGGGGTGCCTACCACATAAAACTATCCAACATGTGACCATTTTTTTACCTTCACCTATTATTTCTACGTAATTGACTTGGCCATTTTCAACGTTAACTTTTTAACGTACGTCTGGTTAAATTTTTTGGTTACAACTTTTTCGTTATACTATATCTCTGCAACTGCTTCGCCCATTACCTTGAAACTTCCCATGGGTGTTTATCATCGTCCATATTTTCATTCTAACCCCCAACCGTGCGGCCCCTGTGCGCAATGTCAAGGTCAAATTACTTTGAATTTATTTGTTAAAGTTTTTTCGTGTACTATATCTCTGCAACTGCTTCACCCATTACCTTGATACTTCACATGGGTGTTTATCATCATTGTTGCACCCGCTTGCGGAAAGCGCGATATCGTCGGCATTTTGGCATACGTCCATCCGTCCGTGTGTCCGGTTAAAGTTTTTTCGTTAAAGTTTTTCCATCTACTATATCTATTTTTTTAGTGTCCATGCCTCGTCCCAAGGCGCGACATGCAGGCCACGGCCATCTAGTCTACAAAAAGTGGGTATAATTAGGTATCCAAGTGTCCATGCTTGGAAAAAACCTGGCCTTCGTGGCTTTGCCTCGTTTCTTGTTATTATTATTAGCAAGGCTGCCAGCAAGGGGATTAATACTTTGTACTGCCTAAGCACTTTCTATATCGGTACGTATTATGTTTTACGCACGGTGGCCGGGAGGACAGATAAACTGCGGAGTTTGTGTACACTACTCATAAAATCATTTAGTCAATCGTCTTCTACACATTTGAAGATGTGCACCCTGGTGTTTTTATGCCGAAATTATTTTTTTTAACCGAAATACAACCTTTTTAACTTAGCTATTTTTTCTACATTTTGTGTATGCTATTCTATATAGGGTACAGAGTTTTAATACACTACTCCTCTTAAACCTTTCAATCAATCGATCTGAAACTTTACACTCGTCTTCTATATTCAATGTGCCCCGTGCAGGCACCGGGGCGGGATCAACTGATCCTGAGAATAGTGCTGCAGTAGACATTGCTTGTCGTAAAAGGCGACTAAACTGGCTTAACGATTGTGTTCATACTTTCCGGAACCCACTATACCGGATTTGGCCCTCATGTACATTTTTGGCTTTCTTGTATGTGAGAGTTGAGTCAGGCTATGCCCCATATATAAAAGTAAGATTAGCGCTAATCCTATTACTTTTAGGGGATGGGATAAATGATGCTGGTGTGGCGAGGGCCTAGCACCAGATCAGGTTGTTCTAATTTCAGGACTGAATATATATTTTGATTGTAAATATTGAGTTCTGAAGTTGGGATTTACCCCCCTCGGACAGGTGGATACGGGACACGACCCCGTTGACCCGTCTGCGTGTAGACTCCCTGAGGCTTGTACCTCTATGTCAGAAAAGCGGACGTTAAACCCTATTCACTCACTCACTCACTCTATATTCAATGTACCAATGTTGACAGCCATGCGGGTTTGGGTAACCTGAACTCGCCTGGCCCTGTCTGTGTGGCGTACGGGAGCTGAATGTCCCGGCCTGGGACTTGAGGTATATTCCCTTTCCACAACATTGGAGATGAACTGGCTGCGGACCAGCTCGGGTCTGCCGGCTAGACCCTGTATATTCCATCAGCTTCCTATAGTCACTCTGTGGCCATGACCAGGGAGAGAAACCATACAGGGAACACTACCTCTTTACAAAATCATCAGAGCTGTTTATATATATGTACATGTATGGTTCTTGTATTCATCGAGTCTGCTCACTTAACATGTTCAGCAACTCAACACACGATACATATTGGCTATGACTATCTCGTATAATATTTCTATGACTATCTCACATATTAGTGACTATTCATGCCTCCAGGTACCAATGTTGACAGCCAGGTGGGTTTGGTTAACCTAAACTTGCCTGGCCCTGTCTGTGTGGCGTATGGGAGCTGAATGTCCCGGCCCGGGACTTGAGGTATATTCCCTTTCCACAACATCGGAGATGAACTGGCCGCCGCGGACCAGCCGGGTCGGCCGGCCAGACCCTGTATATTCCATCAGCTTCCTATAGTCGCACTGTGGCCATGACCAGGGAGAGAAACCATACAGGGAACACTCCTCCCTCTTTGCAAACAAAAAATCAGAACTTTTAATTTGTGTACTAAGTATTAATATTATGTGGCAAACACAATTTCCGTCTGTATTGACAAAATACTGTTGTAAATGATCGATATTATTTTTTCATAAAGTGTATATTTTTGCCTACCTTGAAAGGATTAAAACATTGCCTTTGCATATCTTGAAGGTTGACAATTACTGTATGATCTTACGAAAAATAATTTTGCATTATATACGCGACACGCACCATATTTGAACCCGGTTTATTTGTGTGGTATGGTGGGCCAAGCGATGGTGCAATATCAATTTGGCATCATAACTCGAGCTCGGCTCTCTGTCGTGTCTTGTTTAAACTGCCATGACATCTATATGATTGTTTCTATAGGCGGAATATATTGGTGATCAATATGCATGTTTGCGTCTCATTGTGAAAATATCTACCCATCTAATATGGTGCTAATGCCTGAATGAAATTTTGTCGTCTACTGGTTGTGTTTTATTTTCCATTTTTCTTATCAAAAACACGGTTTGACAGCACTTTAGAATCATTTCCAATGGAAATGATTCTCAAGTACTGTCAAAACATGTTTTTTCTGAGAATAAAGACAAAATATTAAACAACAGCAGACGATGATTATTTTTGTTTCCCGCATTCTGAGGGTCAAGCTAAATGACTTGCATCCTTTCCAATACATTGTAAAGTAGTCGCAGACACGCAACATAACTTGCCTAATTCTTCAAATAATCGTGTATCGTCCGTAGCCATCTGCTACTGACGATATAGGAGTTTTGCAGAGTTGCAGAGTTGCAAATAACTACTGTTACAAGGTTTATGATTTTATTTATGCAAACACAATCTTTTGTCCTGTTCCCAGTCTGTGTAGTTGCATGTACACCCTCCCTCCCCTCATCCCTCTGAAACCATTCTGCCAAAATAGTGATATTTTCATGTTTGATGTCTGTTTAACATCAGCTTCATCCCTTTTCACTATTAACCCTTAGACCGCTATCTTACTCTCTTTTTTGTCGTCTGCTGTTTATTTTCTGATTTTATCATCAAAAACATGCTTTTACAGCACTTTAGAATAATTCTCAACATGCTTCGACAGCACTTCAGAATCATTTCCATTCTGAAGTGCTGTCAAACCATGTTTTCATTGAGAAATAAGGCAAGATATAAAAGCAACAGCAGACGACAATTGTTGTGAGTAGCGGTCTAAGGGTTAAGTATTTCTTTGTGCGACTAAACAGTTTGTAAGTGCACTGACATCCATTGGTAGAAACTCTTTAACCCTTAGACCGCTACTCACAACAATTGTCGTCTGCTGTTGCTTTTATATCTTGCCTTATTTCTCAATAAACACATGGTTTAACAGCACTTCAGAATCATTTCCAATGGAAATTATTCTGAAGTGCTGTCAAAGCATGTTGTAAATTATTCTAAAGTGCTGTCAAAGCAAGTTTTTGATGATAAAAATGGAAAATACAAAATAAACAGCAGATGACAAAAATAAGATAGCGGTCTAAGGGTTAATTCTGCACATAGTTACTGAAAGTTATACATAGTCCATAGCAACCTGTACCAATGTTGACAGCCAGGCCAGTTTGGTTTGTCTGAACTCGCCTGGCCCTGTCTGTGTGGCGTATGGGAGCTGAATGTCCCGGCCCGGGACTTGAGGTATATTCCCTTTCCACAACATTGGAGATGAACTGGCCGCGGACCAGCGCGGGTCGGCCGGCCAGACCCTGTATATTCCATCAGCTTCCTATAGTCGCACTGTGGCCATGACCAGGGAGAGAAACCATACAGGGAACACTCCCTCTTTAGAAAATCATCAGAGCTGTTTATATATATATGTACATGCATGGTGTTACAACGCACACGGATATTGCAGTTTCTGTCTTTACTGACAGAATAGTGCCGTAATTGTTGAGATGCATTTAAAATTTTGAATGGTTTGTCAGAAATAATAAAAATGCAGGAATGAAATAATGTACACACGTTACAGTATTGCTTAGTTCAGTATTTATTTTGTTGAAATAGGCACCATATTTGAACCCGGTTTACTTGTGTGGAATGGTGGGCCAAGCGATGGTGCAATATCAACGTGGCATCATAACTCGAGCTCGGCTCTGTCGTGTCTTGTTTAAACTGCCACTACATCTACAATTATACCCCGGATTACGAAGTACTAGTATGCCAAGTGGTATATAGTTGTCAGCTTCCCGTTTAGTGAAACGGGCCTTTAATTCCTAGGAGGGTGCCAAATTCATTGTCTTTTGTAGCCGATTTCACCAAAATTGCAAAGTATACTTTGAGGGAGTAATCATTTATTTTTCCCCAAATGCATTATTTCATATAGAACTAATGACTGCATATATTTGGCTGTGATAATGTAATTAATTCAGGATATTAAAAATTAATACATTGATTTATCCTTAAATTGAAAATTACTCCCTCAACGTGTACTTGTGTAGAACCAAGTGTTTCTCATTTATTATTTGCAGAAGAGAGAGATAAAAAATGCTTATTTATCAAGCACTTCCCAAAGGATACAACAGCTACTGAGCTCAAAGCACTGTCGAAAGATATTGTGGATGTTCGGTGTCGGAGTTCACAAAACAGGTCCAATATTCGGTGAGTTCTACTATTGTTAAGCCGAAAAATGCTACAGTCCAGTAGTTACAACATATTAGTGAATTTGAATGCTTCCGATGACTGCACAGGGGGGGGGGTATATTGCTTTGCTCTTGATGTTCTGTCCGTCCGTGCATCTATCTGTCCGTGGCCATTTGCTTCAAATAGATTGTAATAGTTTCTCCATCATGCCTCAACTTCAATATTACTGGATGGATTACTTTAATATTCACACACTTGATAATATGGACATATCCGACACACTCGCACAACCATTAACAACCATTAACATGACATTGGCCTATAGCATACACACATATGTCGCATACATTCCTCTGATGGTTCTCTATCATGCTGTAATAAATCTACGATCCTCCAGCCCCCATTAACGGTGAGGTAAGTTTTTGTTAGAACTGTTTGATCTTTCACACGTGCATGCTTCTGATCGTCTTATTCTTCTGATGCTGTGACAAACTCGCGATCCTCTAGCCCGGTTTATCCCTCGGTCAATTCACATACTTTACATTGCGTTCAATTTATTATTATACCCCCACAAACAATATTTAGGCGGGTATATAGGAGTCGGTATGTTGGACATTTTGTTTCCGCTCTATATCTTCTAAACTAATTTGCCACAAATGTCTACATGTCTACGGCCACATGTCTACGGCCAAGGTCACTTAGGTCAAATTTTGTTTCCACTATCGTCTAAACCGATGAATGTATTTTCAAATCGTGTGAGACGGTGTGTCGCTTTCAATACGCACATGTCTACAGTCAAGATCAAGGTCACTTAGATGTCAAACAGTAGGTGGCAGGTGGGAGCATGTGATGGGTCATTTAACGATACGGTTCATTCTTAACAGAATCCTGGTTTGGCCTTCACGTACATCTTTCGCATTTTTAGCTCGCCTGCACAAAGTGCAGAAGAGCTTATGGCATACCCCCGGCGTCGTCGGCGTCGTCGGCGTCCACAAACTTAACGTTGGGGTAAATGTCTTATAACTTCTGTTTCCTTTCATGGAACACCTTGTTATTTCATACATGCATTCCTCAGATGACCCTCTATCATGCTGTAGCAAATCCATGATCCACCACCTAGCCCTTACCCCAAGGTCAAGGTCACAAACTTAGCACATTCATAAACTTAACATTGGAGTAAATGTCTTATAACATCTGTTTCCTTTCATGGAACGCCTTGATATTTCATACATGCATTCATCTGATGATACTCCATCGTGCTATAGCAAATCCATGACCCACCGCCAATCCCTTACCCCAAGGTCAAGGTCACAAACTTAGCATGTTCATAAACTTAACGTTGGGGTAAATGTTGTGTAACTTCTGTTTATTTACAGGGAACACCTTCATATTTCATACATGCATTCATCTGATGATACTCTTATCGTGCTATAGCAAATCCATGACCCACCCCTTTCCCCAAGCTGAAGGTCACAAACTTAGCACATTCATAAACTTAATGTTGGGGTAAATGCCTTATAACATCTGTTTCCTTTCATGGAACGCCTTGATATTTCATACATGCATTCATCTGATAATCTGATAATACCCTATGGTGCTATAGCAAATCCATGACACACCGCCCACCCCTTACCCCAAGGTCAAGGTCACAAACATTCATAAACTTAACTTTGGGGTAAATGTCTTATAACATCTGTTTCCTTTCATGGAATGCCTTGATATTTCATACATGCATTCCTCAGATGACCCTCCATCATGCTGTAGCAAATCCACGACCCAATAACCAACCCTTACCACAAGGTCAAGGTCACAAGTTTAGCATGTTCATAAACTTAATGTTGGGGTAAATGTTGTGTAACTTCTGTTTCTTTACAGGGAATGCTTTGATATTTCATACATGCATTCATCTGATGATCCTCTAATGTGCTACAGCAAATCCATGTCCCATCCCCCACACCTTTCCCCAAGATCTTAACGTTGGAGTAAATGTCTATTTAGCTCACCTGAGCAATGTGTCCGTCGTCGTCGTCCGTGAACGTCCTCGGTAACCATTGGGCCTATAGTCACCAAACTTCATGGTCATGGTCCTTAGGTAGGGGGATTACAAAATTGTTAAAATGACGTCATTGCGTAATCCAAGATGGCCGCCGTCTAAAAATAGCACACATTCTTCAAAAATCTTCTCAAGAACTGCCAACCGGATTTTGACAAAACTTGGTAGGAATGATCGATGTACAATGCTCTTTCAAAGTTGTTAAAATGGTGACCCCGGGGTCAAAAATGGGCGTGGCCCGTGGGGTCAAATTTTATTTTCGACCGAATATGGTCCTGTCATATATCAAATTGAATGTATCAACGAGGCGATCACTCTGGTACATTTTTTTGTCGAAATCGGATGGTTATATCATCCAAGATGGCTGCCGAAATTCTTCACATGAACCGCTTGGCCCATGGTAGCCAAACTTAAGTTATGGTCCATGGATGAAGCCTTTTCAGATTTGTCAAAACGGAGGTCGTCGCTAATCCAAGATGGCCACTGTCTAAAAAATAGCACAAATTCTTAAAAAATCTTCTCATAAACCGCCAGCAGGATTTTGGCGAAACTTGGTAGGAATTATCGACATAGAATGCTCTTTCAAAGGTGTTAAAATGGTGACCCCGGGGTCAAAAATGGGCATGGCCCGTGGGGTCAAATTTTATTTTTGACCAAATATGCTCATGTCATATCAAATTGAAGGTATCGATGAGGCGATTGCTCTGGTGCAATATTTGTCGGAATCGGATGATTATGTCATCCATGATGGCCTCCAAAAGGTCCATTTATTCGAGATTTTGAACGTCTTTCTCAGGAACCACATGGCCAATGCTGGCCAAACTTCATAGTAAGTTAAGATCCTTGGGTGAAGCATTTTCAGATTTGGTAAAATGAGTCATCGCTTAATATAAGATGACCGCCATCTAAAAATAGCACAATTTTTAGCTCACCTGATTGTTACCTCAATGTGTCCCGTCGTTCGTCCGTCCGTCCGTCCGTCCGTCCGTGAACATTTTCAAATGTCTTCTCCTCGGTAACCATTGGACCTATAGTCACCAAACTTCATGGTCATGGTCCTTAGGTAGGGGGGTTACAAAATTGTTAAAATGACGTCATTACGTAATCCAAGATGGCCGCCGTCTAAAAATAGCACAAATTGTTCAAAAATCTTCTTCTCAAGATCCGCCAACCGGATTTCGACAAAACTTGGTAGAAATGATTGATGTACAATGCTCTTTCAAAGTTGTCAAAATGGTGACCCCGGGGTCAAAAATGGGCATGGCCCGTGGGGTCAAATGGGGGTCAAATTTTATTTTTGACCGAATATGGTCATGTCTATATCAAATCGAAGGTATCAACGAGGCGATCACTCTGGTGCATTTTTTGTCGAAATTGGATGGTTATGTCATCCAAGATGGCCGCCGAAAGGGCAAAAGGTCGTTCTTTTATTAGAGATTTCAAAATTATTCTTCACATGAACCGCTTGGCCCATGGTAGCCAAACTTAAAAGTTATGGTCCATGGGTGAAGCCTTTTCAGATTTGTTAAAATGGAGGTCATCGCTATTCCAAGATGGCCACCATCTAAAAATAGCATAAATTCTTGAAAAATATTCTTCTCATGAACCACTAGCCGGATATCGACGAAACTTGGTAGGAATGATCGATGTACAATGCTCTTTCAAAGTTGTTAAAATGGTGACCCCGGGGTCAAAAATGGGCATGGCCCGTGGGGTCAAATTTTATTTTTGACTGAATATGGTCATGTCTATATCAAATTGAATGTATCAAAGAGGCGATCGCTCTGGTACATTTGTTATCGAAATTGGATGGTCATGTCATTGAAGATGGCCGCCGAAAGGTCAAAAGGTCGTTCTTTTATTAGAGATTTCAAAATTCTTCTTCACACGAACCGCTTGGCCCATGTTGGCCAAACTTCACAGTTATGGTCCATGGGTGAAGCCTTTCCAGATTTGTTAAAACGGAGGTAGTCGCTAATCCAAAATGGCCGCCGTCTAAAAATAGCACAAATTCTTAAAAAATCTTCTCATGAACCGCCAGCCGGATTTCGACGAAACCTGGTAGGAATGATTGATGTAGAATGCTCTTTCAAAGGTGTTAAAATGGTGACCCCGGGGTAAAAAATGGGCATGGCCCGTGGGGTCAAATTTGTGTCGAGTTTTATTTTTGCCCGAATATGGTCATGTCGTATATCAAATTGAAGGTATCGATGAGGTGATTGCTCTGGTGCAATATTTGTCGGAATCGGATGATTATGTCATTCATGATGGCCGCCAAAAGGTCCATTTATTCAAGATTTTGAACGTCTTTTTCTCGGGAGTTCTCGGGAACCACATGGCCGATGCTGGCCAAACACATATGAACTCAATGTCACATTCTCCTCTGGTGTTCATGGAGTCAGGTGAGCGAATTAGGGCCATCATGGCCCTCTTGTTATAACTTCTGTTTCTTTACAGGGAACACCTTGATATTTCATACATGCATTCATCTGATGATCCTCTATTGTGCTACAGCAAATCCATGACCCCCCCCCCCCCACCCACCCCTTTCCCCAAGGTGAAGGTCACACATTTAGCACTATCATACATGCATTCCTCATGTGAATAGCAATCATGCTGTAGAAAATCACCAACTTAGTGCGTTCATAAACTTAACATTCAGTTAAATTTTGTATAACTTCTCTTTTCAGGGAGCTCATTGATATTTCATACATGCATTCATCTTAATATGCTATATCATGCTATAGCAAATCCACGACCCACCTTCCACCACTGACCCCAATGTCAAGGTCCACCGCACACCCCTTAACCCAAGGTCAAGTTATATAATATTCATGTTTTTATGCCCCCCGCAACAAGTTGTGGGGGGCGTATACTGGAGTCGGGTTGTCCGTGCGTCCGTAAACTTAACATCAGAGAAATATTGTTATAACTTCTATTTCCTTCATCTAAAATGCTTAATATTTCACTCATGTATTCCTGTAAGGCTCCACTACCATGACCGTCCAACCCCCGCTGATCCCAAGGTCAAGGTCAAATACTTGGTCTCTTTACAAAACTTAACATCAGAGAAATATGTTATAACTTCTGTTTCCTTCATTGAAAATTCTTAATATTTCACTCGTGCATTCCTCTAAGGTTGTACTATCGTGCTGTGACAAATCTACGACCGTCCCAACCCGCTGATCCCAAGGTCAAGGTCAAATACTTAGTCTCTTTACAAAACTTAACATCAGAGAAATGTTATAACTTCTATTTCCTTCATTGAAAATTCTTAATATTTCACTCGTGCATTCCTCTAGGTTGTACTATCATGCTGGGACAAATCTACGACCGTCCCAACCCGCTAATCCCAAGGTCAAGGTCACATACTTAGTCTCTTTACAAAACTTAACATCAGAGAAATATGTTATAACTTCTACTTCTTTCATTGAACATTCTTAATATTTCATGCATGCATTCCTCTAAGGCTGTACTATCATGCTGTGACAAATCCCCGCTGATCTCATGGTCAAGGTCACATACTTAGTCTCTTTACGAAACTTACCATCAGAGAAATTGGTTATAACTTCTATTTCCTTGCTCGGATCTGCTTCACATTTCACACACGCATTGCTCCAATGGACCTCTACCACCCTGTGACAAATTCACGTTTGTGCCGCCCCACTAAGCCCAGAGTCAAGGTCACAAGCCCACACACTTGCAAAATGTTTACATATTTAGGGGTACCTGGGCCCACGCGGGGGTTGTATTCCGTAAGCCTCGCTTACTGACCAATCTAGTTTATACAACTGTGCCAAGTTTGAGTGAAGGCTGCCAACAGGTGAGCTTCGTTGTCTTCTGACAGCTCTTGTTGTATTGACAGTTGAATCTGGTTATACTCCTTATGTGAATATTACGATTATTCGTAATCCTATTACTTTTAGGGGAAGGGTCCAAGTGACTTTGGTGTAGTATGGACCTGGCACCAGGTCAGGTTATTCTAATTTCAGGGCTGAATATAATTGTTCTCGATGTAAATATTCAGTTCTGATTTTGGGATTTTCCAATGCAGCAGGTTAAATACGGGATCGAACCTGTTGGCCCGGCCTTAAATGACCTTAGTTGTTGATAGGCTGTTAAACACCAATAAACAAACAAACAAACAAACATAGATGTCGAAGATCAAATTTTGTTTCTGCACTATCCTAAACTGATGAATGGGTTTTCAAATGTTTGTCATGATGAGACAATGTGTCTCATTCAATACCCATGTGTCTTATCTGCAAGCCGATCTATATCTTCTAAATCGATGAATGGATTTTCAAATTATTTGCCACAAATGTTTGCCATTATGAGACAATGTGTCGCGTTCATTACCCACGTGCCTAGTACTAACCTTGATTGGTGTAAGCCAGCAAGAAGCCCATGTGTGATAGCTCGACTTGTGTTTGCCCTGTGACAGATTTGCCTTCCTGGAGTTCAAGGACGAGGCTGCAGCGGATAAGAATTACAAACTGCTGTCTGGGATCAAGATCAAGACCGAGCAGGTCCACATTGACTTCGTGGGCAGCAAGGCAAAGAACAAAAAGCCAGAAGCCAAGAAAGCTGTGGACTGTGGTATGTTCGTTTTCTCAATTATAAATTTTGAAGACGTGTTCTGGAAATTACTGCAGATATTGCAGAATTCCTTATTAGAGTTTGAACTTGTTGCCCAATAGATATTTTTGTGATATTGTCACTGAACATTGTCATATAAACAGGATCGTTATCAATTTGAGCAGTGTGCTCACCTAAATCAGTGTGGCAAATCTGGGACCAAAGTGTGCTAAATAATTTGAGATACCTAAGAAGATGTACTATATTTCATGAAAAATGTTTACAGAAACTGTGATATCTTCGGCAGATGGCATCGAGAGTTGACGACAGTTTCAGAGCAATGCTATATTTTTTTCTGCATTTGCTCTGGACATTTCGTCAACTTTAGACATCATTCATAGAAAATATTTATATGAATTTTGTAAATAGTATTGTATATATCTCACATTTTCTTAGGTACAAAATCGCATGAGTTGTCTGTCTCGTTTGTGTGAACACAGGCATGAGTTGTCTGTCTTGTTTGTGTGAACACAGGCATGAGTTGTCTGTCTTGTTTGTGTGAACACAGGCATAAGAATCTTCTGACAGCTGATTTCAGATGATTTTGTCATAATTTGCATTTTTAAAATTATTCAGAATCAACTGTTATGCTCAAATTTGATACTTTTACATGTGGGGTCAGGGGATTTCAGTGGATTTTCAGATGTTTTCAGCGACAGCCATTCTCATGCCTGGAACACCTTGCAAGTGCAAAAATGCATTGACAATGTGTAACTTTGATTGGTGATAAATTTTCAGTGTGTTCGAGAAAACTACGCACCTCGGTACCATTAAATATACCAGCATGTCCAACATTAATGTGCACATCCTATTGTTAATATTGGATTAAATCTAATGACAATTAAATAGTTTACCTGGTTTCATGAGCAATTGCTTTGAAATATTCTAGGGATATCTTGATAATCTAGTGTATAGAGCAGCAGTTGACTTCAGTACCGAAGGTTATGAATTCATTTCTCACCTCGGGCATGAAAAATTACTTTCATAATAATTCCATCCCACTTGTCTTTCGGATAAGTCTTGAATCCGAGGCCTTGTCTCCATATGACCTTAGCTATTGCTGGAACATTATACCCTTTGAAAGTTTCACTTAAATTTGTGCTATTTTATTGGTCACTTTATTTCCCATCTTGTAAATGTTGCTTCCAAGAAAATTTGCCATTAATAGACTACCCGAGTCAAATTGCCATCTCATCGTCATCTGAACCGAACCGGTCGGCGGATGTAAGCATGATTGAATGGCGAACAGAGTAGGCCCTGATCAGACCGCGCATGCGCAGGCTGATCCGGGGCTATGCTGATCACATACGGTATAAGTTCCTTTTTCTGAATCCAAAGTCCCAAATTTGTCACCGCCAGTGACACATGTAAATGCGTGTTTCAGAGTACGACCCACTGAAGCTGTATCTCTCTGGCCTTACTAAGGCCACCACGGAGGCTGTTATAAAGGCTGCATACCCAGCCGCAGTACGGATCGACATACCCAAGAGAAAAAAATCTTCTTTAGCCTTAGGGTAGGTATTCCATGTGCATGTGTATAAGTGTTGAAAACAAAAAAACTAACACCTTGTAATGTGTACAGAAGCACCATATTTGAACCCGGTTTACTTGTGTAGTATGGTGGACCAAGCAATGGTGCAATATCAACTCGAGCTCGGCTCTCTGTCGTGTCTTGTTTAAACTGCCATGACATTTCTAGACAAGCAGATATGAATTAAATTCGTAATTCTGCTAATTTAACTTGAGCATGCAATTTTAAATAAATAGGCTGTTATTTGACAAACTAGCCTTGTGCATTCACACAGCCTGATTGTAATACATATTCCGGGGTGGAAAGCGGAATTGACGTATCTAATATTTGCAAAAAGAAAGATATTTCAACACAGATTGCATATTTTATACAAGATTTTTTTTTTATTGCCCCCATGGTCTCGGTGGAGCCTGGATGCCTATAGTGTTTGGACTGTGTGTCTGTCCATGGGTCTGGTTAAAATGTTCGCCAGAGATTCTCCAATCTGCCACACAGCATTTGTGTGCCGACAGGTCACATTTTCTTTTAATCAAATTTAAGTGCATGTGTTAGAGCTTAGCTACTCTGTTTGATATATATATGCGGGTAGAGATCTGCAAAGATAAGTCGGATTGACTTGAAGCTTCATATACTTCTTTACCATCATCCATATTTTCATTCTATAGCCCACCCATGCGGCTTCTTGCACGAGGTCAAGGCCAAATTGTTGGTCGGACCAGACGCCGGCCCAAGGTATCTGTCATGTTTTTTTGTTAAATGGATATTAAACCCCAGTCGATCTCAGCTTTGTGATATGTACTTGTCTTGCAGCAAATGCAACACCAGCCCACAGATTTCCATTTTCCTTAGTGCAAATCTATTCTTTTTATGTATAGTATATAATTGTCTTCTATTTTCCAGGTTTGCATTTGTTCACTTTGCCACAGAAAAGCAAATGCAAGATGCTTACCATACAAAGTCTGACGGCAAATGGTTGGTGATGTATGGTAAAAAGCAAGTGGATAAGAAGCAACAAAAGAAACAAGGTAAATAGATACATGAATGTGTCTCACTGCAGAAATGGGGCTTATGGGTTTTGTGAACAGTGTAGATCCAGATCAGCCTGAGCAACCGCACAGTCTGATCATGATCTGCACTGTTCGACATTCCATCAATGAAACGCCCATCATGGTTCAGACTTAGCAACATTGATCACTATCAGGCTACCGGAGTGTGCTCCAGTCAAATCTCCCCATACGACCACCTCCCTACAACCCCTCTGTAACAGCCAATAGTTTATATCCAAAATGTACAATTGCCTATATTAAATATATACCCTTACTACGTTGAATTAAATTTTGTCGTCTGCTGGAAATGTTTTATTTTCAATATTTCTCGATAAAAACCTGTTTTGGCAGCGCATGAGAATTGTCTCCACTGGAGACGATTCTCATGTGCTGTCAAAACAGGTTTTTTGTTAAGAATTAAGGCAAAAATGAAAACCGGCAGACGACAATTTTTGTCTCCCGCGTAGTGAGGGTTAACCACCATACAACAGCCAGTTTTGTATTTTGTGAAAAAACTAACATAGTATTCCCATTCGACTGGTCTGTCCGATGTGACTTTAAAACTGTGCTCCCGTCTTTGGATGGCTGTTGTAGGGAGGTTGCACTGTATTTGATCAGGAGCTACATTGGTCACAGATCCCACAAACCCCAGTTCTCCAGTCTCTCAGCTTGACCTGCCACAATGACCATGTTTTTATTGAGAAAGAAGACAAAATATGAAACAATGGCAAACAACAATTTTCAGTTCCCGCCTCCTATGGGTTAAGGGTAGTAATTGTCTGTACAACCTTCCATACCCTGACATATAATTCCATAAAGATGCAAGAGTGTTCATGTGTGTGATGTGGGGTGTAGACGTGGTCCGAACAAACCCCGTAACCAAATACATTGTACAGTGAAATCGCGATGGCTCAAAATGCCATGGGACCGCACATTTTGTTCGAGTGATCGCATCTTTCGAGCCATCGCATCTTTCGATTTTGTTATATTTGCCGACTACTGTACCCGTCGGATTTAGGAACTAAAGAAAGCACAATAGAATGTATTCATGTTTAAGATGATTATAATATTTATTCGCAGATTAGTTATCATGAGAAATTAAATAAACTACATGTATTTACAAAACTCTTTATTTCAATTATCAAAGTCGAAACGGTCCAGTATTCACTATAAATAGCGGCGCACTATAATTAATGCAGCAGGTGGTTGTGACGTCACTTGAAACAGTGGTATTTTCAATGGGCGTTTTTCGCTGTAACTCCCGGGTAGCCTCTCGAATAACACGGCAGTTAAACGAAAAACAACCAATGACTTACAACAGACTCTATTAAATGGACGAAACCCAGAATATTTTATAAATCGCCGTATGCCGTTGAGCTGTTATGGGACACAAAACAGCAACAACAAATTAAGAATACAATAACTTTTATTTCACAAATAATGTACAAGCATAACAATAAATAAGAGTTTCCACAAATTATGTTGAAAGTTTCCGAATAATCTAATATAGAATTCACATCAACAACGTTAACGATCAAATTGCACCACTTTAGGCAATTAACTGCACTTGAAAAGAAATCACATTTCACAGACAGGTTGAGCGCGGCTCGGCCTTTGATCGTAATAAGTCAGACGCGGAGGTGTGAAAATTAGCCAAACACAAACTTCGACAGCAATTTCGAGTCATCATATAACAAAATAGCGAGAAATGTGTCCGCGGGACTTGACAATTGTTTTGAGCGATTGCATTTTTCGAGGAGTTGCATTTCGAGCCATCACATGTAAAATACATTAAACATATAGGGAAAATTATCGGGACCGCGATGCCATTTCGAGCGAGCCCGACATTATGAGCCATCGCATTTCGAGCCACTGTATATGATCACAGAATTTTAATTCACTTCATCACAGGAGCTTGTATTACTTACTGTCTTCATATATCCCTGTTGTTAATCTTTCGGGTAACTGGTAAGGAATATTCCATTTTATATTCGTGGTGCTTCATTAACCAGAAATGGAGAATTTCATAAAAACAGAATCCACAAATAGTGCAAATCCAGATGAGACGGCTCGTTACGAGCCGTCTCATCTGGATCTACACTGTTTGCAAACATTGGGATAGAGGTCTATGGTGTTAAAACAGAAAGGGTTAAAATGGACATAGAATCCCAATCAATCGATCTACATGATTTTCACTCGATTTGCTGGGCACGTTTCAGTCCAGGAAAAGAAAATTGCGGTACCTGCAGCAAAGAAGGCGAAAATGGTTACAAAAGAGGAAAGCTCTGATGATGAAGACAGTGATGATGATGATGATGATGAAGACAGTGATGATGAAGACAGTGATGATGATGATGAAGCCGTGAGCAAGAAATTGGCAGTGAAAATGGATGTTGATGAGGATGGTGACGACGACGATGATGATGACGACGACAATGATGACGACGATGATAGTGATGATGATGATAGTGATGATGATGATAGTGACTGAAATGATGTAAGACGGAGCACGCTGGCTGTTGGTAGGACTTGACGTTGTATAAATATGTACTGCCATGTGTACGTATGCGATTGGATATGATATGTTGGTTGTATTATGCCGATATAGCTGATATAGCTCCAGTGTAGTAAGATTCTGTAACCTTTCATCTACAATCGAACCTCTCTAAACCGAACAGAGACAAGTTAGTTGTGCTTAATTTTGATCTATTTCTTTTCCATTTATCTCCAATGATAATGTCTGTTTATGATTGCAAAACATGCGCCACTTGGAAGTAGTTATATGCATTTTCACAGTGGAGCCTTTCTAGACCTGTTTAAATTAAGGTGATGAATCTTAAAACTCTTCACTCACACATCTTTGGTATGACAAAAGACCCAAATCAAACAGTGGGCACCTATTAAGGTACTTGGTCAGTTCTTGTGGTGCGGTATGTAACGTTTTTTGTGACACTATTGTTGTCAACATCAACCTTTGCTAGGGCTCCTGTCTTAATTTAAACGTAAAACTCTCCCTGAATTATGGTTTAGTTTAAGACCATGTGAGTATGCAGAACATTGAATGCGACACCTAGACAGAGGCTGCAGTGTTATGTGAATGGCTGTTGATAAGCAGTGATGGTTGTAGTACATGGACGTATGTAAAGTCATGTTGTTGAGAGTTGTTATGATTGTGTTGTCACATTTGCTCATATCATGTGTACATAGTGATTGATCATTCACTTCGATGGCATTTGAAATATAAAACCGGGCTTCATGAATTCTAGGCCAAGGTTGCTTGTGACCAGCAAGAATTTGATGTGGATGTAATGTCCATTATAGAAACAATATCGTTTCACAGACTTGTTTATCTATAAAAAAAAAAGTATTGATTCAGTATTAAGCATCTATGATGAACTGTATTTAAGCTGTAAATTTGAAACTGTGCCTGCATGCAACATTCAATTTTGGAATCGTACAGGGGGGTTCTGACTTTTAAAGAAAAAGAAGACAAGTTGCTTCTTGCCTGAAAACCTTTTATTCGTGGTCTGGTTGCCAGAGCTGGTCGTGGTGTAGACATTCTTGTACCATATAATGTGTTCACACATCAATTTCAAGTTCTTCACCATTCTTGCATATAATATACATTTTGTAACATATATATGAGACAAGCCATGTGATTTTGTACCTAGGAAGCGTGTGATATCTCGGGGCGAAAAATATTAAAAAAAAAAAATACTATATTTTGTGTATATGATGTCGAAAGTTGATATTAAAAATGTTCACAGCTAATGCAGAAGTGAATTAAGCATTTGCTATGAAAATTTCGTCAAGTTTTGAGGTAATACAGGAAATATCAGTTTCTGTAAATATTTTTCATGAAAAAATCGCACATAAATCAGATGACTTGTCCTATATTTCTATCATCCCTGTTGAATAACAGACAGCTGGAATTGTTACATGCAACTAAATTTCGCCTACTACTGCCTGCGCTAATCTTGCCAAGATTTGGCAATTTCTTTATTTCAAAATTCTTGAATATTGTGCTTGGAATCAAGCAGCTTGACTGACTGAGCCTGAGCTGTGATACAGCTCAGGCTCAGTCAGTGAAACTGCTTAATTGCGAGTTACTAATTTCAGGGCTGAATATATATTTATTTCGATGTAAATATTATGTTCTGATTTTGGGATTTTCTCCCTAATGCAGCAGGTTAAATGCGGGATCGAACCCGTTGGCCCGGCTTTAATAGACCTCAGCTGTTGATAGGCCGTTTAACATCTTGGCAAGATCAACGCAGGCGGTTGTGTATGCGTAGCGTCCAAATGTAAATCTGTCCTTTATACCAGGATTGACAGATGGGGCCAAGTGATCCGGTGTGGTAAGGTCACCTGCAGCCGATTTCACCAACATTGCAATGTATACTATTCTAGCAAAGTATACTTTGAGGGAGTAATCATTTATTTTTCCTGAAATGCATTATTTCATATAGAACTAACGACTGCATATATTGGATGATTAAAAGTATTATACTGAATTTATTACATTATCACAGCCATAATGGATGGCTGTGATAATGTAATAAATTCAGTATAATAAAAATTAATAAATTTATCCTTTATAAATTGAAAATTTCTCCCTCAAAGTGTACTTTGCTAGATAAGTATACTTTGCAATGTTGATCAAATCGGTTACTGGTACCACAGGTATTGTGATGTTGGTGCAGGAGAGGTATTAAATGTAGTTTTAGTCCTGAATGTGCGGTGCTATGCATACATTAAAGGTGTGTGTTCACATGTATATGGCAATGTTGTTGAAGGGACTTAAAGGCACTGTGTCTCAGATTCCACTCATAGGATTCCTCTGCAGAATAGCAAAGCAGTTAATTGTGAAAGATTTTCTAAAAATAAATAACTGAAATGAGTTAATATTATGAAAGCAACATATTGAAGTAATTATGACATAAATTTACATATGTAGATGACCTGTAAATTTAAGCTAGAATCAACAAGTGACCCACCCAGTCAGTGGTAGCTAAATTCAATATGTAAAAGTTAAGATGGGGTCCATTTTCTGTAAATGCAAAAAATAATTTTCTAAACCTTCTGCAATGTTAAAAATTGTTTCAGAATAATTGGTTTGTATTACTTTTATAATACTAATATTTTTTCAGATGGAACATATCTCAAATATGTCACAATTAACTGCTAAAGTGCGAATCAGATCTGATTCGCTATTCTACAGAGGAATCCTATGACTGGAATCGTAACTCTACCTACGGACGGTACAGGAGTAGATTGCAAGAGTTACCTTCGCAACTAGTGGTTGACTGTGACTGGAGAAATGGGCCTTGCAACTAGTGTATACTTGTATGAGCCTGTGACCTGATCAGTGTATGCACTATTTGCCATTCAGATGAACACTGATTATGCTTTTAACAGTGTAGAATGTTATCAGGGTAGGCTGTAGGAGTGGGCTGGCGGATCGGGAGTTGGATGCCAATGAAAATAGCCCCATTTTATCCAGTGTTGGTCATAAATGTGAATACCAGATTTTATGTAGTTGAGGAAATAACAATGATAAATTGTTCTCCAACTTTCCTTTGGGAAACGGGTGTATTTTAATGTCGTAAGTGGTGGGTTTCAAAAATACATGTAGGGTAAAATGTCAACAGTTACTGTATTGATTATAATAAGACTCTCTTGTCCTAGTATACACGCCCTCCAATGGCAGGTGGACCGTGGGACCCCTTCACAGAACTCCAGATAAGCTGCGTATTTGCTTAAATACCCAATTAAAATTGCCAAAAACCCAATTGAAATCAGAAGTATGGAGTATCAAAAAGCAATAAAAAAATTGTGGTACTTTTATCATGCTGCAGAAAACAATAAACAGACCAAAATATTTTTATAATTTTCCATGAAAACACATCTTGGTATTTCATTAGAATTGTCTCCAATGAGACAATTCTAATGAAATACCAAGATATTTTGAAGCAAACTAATTGCTTGCTGTCTGTTGATGTGTCAACAGTAGTGATTTTATTTTACCCAATTCAAATTTTGAAATACCCAATTGCTTCAGAAATGATGGGAGTGACAATACTCAATTACTAATTCCTTATCTGGAGCCCTGCTTCAACTGTCACAGGGTCGACCTCGAGACTGGTGCATTGATTGTTACACTTCACATAGTTAAATGTGGGATCGAACCCGTTGGCCCGGCCTTAAATGACCTTAGCTGTTGATAGACCGTTAAACAGCAATAAACTTACAAACACTTTACCGTTAAACAGCAATAAACTTACAAACACTTCACATTATGAGACATGCCATGCGATTTTGTACCTAAGGACATATGCGTTCTCTGAAGAAATATTCTGCATTTGCTGTGAAAATTTTGTCATCATCCGATGTCGGTTACAGAAAATATCACAGATTATGTAAATATATTTCCTCTAAGATCGCACATGTTCTTTGGTACAAAATCACATAGCGTGTCTCGTATGTCAAATACATATTGCTTCATCAACAAGTTACTTTCAGTTGATATAGTCTCTGATTCTGATATAACGCTATGAAAACTTGTACTAGTATAAATTGCTAATCTGTGGCAGAGTAAAATCCGTTGTTTAACCTCACTGCATGAATTGATCTAAATTGTGCGTGTATACAGAATTTATGGGAACATGTAGCACTGAATTAGTGTTCTGCCATCGCTACATTCCATCTGTTCCTGTCACAAAACAAATTTGAATTATGTATAACTTGAACTTTTGGCTATCAAATTCATTTAAACATAAATTGTATTTCTCTGAAGATATTTGGAATAGTTAATACCCTAATTAGTGCCCCTGTGTATATTAGAATCAATACAGTTTGTGTTGACAGAAAACTGGTATTCATTTTACTATTTGTTCACAAATTTTAAGAATGATAAAAATGAGAATGAATTAAAAGAAGAATAAGAATATTTGTTCCATTATTTATGTGCGACTCGCCATGCCAAAACGGGGTTTGTTGAGTTTGCGACCAGTGTAGCCACATATCGGCCTGCGCAGTTTGATCAGTCTACACTGTATACTGTCGTAACCGACTTGGGGAAATGTTCTTGGTATATCTTGACAAGAACTTCAGCTCTGTGTCGGCTACATCATGAGTGCTTGATCAATAGCTATGCTGGCCAAAAACAATCCTAGTTTTCTCATAGCCATTAACGGCTCTGATTTGCAAGACTTGTCACCTTTGGTCAGGATGTTGCGAGACTGACCAAATAGATAGACCCTGACTGTAAGACCCAAAGTTGGTAGAGACATGCTTTCTAAGGGTACCTACAAGGCTGAAATGCCAAAAAAAAATTAAACGTAATCCTTGCGCTGGCAGGAGCATGAGAAGAGCAATTTAACTGTGGGACTCGTCCTTTACTGGAATCGCGATATCCCTGGTTTTGTGTGGTGGTTGGTTTGGAGCATGAGATGTCCGAGTAATTATCCCCTCGCCGATAGGCAATAAGTATATAGCGTTGGTCCGTATGTGCGTACGTTAGTAACACCGTTCATTTTTCAATAACTGGTAAACCGCTTCACTGATTTTTATAATATTTGGCCATAATGTGTCTTGAGATAGTGCATTGTTTTGCATAAGACTAGTGTCTGACCGGTCCAGGTCAATGAATACTTGTGTTCACCTTGTTTGTAAGGCAAACCTGTTAAGTCTTTTTTCGATAACTGGAGCGCTTCATCGATATTGATAATATTTGGCCACAATGTGTGTAGGGATGGTGCTTTGTGTTGCATACAACCCACGTCCGACTGGCCAAGGTCACTGACGACTAGATGATGTTTTTTAGCTCACCTGAGCTATTGTTACCGCAATGTGTCCGGCGTCCGTCGTCCGTCGTGAACATTTTCAAACGTCTTCTCCTCGGTAACCATTGGGTCTATAGTCACTAAACTTCATGGTCATGGTCCTTAGGTAGGGGGATTACAAAATTGTTAAAATGACGTCATTACGTAATCCAAGATGGCCGCCGTCTAAAAATAGCACAAATTCTTAAAAAATTTCTTCTCAAGAACCGCCAACCGAAATAGACAAAACTTGGTAAGAATGATCGATGTACATTGCTCTTTCAAAGTTGTTAAAATGGTGACCCTGGGGTCAAAAATGGGCATGGCTCGTGGGGTCAAATTGGGGTCAAATTTTATTTTTAACTGAATATGGTCATTTCATATATCAAATTGAAGGTATCAATGAGCCGATCACTCTGGTGCATTTTTTTGTCGAAATCGGATGGTTATGTCATCCAAGATGGCCGCCGAAAGGTCAAAAGGTCGTTCTTTTATTAGAGATTTCAAAATTCTTCTTCACATGAACCGCTTAGCCCATGGTAGCCAAACTTAAAAGTTATGGTCCATGGGTGAAGCCTTTTCAGATTTGTTAAAATGGAGGTCATCGCTAATCCAAGATGGCCGCCGTCTAAAAATAGCATAAATTCTTAAAAAATCTTCTTCTCATGAACCTCTTGCCGAATTTCGACGAAACTTGGTAGGAATGATCGATGTACATTGCTCTTTCAAAGTTGTTAAAATGGTGACCCCGGGGTCAAAAATGGGCGTGGCCCGTGGGGTCAAATTGGGGTCAAATTTTATTTTTGACCAAATATGGTCATGTCATATATCAAATTGAAAATATCAATGAGGCGATCACTCTGGTGCATTTTCTGTCGAAATCGGATTGTTATGTCATCCAAGATGGCCGCCGAAAGGTCAAAAGGTCGTTCTTTTATTGGAGATTTCAAAATTCATCTTCACATGAACCGCTTGGCCCATGGTAGCCAAATTTAAAAGTTATGGTCCATGTGTGAAGCCTTTTCAGATTTGTTAAAATGGAGGTCATCGCTAATCCAAGATGGCCGCCGTCTAAAAATAGCATAAATTCTTTAAAAATCTTCTTCTCATGAACCGCTAGCCGGATTTCGACGAAACTTGGTAGGAATGATCGATGTACAATGCTCTTTCAAAGTTGTTAAAATGGTGACCCCGGAGTCAAAAATGGGCGTGGCCCGTGGGGTCAAATTTTATTTTTGACTGAATATGGTCATGTTATATATCAAATCGAAGGTATCAATGAGGCGATCACTCTGGTACATGTTTTGTCCAAATCGGATTGTTATGTCGTCCAAGATGGCCGCCGAAATGTCAAAAGGTTCTTTTATTAGAGATTTCAAAATTCTTCTTCACATGAACCGCTTGGCCCATAGTAGCCAAACTTAAAAGTTATGGTCCATGGGTGAAGCTTTTTCAGATTTGTTAAAATGGAGGTCATCGCTAATCCAAGATGGCCGCTGTCTAAAAATAGCATAAATTCTTAAAAAATCTTCTCATGAACCGCTTGCCGGATTTCGACGAAACTTGGTAGGAATGATCGATGTACATTGCTCTTTCAAAGTTGTTAAAATGGTTACCCCGTGGTCAAAAATGGGCGTGGCCCATGGGGTCAAATTTTATTTTTGACCGAATATGGTCATGTCATATATCAAATTGAAGGTATCAATGAGGCGATCACTCTGGTGCATTTTCTGTCGAAATCGGATTGTTATGTCATCCAAGATGGCCGCCGAAATGTCAAAAGGTTCTTTTATTAGAGATTTCAAAATTCTTCACATGAACCGCTTGGCCCATGGTAGTTGTTAAAATGGTGACCCCGGGGTCAAAAATGGGCGTGGCCCGTGGGGTCAAATTGGGGTCAAATTTTATTTTTGACTTAATATGGTCCTGTCATATATCAAATTGAAGGTATCAATGAGGCGATCACTCTGGTGCAATATTTGTCGGAATCGGATGATTATGTCGTCCATGATGGCCACCAAAAGGTCCATTTATTCAAGATTTTTAACGTCTTTTTCTCAGGAACCACATGGCCGATGCTGGGTGAAGCATTTTCAGATTTTGTAAAATGAGTCGTCGCTTAATCCAAGATGACCGCCATCTAAAAACAGCACAATTTTTTTAAAACACATGAACTCAATGTCACATTCTCCTCTGGTGTTCATGGAGTCAGGTGAGCGAATTAGGGCCTTCATGGCCCTCTTGTTTAGCTCCTGTGAGCTATTGTTACCGCAATATGTCCGTCGTCGTCCGTGAACATTTTCAAACGTCTTCTCCTCGGCAACCATTGGGCCTATAGTCGCCAAACTTCATGGTCATGGTCCTTAGGTAGGGGGATTACAAAATTGTTAAAATAATGTCATTACGTAATCCAAGATGGCCACCGTCTAAAAGTAGCACAAATTCTTCAAAAATCTTCTCAAGAACCGCCAACCGGATTTCGACAAAACTTGGTAGGAATAATTGATCTACAATGCTCTTTCAAAGTTGTTAAAATGGTGACCCCGGGGTCAAAAATGGGCGTGGCCCTTGGGGTCAAATTTTATTTTGGACCGAATATGGTCATGTCATATATCAAATTGAAGGTATCAACGAGGCGATCACTTGTGCATTTTTTGTCAAATCGGATGGTTATGTCATCCAAGATGGCTGCCAAAAAGTTGTTCTTTTATTAGAGATTTCAAAATTCTTCTTCACATGAACCGCTTGGCTCATGGTAGCCAAACTTTTCAGATTTGTTAAAATGGAGGTCATCGCTAATTCAAGATGGTCGCCTTCTAAAAATAGCATAAATTCTTAAAGAATCTTCTTGTGATGAACCACTGGCCGGATTTTGACGAAACTTGGTAGGAATGTTCGATGTACAATGCTCTTTCAAAGTTGTTAAAATGGTGACCCCGGGGTCAAAAATGGGCGTGGCCCGTGGGGTCAAATTGTATTTTTGACCGAATATGGTCATGTTATATATCAAATCGAACGTATCAATGAGGCGATCGCTCTGGTGCATTTTTTGTCGAAATCGGATGGTTATGTCATCCGAGATGGCCGCCAAAAGGTCGTTCTTTTATTAGATTTCAAAATTATTATTCACATAAACCACTTGGCCCATGGTGGCCAAACTTAAAAGTTATGGTCCATTGGTGAAGCCTTTTCAGATTTGTTAAAATGGAGGTCGTCGCTAATCCAAGATGGCCACCGTCTAAAAATAGCATAAATTCTTTTAAAAAATCTTCTGATGAACCGCTGGCCGGATTTCGACGAAACTTGGTAGGAATGATCGATGTACAATGCTCTTTCAAAGTTGTGAAAATGGTGACCCCAGGGTCAAAAATGGGTGTGGCCCGTGGGGTCAAATTTTATTTTTGACCGAATATGCTCGTGTCATATATCAAATTGAAGGTATCCATGAGGCGGTTGCTCTGGTGCAATATTTGTCGGAATCGGATGATTATGTCGTCCATGATGGCCGCCAAAAGGTCCATTTATTCGATATTTTGAACGTCTTTATCTCAGGAACCACATGACCGATGCTGGCCAAACTTCATACATGTAGTAAGTTAAGATCCTTGGGTGAAGCATTTTCAGATTTGGTAAAATGAGTCGTCACTTAATCCAAGATGACCGCCATCTAAAAATAGCACAAAACACATGAACTCAATGTCACATTCTCCTCTGGTGTTCATGGAGTCAGGGCCATCATGGCCCTCTTGTTTTATTACCAAGGCTACCAGAGAGGGGATTAGCTTCGTTTAACGATGCCAGTTCTTGTTTAACTATCAGGATTCACCCTTGCCGGAATCCCAACCAGAGACCTGGTTTGACCCTCTGGTACGTCTTAGGCTTTCTTGCATGTGAGAGTTGAACCTGGTTATACCCCTTATAAGAGCAAGGTGCAGGATCACCTGGTTACCACAATAACAACAATGTCTGAAAGTGTTGAAAGCGCACCCGCGTTTGGTGATCTCGGGACTTCGGCACATACTTGTGTTGTTTTTACGAAGAATTGATTACCGTGTCTGTATTGACAGTAAACATGGAAATTGATTCTTCGCAAAAACGACAGATGTTTGGGCCAAAGTACCGAGACCACCAAATGCAGCTTAACAAGACACGTTTGATGCGCCATATTTCATTAAAATCCGTTGCATTATAAGGAAGTTCCAGTAATTGTTGTAACCATGCACCTTGAAAAGTAATCCTACCAGTATTACTTTAAGGAAAAGGCGCCAAGTGACTGGTGTGGTATGGACCTGGCGTTCGGTCAGGTTCTAATTTTAGGACTGAATATATATTTATTTTGATGTAAATATTCTGAACTGGGTGTTCACTGGTCACTAACAGCATATGCCCTTTAACTCGTGTTACAGCCAATGCTGCAGGTTGATATGGGACTACACTGGTCACAACGGCAATAAACAACATTTCTTCAGTCTGCCACATATGATACAAGCCATGTGATCTTTGTATCCAAAAACATGTGCGATATGAAAAATATTTATAAAATTTATATCTTCTGTAAATGACGTCGAAAGTGATCGAAATTTACATAGCAAATGCGGAATTCTATTCCGCATTTGCTATGAAAATGTTGTCATCTTTCGAAATCATTCATAGAAAATAGCAGCGTTTCTGTATAATATATTTCTTTGGTACAAAATCACATGGCATCTCGTGTATGGTGGACCGGCGACTAGATAGAACCAGTCTATAGCATAGAGGAATTCAGGCTCGTGGAATCCAGGCTCGTGGAATCCACACAAATGTGACGGACCATGTGATTTTGTACACAACTATTAAGATGTGCGATATCTCATGAAAAATATTGACAATATATTCCGCAGATGACGTTGATGGTTGCTACAAAAGTTTTGTCCACATTTGACGCCATTTACAAAAAAAATATCACAGTTTCTGTAAATATTTATCGCGAAAAATTGCACATTTTTTTCCCGAAAAAAAAATCACATGTTCTGTCTCATATATGGTGTATTGGCTGTATAGAAACTGGACAGATTCAGTGCTCACGGAATGCACATCTCGTGCCTGTTCCAACCAGCATGGGCACCAGCCTATTCTTGGAATCTGAGGCAAATCTGCCCGAGGCCATTCCACTCCAGCTACCTCGCATCTTTCTCTACACAAGATGAGGGATCAAAATGGTTAGGAATATAATGTTAACCCTTAGACCACTACTCACAACAATTGTCGTCTGCTGTTGCTTTTATATCTTGCCTTATTTCTCAATAAAAACATGCTTTGAAGTGCTGTCAAAGCATGTAAATTATTCTAAAGTGCTGTCAAAGCATGTTTTGATGATAAAAATGGAAACTAGAAAATAAACAGCAGACGACAAACAAAATAATACAGCAGTCTAAGGGTTAATTTTATTCCGCAACCATTGCTCCATGTATAGTTTGGGGGCAATTGCTCAGAATCCGGCACCTCGTGTTAATTTTTCTCTCATAGTGGTTTTGTATTCATCTGGGATCCAACTTTCCGAAAAATCTGGGTGCCATTTTTTTCAGACACTTTCAAGGTCAAAATCCTGGTATTTATGCCATAAAACCGAGGAATTGATCCATTTGAAGTATCAATCTCTTCGGTAATATGCATAACAATAATTACAGATCAACTGTAATCAAGAAATAAAACAACAACTGTCAAGGTCACAAAACTACATTTTCAAGGTCAACAAGTGAAAACGGGCATGAATTTGTAATATTGTTTCTGTGCTATGGCATACATATATCACTGCTTATTACCATAGAAAATATATCTTTCACATATATGTGGCATACTGTTCATTAGTTCACCAGTCATGACAAAAAGGAACTTACTTTGTTTCTTATTAGTGGATGTCATGATCGGCTAATACACAAATACATACCGGTAACGTTTTGTTATATTTCCGAGGCAATCAGAAACCAGTGCTTCATGGTACATGTATTTGTGTGTTTTTTTGTGGTTAATTAAAGGTTCAGCTTTCAGAATTATGTGGGTATCATTGTTTCCAAATAGGTTCAATGTCATTTTAAGGTCATTGAACATCAATATAATGATGCAATATATATACACAATGTACTTTATAACAGATTAATTCATATAATTGTCAATGGTATACATTATTATTGGATATATTGATATTATTAAATTTCAAGGTCACAGAAATGTCGAGATTGTTGATACGTTTTAATTCAACCATTAAGAATGCATACTTTTCGAAGTTTTGACATAATTCCGCACGTATTTCTATCCCAAAATATCTTCACAAATGCAGTTATCAATGTCTTTGTATTTATTTTTATTTTTGTTCAAGTTGAGTGCCAACCGAAAGACATTGGCAATTGAGAATAGTGCAGTATTTTATTTATCGACCGCAAAATAAAACAACACATAACAGATCTGGAATACCGAAAGAGCCAATTGTAATACCATGTTCAACTATGACAGTATTCAACTATGGCATAGCTGTTGCTAGTGTGTATTGATTTAGAGGTATGTTCATCGGTCTCCTCAATGTGTGTTATTTTCTATTATTGATAATGTCTCAGTCTGGTCAATATCGTCGAAAACCTAAACATTATGACTGCACACCAAAGTGCAGACGGAATTCCTAATTTTAAACTACGAATATTTAAAACAATAACCTATAATCGAAACACACGGTTCAAATGAATAGCAAATAAGATAAGTTCAACGTCGGTTGTACACAGAGAGTATTAAATCATCATTTGCAGTTAAAATAAAACGGTATCACGACTGTCTGATTAGTAACAGAGACTTTCAAGGAAAGAAAAAACTAACGTGAATTAAATGAAAGTTTTATAAAACACAAGCACAATGGAATTCCAATAATGATGAGATATATGAGGAATATATGACATTGTAGTTAGTTGGTGCTTTAAATTAGTTGTGACCAGTCATATTGTGGCTATGTCAATAATGTAACCCAGATACGTTGAATCACACTTGGATAGTTTGGCGTAAAGATGTAGTGGAATAGATTGATTGTAACATCACTTGCATTTAGCAAAATGTCATAGGTGGCAATACACCTCTATTTTCCACTGAATTATCCTTACGTCATCAACATTTGAAGCAGTATGCTATACTATTTATCATTTATTGAAGGACACAATTACTTCCATCCGTATTCACAGTGATATTACATGACCCTCATAATACACGTATATGACCGCGTCTAATTTTCGGCAAAGCAGGATGCGTGTGACATCCGAGAGAGGATGGATTCACTGTTGTACTCACACTATAATAGAGGTTATATATAGGAAAGTCTTTTTCACGTATTTAATATCACCAACTTATCAAAATAGAAACTTCCATATAAGATATGACAATACAATGACCCCTCATAATCATATAGATGACCACTTAACACTCACACAAATTGACAAATTTTAGTAAACAAGAAATAGAGGCCTGTCAATGGTACAATAATGTGACATAGGTTAAGTGCCTCGTTGAATATTTAGATTACTGTTGTCCCCCTACCATACTTAGTGTACACCCAATGGATTGTGTTCTCTTGTTTTCCAGGTGTCCAGTGTCTACATGGTTTCCAGTTTACATTTGCTTAAAACATGTGCTAATATTGCATGTAGAGAAACAAACTAGTTTGGGGACTTTCCAGATGAGGAAACTTTAGTTATTACAATGACTAAATTACTTAGAATAACCAGTCGCTGTTTCAACTCGCTAATATTGCATGTAGAGAAACAAACTAGTTTGGGGACTTTCCAGATGAGGAAACTTTAGTTATTACAATGACTAAATTACTTAGAATAACCAGTCGCTGTTTCAACTCGCACACTGACTTCTGCATATACATGAGCTTATCATAGGATATGCAAATATTTTTTTCTCAGAAATGAATGCTCTTTCTGATGCAGTGTATGAATCAGGTTAACACGAATATGAACTCAATTGATGGAAACATGTGAAACGAATTTCAGATATCTTTGTAGCTACATGTACTTGTATTATGTGTTTGCCAGTACAAACCGATGAGAATTGCATCAACGAAAATTAATTCAGTCTGCAGATGTCAGGAATATCATCTTCAAACGTGCCATTGCTACAGCACGTCATTTATACAGCACATTGGCAGGGCCGTCAAACATGGTTAGACTTGTATAGTCCAGATACTAGTCGTTGCTATGGGATATCCATGAGCACTCTTATAAACCCATTTAATGTATGTGGAAACTAAATCAAGTGAGCGAATCCTTATAACCACAATGGCAATTCTTTCAAAGAATGTTCAAAAATGTGTGTACATGTTTCAATTAAGCCAGATATCTGTGTGTGGCTTTGTCACAGGTTGGTCCTGGGGAAATCGTTTTATTGTGCAGACCATGTTGAAATAATTACCGTAATGTTATTGTTTTATAAAAGGCAATATTAATAATGGCTGAATGTTGGATTTTTTGGTACTCTTAAGTAAAATAATGAAATTGTGCATCAAAACAAAGTTCTCGACATACTTTTGTTTTATGAAAAGGCAGTTTGGTGGCCATTTTTAAATTTAAAGATGATAGTGAATGCGAAACGGTATCAATATACTTCTTAATAGATACCATGAGGTGAAATGATAGACATATAAACATAAATTTACGCGTCTACATGTCAAATAAACTAGGCTGTCTGAAAACGTATTTTTCTGGCGGCCATCTTGAAAATATGACCGCCATGTTTGGACAAAACTAATATTTTTCTACTAGCAGCATGTATAATAGCTATCAGTTCGATCTTCTGAGCAATTTATACCATTACCGGGTCAGTGGGAACTTCAGATTATCCTATACATATCACTATTCGGACACCAAACATGCATGAAGTTCAATGACCTTGAAATGACCTTAAACATGATTTGAAAAAATTGCACCCAGATTTTTTGGAAACCTTATACATTCAAGTTCATAAAAACATCTGGTGCCAAAAAGTAACATGAGGTGCCAGATTCTTATACATATACAATGTATGTACATTTGCCCCCTGACTAGTAGCACAATAAATGCTGTTTATATCTGAAGTAACCTAATATAACTGAAGTAGCCTAATATACAATGTACATAAAGTGCCATTTTTGCCTTTATTTTTTCACCTTTGACCCCTAACCGTGGCCCGATTGGTCAGGGTAGGTGGTGGTCGTGTGAACGCGACGGCATAAATTAGCGGAAGGGGTTCCTCCTTATAGGAATCACGATATGCCTAGTTTGGCCCTTGGGTACATTTTTATCTTTGGCTCTTGTTACCTGGGAGTTGAATTGGATTATTGCCCATTATAAAAGTGATAATATTATTACTGATCCCACTGCTTTTGGGAGGGGCCAAGTGATGCTGGTGTGGCAAGGACCTGGCATCAGATCAAGATTATTCTGATTTCAGGGCTGAATATATAGTTCTTTTATTGTAAATATTCAGTTCTGATTTTGGGATTTTTCCAACCATTTGTACATGTACTTGAACATGTACATATATTTGTACAGGTAATATATGGGATTTAGTACTAAACCCATTGACCTGGACGTTAAACCCCAACAAACAAATCAACTATTATAGATATTCAACATTTGGTCATACGTCCAAAATTGTTGACACAAAGGTCAAGGTCACCATGGTCACGGTCACCCGAATGACACTGGTTGGATAGCCAGCAATGTGACGATCCGACTAATGGGTCAGCAGATATTCAACATTTGGATGTACATGTACGTCCATAATCGTTGACACCAAGGTCAAGGTCACCTGAATGACACACGATAGCCATCAATGTGACGAAGCTACTTATGAAGTTTTGCAATGGTCCAACTAATGGATCAGGAGTATGGAATTACATCCAAAATTGTTGACGTCAAGGTCACTCGAATGTCACTGGGTGGATAGCCATCAAAGTGAGGAAGCTATTGATGAAGTTTGGTAAACGATCAGGAGGTATTCAACATTTGGACATGCATCCCAAATCAGTGACACAAAAGGTTAAGATCACCAAAGTGAAAGTTAAGGTCACCCGAATGACACTGGATGGATAGGTATCAATGTGAGGAAGCTATTGATGAAGTTTGGTAATGATCCGACTAATGGATCAAGAGATATGCAAAATTTGGACAACGTCCGAAATTTACGTCCCAAATTGTTGACGTTGCCGGAATTATGACCGCTATGCCTCACTTTCCACTATCGTGGGTGAGACAATATTACGAGTTGCCGTTATCAAATCTATAAATATGAATTGCCACGACAAAGCTTGGCTAAATGAGTGCAAACAGTACCGGTAGTGTAGACCCAGATCAGCTTGCATGCCTACACTTGTGCTGTGGGCATATGGTCCTACTGTCTGTTTCACGAAAGCTGCCCAAATCTTTCGGCCATATAAACAATTCAAAAACCATATTTTTTTCGATAATATTAAATTAAAGGAAAATTTAAGAATGAGCCTTCTTTTTATTTCGTGAAATTTGGTCAAATATTGATTTTATTGCGAAAACAAAATTTCCCCATGTTAAATCCCCTAAGACATCTTCACGGAGGAGTACGGAGGAGTGAAGATCTTCACGGAGGAGTGAAGATGTCTATGGGAATTTAACATGGGGAAATCTTTTAGAATTTCAGAAATACTTGACCGATTTTTAAAATTTAACTTTTGTTTTCTTAGTTAGATCATTTCCAAGCTATCTAGCCAGGTTTCGCAGTCAATTTCCAAAATAAAATGTTTTTTGACTCCTCTCACAAGTCCTCTACCTCTTCCCCCCATGTTAAATTCCCATAGAGAAATCAATTTTTCGTAATAAAACAAATATTTGACCAAATTTCACAAAATAAAAAGAAGGCTCATTCTCAAATTTTGCTTTAATTTAATATTATCGAAAAAAATATTGTTTTTGCATTGTTTATATAGCCGTAAAATTTGGGCAGGTTTTGTGAAACAGACTATAGTTTGTACCATGATGAACTGCTCAAATGTTATACTCTTGTAAGGTGGGTAGGGGATTTCAGCCTTTTTGCAGTTCATTTCAGATTGTTTAGGAATGTTGGTCTCATGCATAGCGCAATAAAAAACACCTGCAATGTCACTTTTTTGGCAGTTGTGTTTATTGATTATCATGATTCACATTTTAAAAGCGGACACATCATTGGGTCACGATTTGAGACAAGCTTGGGTTTCTTTCTATTCAGTGCTTTGTAGTTTCCATTGTAAATCTTACAATGGTTGTTTATGAGCAAATTATTGTGTATGTGTACATCTTTATATAATGTATATTGATAAACGCTAGGCATCCAGTACATTAGTACCTTGGCAGATAAATATGGGAATAATTTGGTTTGTAAAGAGTTTCTTTAGAGTAAGATGCTTGTCCCAAATAATATCACCTTGTAAATACCGGTAGGTTATTTTACACAATGTAGCAGGTGTAATGTGGTTCCACACCAGATCTTGTTTGAAGGCAAGACATTATAGGAATTAATGGCCTTTTTGTGGAATTTATCGGGTTATAAACTTGGAAAAGTCGCGGGAATACTGGACGAAGGCCGGAAGGCCTCGTCCAGTATTCCCGCGACTTTTCCAAGTTTATATCCCCGATAAATTCCACAAAAATGCCATTCATTCCTTATAATTCCAGCATTTTAAATAAATTAATCAAGAAAATGTGTTTATTTTCCGTTTTCTTAAGAATTATTTTAACTGCGCATCACGGTTACGGAAAGTAGTTAGGCGTGGGAGTTTACTGGGATATAAATTTTGGACAGAGACTTGGTACGGGCCAATCAAATGTTAGGGAATTGTGTAAATATTTTTGTGCTGGAATTATTAATAATTACAAATACAAATTATTTCATTGGTGACGTAGTCTTTTATACATATATACAAGCGGATGAGATAACATTTTGTAAAATCACCACCGCAAATGTGCAAAAGCCTTGTTTGCTTCACACTGTCGAAGTAGATCATGTTTTCTTCTAATCGTTTTACTCTGAAACAAAAATGAGTCACGAATCAACAAATAGATACCTGGTATATCATGGACTGAACTGAAAGAGTTTTATTCAATAGAGTCATGTGGTGGTTGGTTGGGAGCATGCGATGGATAATTTAACGATCGGGTATCATCCTTACCGGAATCCCGATTGCAAACATACATGTAGTTTGGCCCTTGGGTACATCTTTGGCATTCTTGTATGTAAGAGTTGAATCTGGTTATACCCCTTATAAGAGCAATACGATTATTCCTAATCCTGTTACTTTTAGAGAAAGGGGCCAAGTGTGGTGTGGTATGGTGTGGGTGGTGTGGTATGGTATGGGCCTGGGAATGTGATGGTCTGTTTGTAAGGGTTGTGGTGATAGAAGGTATGTAAAAACCTAATGCCAATTTCAAAGTCATTTGACATTGACCCTGGGCATGTGGGCCACATGGATGGGCTATAGAATGAAAGTATTGATGATGATGATGAAGTATTTTAAGTAGTAGACGGTTGTGGAGTTAAGTAAAAACACAGATTTTGTAAAAACTTATAACACAAATTTCAGTCATTTGATCTTGACCTTGGGCATGCGGGCTACAGAATAAAACTAGAAAATGTGTTAATAGAACACGGATGCCCCAACTGCAGCCTTGATAGTAAAGGGGCATCGTTATTACGAAGCTAATCCTAGACAGACATTGTGGGCAAATATTATTGAAATTGGTGAAGGAGTTGTTCAGAAAAGATTAAAAACTTAAATGCATTTGCCTTACCAACAAGGTGAACATAAGTTCCCAGTGACCTTGACCTTGGGTGTGCAGTAGTGGGTTGTATGCGAAACAAAGCACCATCCATTGTGGGCAAATATTATTGAAATGTGTGAAGGAGTTGTGTAGTACTTGAGAGAAAAAAATAAAAACTTAAAACGTATTTGCCTTAAAAACAAGGTGAACATAAGTCCCCATTGACCTTGACCGTGGGTGTTCGGGCATGGGCCATATGCGAAAGAAAGCGCCATCCCTAGACAGACATTGTGGGCAAATATTATTGAAATTGGAGAAGGAATATCGGAGTAATTGAGAAAACATTTAAAAACGCATTTTCTTTAAAAACAAGGTGAGCATAAGTCCCCAGTGACCTTGGCCTAGGGTGGTCGGGCACAAGTCATATGCATAGCAAAGCACCATCACTAGACAGACATTGTGGGCTAATATTGTTGAAATTGATGAAGGAGTTTATGAGTTATTGAGAAAAAATTAAAAACTTAAAACGCATTTGCCTTACAAACAAGGTGAACATAAGTCCCCAGTGACATTGACCTCGAGTGTTCGGGTGTGGGTCATATGCAAAACAAAGCACCATCCCTAGAGAGACATTGTGGACACATATTACTGAAATTGGTGAAGGAGTTAATGATTTATTGAGAAAACATTAAAAACTTGATCGCATTTGCCTTACAAACAAGGTGAACATAAGTCCCCAGTGACCTTCACCTTGGGTGTTCAGGCAAGGGTCGTATGGGTAAGAAAGCCACATCCCTAGATAGATCATATAAGCAAATGTTATTGAAATTGGTGAAGGAGTTAAGGAGTTATTAAAAAGTTAAAACGCATTTGCCTTACGGACGCACGGATGGACAGCAGTAAAACATAATGCCCCCCCCCCCCCCCACCCCCAATAAATTGGTGGGGCCATAAAATATGGATGATGATAAAGAAGTGTTTGAAGTAAATCGGAGTAAGGGTTGTGGCGACATAAGCTATGTCAAAGCTTTAACACACATGAATGGACTATACAATGAAAACATGGATGATGATAAAGAAGGGTTTGAAGGAAATCGAAGTAAGGTTTGTGTTTGAAGTAAATCGATATAAGGGTTGTGTTTGAAGTAAATCGACATAAGGGTTGTGTTTGAAGTAAATTGACGTATGGGTTGTGTTTGAAGGAAATCGAAGCTTGCTTCCAATAAGTAGGCTTGGCAATAAAATCACCATTTGTGTATGTAAGATTCGCTATGATTTTAACATCAAAATAGAGCACATGCTCATCTCATGCCAGGGCAAATAAATAATATAGGAATGAATGGCCTTTTTGTGGAATTTATCAGGGTATAAACTTGGAAAAGTCGCGGGAATACTGGACAAAGGCCGGAAGGCCTTCGTCCAGTATTCCCGCGACTTTTCCAAGTTTTATATCCCCGATAAATTCAACAAAAAGGTAATTCATTCCTTATAATTCCAGCATTTGAAATAAATTCATCAAGAAAATGTGTTTATTTTCCGTTTCCTTAAGAATTATTTTAACTGCGCCTCACAGTTACGGAAAGTAGTTCGGCGTGGGAGTTTACCGGGATATAAATTTTGGACAGAGACTTGCTAGTGGCCAATCAAATGTTAGGGAATTGTGTAAATATTTTTGTGCTGGAATTATCATAATATAACCAGAAATTGACGCTTGTCCAAAATGTGCCCTCCTTGCCGCCAACAGGCAGCCACCAAAAAAGGAAGATAACTTAGCATATTAGTAGTTTTGTTTTTAAAGATATGAAAATTACTTGCAAAAAGTGCAGATCCTGATGAGACGGCTCATCAGGATCTACACTTTTTGCCAATACCAATATACAGGCATGTGGTGTTGAAAGGGTTAAATTGTAACCTTATTTCGTGGCAAGCATCCCAAGCTAAAAACAAATTATGCAATCTTGAGGATAATAAAAAGACCATAGACCTATCACATACATTCAAGTATAACACCAGTTGGCTGATACTTACATCGTTATTATACGTGTCAATAATTTCTTGTGCCAGCTTGTCATATAGTCGCACCTTACTGTCTTTCTCACTTGCACTGTCTATCAACCATTGTATGGCCTTGAATCGCTGTCGGTTTGCCCCGCAGGAGATAGGCACCTGGAAATAGGAAATTGTATTTACCACGGGCACCCAGAGTCACAGATGGAAGACTTCGGATCTGTGACACACAAAAAAACAAGAAACGAGGCAAAGCCACCAAGGACAGGTTTTCTTAAAGGCATAGACAATTGGATAACAGATAATTGGCTATTAATGTTATTCTGATAACGATTGTGACAACTGTCGGTGACTTAAGGTGGCAAAAGAAGCCAGTGTATGAGAAAATCTACATGCAGCTGCAGGCTGGCATACATGTATTAGTACTAGATACGAGTGAACATCTGTGCCGTCTGACGAGTGTTGTCCAATTTAACATTGAAAATGGCTATTAAAGTTGATGACGCAGAAAAAATAGGTCAAGGTAAAAATAAAAGGTCACATGATGGATAGTGGTACATGTATCTGGTGGCACCCGTTGGTTATGAAATTGTGTAAGTATGGTGGTTCTAGGTGGTAAAGTTAAGTGAAACAGATTTCAAAGCGAAAACTTTAACATTGAAATGGCTAAGTCTATTACGCGGAAAAACAAGGTGAAGGTCAAAGGTAACAAAAAAAGGTCACATGTTGGCTAGTGGTATGTGGTGGGCACCCGTTGGTTATGAAGTTGTGCAAGTATGGGACTTTCTAAATCACAAGTCGTATTTCTATTATAGAAATATAACTCGTGATTCAGACGAGGATCTAAGCCAACAAGGTCAACATTGATTCAACGGAGGTACATGTATCTCCAAAATCTACACTGTTTGAAAACATTGGGAAAGCGGTATGTAGTGTTGACAGGGTTAAAGGTACATGCCCACTCAGTAGGCACAAAATGTTCTTTATATGAATTAAATAAGTGCATAATTGTGTGACTATTCCACCAGTTCTAAAAAATATGAGTGCTCGCTATGCAGATATAATCAGTTAAGTAAATTAAATTAAAACTGTCATCTGAAAATATAATATTTTCGACAGATTATAAAGTATGATCATTGCAAATCAAAAAATATATACAGATAATAAATAGTAATGTCCGTTAACATTTTAAGGAAACACGGTTATCGCCCCTGGTATCAGTGTGGAAATTTTCGTCTGATATAAAATGTATAATAATGACAATCAATACGTGGGATAATAGTGAATGAATGTTTCCTTTGTCAGAAACTGTCTCAGATGATGTCTCTGATATAAACAACATTTTGTGCCTACTGAGTGGACATGTACCTTTAAGACAGAAGGAGAGAAGGAACGCCGATACGTACATTGTATAAGAATGATGCCTTCCTGATGCGCATCTGTATGAGTGGTGGCTTGGCATTTTGAACAGCGGTGTGGATTATCTTCACGGGGTTCAGCTCAATCTCTGACTTCTCACTGTCGGCCGCTCTGTGGTACTTTGCCAGCTGAATCCGCTTAATGTTTTCATACGTCTGAAATTTTTGAGACCAATTGAACGGGTAAGTGGAAGAAGGAGGCTAAGTCCCTTATTGTACGGGTCAGTGGACTAAGGGGGCTAAGCCCTTTGTGGTTTACTTAGCCCCTTTTTTCCACTGACCCTTTCAATTTTGATGAAAATCACGCTTAGTATTATAAATATAGAGTGTCTTACATTAGTGATAATTTATTTAATATGATATTCATTAAACATGTTCACTGATTTCATAAGAAATACTGCCATGTCGAGTTTCTTATTAACTCAGTAGCGGGTGGTTGGTTGGGTGAACGCGACTGCGTAAATTAACGGAAGGCGTTCCTACTTATAGGAATCATGATTTGCCTGTTCTGGCCCTCAGGTACGTTTTTATCTTTGGCTCTTTTGTTACCTGGGAGTTGAATTGGGTTATTGCCCATTATAAAAGTACATGTAGTAAGATTATTACTGACAGCTTTTGGGAGGGGGCCAAGTGATTCTGGTGTGGCGAGGACCTGGCATCAGATAAGGATTTTTCTGATTTCAGGGCTGAAAATAGTTTTTTTTATTGTAAATATTCAGTTCTGATTTTGGGATTCAACCCCCCCCCCTCCAATTTGTACAGGTAATACAATGTAATACAGGTAATACAATACAATACTCATTGACCCGGCCTTAAATGACCGTAGTTGTTGATAGGCCGTTAAATCCGAACAAACAAACGAACAAAAACTTATTAACTCAGTTAACAAATTTAATAATATCCACAACTTGTTGCAGGGTGCAAAACATAACACGCATACCATAAATAATTTCAATACATATAATTATGCTTTATTGGAATTTATCATTTTGCCACTTACAGAAAGAGGGCTATTGATGACGTCCATCTGCAATCTGTGTTTAAATTAGGTTGTAAACTTCTTATACATTTATTATCTCTGCAACCATCAGTCAGTTTTACTTGAAACTTGATATGCTTGTTCATCATCATCCATATTTTCATTCTGTTTTCCCACAGGTCAAGTGGCTATAAAATGCTTCGACCCACTTGAAATGTTGGCTCTGCCCATTATGCGAAGATCCAGTTAGTGACAATAAAATACCTTCATGGGCTTGAGATTCGGCCCGCGGACATCTGGTTTTTAAATGACCCACTATTTGTTTAAATGGCCAGCGGATGTAGCACTGAATAAGTAAGTGAGCAGGGGTTCATAGATAACACAAACTTTAATTCAGCAGTGTAAGGGTTAACACTTACCTTTGCCATAAGGTCTGAAGCTAATGCTTTATTTCCTTTTCGCATTAGTATGTTTGTGAATTTCCTGGAAACAAAAGCGAATGAATTATTGAATGAATGAGGTTTGACATCCATATGCATGTAACAAGATTATGTATAAATGTGGGACTAAGTAAAGCCTGTATGCACTGGTATCAAGGTGCATGATCATGTGATTACAACAACAATGGCTGAAAGTGTTGAAAGCCCACCCACTCCAAAGTAAGTATTATTTGATATTTTCCTTAATATGCAACAGATTTTGATGAAATATGGCGCTGCAAACTCGTCTTCATGAGCTTCATTTGGTGGTCCCAAGTTCGGCAGACTTATGTTGTTTTTGCGAAGAATCGATTTACGTGTCGACACGGAAATCGATTCTTCGCAAAAACGACAGAATTTTGGGCCAAAGTGCAGAAGACCACCAAATGTAGCTTAACAAGACGCGTTTGATGAGCCATATTTCATCAAAAATTGTTACATAATAAGGACAAAATAAAAGAATACGTACTTTGAATCGGATGGCTCCTGGAAGTTCCAGTACTTGTTGTTGTTGTTGTAACCATGTGATCATACACCTTGGATATAGGGAACATTACATTGTTGTTGTGCACCTATCGATGTTTGCCCCACCCAGGGAAATAGACTCGGCCGGATTTTACGTGCCTGGTTTTTGATGCCTGCACACCTCCGACACCAGTAGCCTATTTCACCAACATTGCAAAGTATACTTATCTAGCAAAGTATACTTTGAGGGAGAAATTTTCAATTTTAGGATAAATTTATTAATTTTTATTATACTGAATTTATTACATTATTACATTATCACAGCCATTTTGGCTGTGATAATGTAATAAATTCAGTATAATAATTATGCATACTTTTAATCATCAAATATATACAGTCGTTAGTTCTATATGACATAATGCACATACATGTAATGCATTTCGGGAAAAATAAATGATTACTCCCTCAAAGTATACTTTGCTAGATAAGTACATGTATACTTTGCAATTTTGATGAAATCGGCTACAGGAATAAATCAAGACGAGATGTTGATGATGAGAAATTTTTGGTGAAAGCGCAACATCTGGGTGACAATTTACTAGCGATATAGTTGGATAGACAGTGGACGAGGATGCGCGAAGGACTAGGCCAGATATTGGATGTCCAAAAGTGACGTGGTCAGATGTTCAGATGTTGTGACCCAAAGTAAAAGTCTGGGTTGACGGATCATTGTACGTGAACTGTCAGATTGGTTGAAGTCAGTACCTGCACACTCTATAATGTGATTACAAAGATTTAAATATGAGGAGACATACCTACATGTAATAGAGAAACCCGGAGATGAATCACAATTATGCTGAACATGGAGCAGAAGGCAAGGCAAGTTATGAATTTTGCTTCAGTTGTAAGATGGTGTACAGGGGATATCTGTACACGGAGTAGTTACAGTGGATGAATCTATTATCAAATATCGCGGATGGGAGCTATTATTTCATCCTCCATATTCGTCCAATCTAGCCCCTTGTGATTTCATTTTTTAATCCCGTACACGAAAAGCCGCATGAACGGAACCCACTTTGGCGACGTCAGCAGTCAATATTGTTACTGCCGGTAACGGGTATATCAGGTGCTATGTTTGAACAAAGGTACATTTCATGGCCTGACCGCTGTCAGAAGTGCATACAGTACCATTGTGCTTATTTTGAAAATAAAACTCATTGTGCGAGCATGAAATAAAAGCATGGGCATGTTCTTCGATTGAACGATAAGCAGTCTAGTGACATGACAATGATCAGTTTTATCGCGGTATGACGTTGCGTTGGTAATGACAAATGCCCATGATAGATATGGAGAGTTGTGAATATGAAATCGATGCAGCATTTATCAATCATCATTTAAGCGAATTTTCAGACAGTTAACCCAACAAACATGGATTTTACAGAACTTGTCCGGGTAAAAACTGTAGATCCAGTAAAGCACAAAGTTTTTTATATCAGCCTTTAGCGCCAATCAGCTCATGTATTATCAAGCTATGGATCCTTAATTTACTTCTCATGCAGGTACTCGGTAACATAATAACAATATAAAGTTTGATCATTAGTGTGTGTAAATTATGCCAAATAAATGTCCGGTTAACTGTTAGTGCAATCGGTAAAGAGCGCGCTTCTCACCAATGCGACCCCGGGTTCGATTTTCGGTAAGGGCAGTATGTGAGATGGTATGGTGGTCGGATCAGACAAGTGGGTTTTCCTCCCACATTAATGACAGGCCGTACGCCTTCATCTGTGCCAACGAAAGCATTTGTATAAGTGCTCTTGCGCTTGTTTGTAATCGGTGTAAAATAAATAAAGTTTAAACTTTTTTTTCTAAACTTTAAAAAACTAAAACTATCGAAGTTAGCTAAATTATATATGTACATGTCACTAGTCTAATGACATGACAACATTATCTACAACAACAGCAACTCCACTAGCCTCGGTCTAGTGCTAATATAACACAACTGAAAGAGTCAGTGCAAAGGGGTCCCCTAATTCCACTGACCCCTTCAATTATATTCAGAATATGCTGCTGATCTTCAGAAGTCTAGACTCGGTGTATCTCAACATACATCTACTTACATGATGAGTGGATCAAAGTCGGCCAACGTTGTGGCGTCTGTGACAGCAGCCTTCACCTTGCCGTATTTGCGGGGATCATCCTCTGCAAGCCCCTGGTCCAGCACCGCTCGGTTCAGTATGGGCTCCACGTACGATTTCTCATACCGCGAACCGCGAGTGATGCTGCAATATGGAACATGGATGTGGAAATGTGTCTACAATACTTAATCCATCTAACATCCATCTAACATCATGGGTAATTGGCTTGGTCATATATGTTGTCAATACAAACAATCTCCCAACAGTCTTATGAAAGAGACCACAGTTGTGGACGAACCTGTCAAGTTGACAAAACCTCTCAGCTGAGTTGCGGACAGTAACTCTTTATAACTACCGAACCGTATCATATGCTCGAGTAGTTGCGGGAAGTAACTCTAGAGAATACTCCTGTATTGTCCTTTCCCCTACAGTGTAGCGAATCAGATTTGATTCGTACTTTAGTTGTTGATTATGGATCATTTTCTATACTTATTCCACAGAAATCAAGGTCGGTATTATGAAATGAACATATTTCAATAGTTTCAGCCTGTAACTCTGTGACCCTCCCGTACCGTACTTACCAGAGTTACATAGCATTCCTCTGCAGAGTAGCGAATCAGATCTTATTCAAATGTTAATGATGAGCAAGTTTGTGTATTTTTTATATGAAATAAATGTCAGTATTATGAAACTAGCAGTTTATATTAATTATTTCATAAATTTTACAATACTTGTAAATTTAAACTAGAAACTACTAGAGACCCAATCAGTACCAGCCAAAACTCACATGAAATATTTTTGTTTGACCCTAGTTTCTAAGTAGACAAAATGTTATTCCCTGGATATTCTGCAAGGATAAAAACTATTTTAGAAGTATTAGTTTATATCAGTTTCCTAATTCTAACACAGATTTTGATTGAAAGATATCTTAAAAATGTCATAATTACTATCCAAAGTGTGAATCAGATCTGATTCGTATGAAATAAATGTCAGTATTATGAAACTAGCAGTTTATATTAATTATTTCATAAATTTTACAATACCTGTAAATTTAAACTAGAAACTACTAGAGACCCAATCAGTACCAGCCAAAACTCACATGAAATATTTTTGTTTGACCCTAGTTTCTAAGTAGACAAAATGTTATTCCCTGGATATTCTGCAAGGATAAAAACTATTTTAGAAGTATTAGTTTATATCAGTTTCCTAATTCTAACACAGATTTTGATTGAAAGATATCTTAAAAATGTCATAATTACTATCCAAAGTGTGAATCAGATCTGATTCGTCACTCTGCAGGGGAATGCTATGGAAGGAACTGTAACTCTGGTAAGTACGATAGGGGAAGATCACAGAGTTACAGACTGCAACTAATATTTCAATAGCTCTGTCATAAATGTACAGATGTAGATTGCATTTTGTGTAAATTTAAGCTAAAATCTAAAAATGACCCATTTAATTATACCAGCTAAGCACTTGGTATATGTAGCAATTGACAAAAGCCGAGTCCGAAATGACCAAAGCCTGTACAAAACTAGAGGATTGTTTTCAGACAAAAACATATGTCTCCCCCAATACCACCACTGCATGTTATCAGGACTTGGAAAAGTAGAAGTTAAGGCAGCAACAGCATATATGTAGCTACCTTGTATTGTCTGCATACTTTTGAAGATACGCGCGACACAAGTTGAATATCCCCAATTTTCACTAAGTCAAGGGCCATAACTCTGTGAATACAGGATGAATCCGCATCTAAAACCCCAGGTGCGCAACTTCACATGATGACCAGTATTCCTGTAAAGTTTCACGACTCTAACTGAAATACATTTGGAGATACGCGCGACACAAGTTGAAAATCCCCACTTTTCACTAAATCAAGGGCCATAACTCCGTAAATACAGGGTGAATCCGCATCTAAAACCCCAGGTGCACAACTTCACACGATGACCAGTATTCCTGTAAAGTTTCACGACTAACTGAAATACATTTGGAGATACGCGCGACACAAGTTGAAAATCCCCACTTTTCACTAAGTCCAGGGCCATAACTCCGTAAATACAGGATGAATCCGCATCTAAAACCCCAGGTGCGCAACTTCACACGATGACCAGTATTCCTGTAAAGTTTCGCGACTCTAACTGAAATACTTTTGGAGATACGTGCGACACAAGTTGAAAATCCACACTTTTCACTAAGTGAAGGGCCATAACTCTGTGAATACTGGATGAATCCGCATCTAAAACCCCAGGTGCGCAACTTCACACGATGACCAGTATTCCTGTAAAGTTTTGCGACTCTAACTGAAATACTTTTGGAGATACATTCGACACAAGTTGAAAATCCCCACTTTTCACTAAGTCAAGGGCCATAACTCAGTGAATACTGGATGAATCCGCATCTAAAACCCCAGGTGCGCAACTTCACACGATGACCAGTATTCCTGTAAAGTTTCACGACTCTAATTGAAATACATTTGGAGATACGCGCGACACAAGTTGAAAATCCCCAATTTTCGCTAAGTCAAGGGCCATAACTCCGTTAATACAGGATCAATCCGCATCTAAAACCCCAGGTGCGCAACTTCACACGATGACCTGTATTCCTGTAAAGTTTCGCGACTCTAACTGAAATACTTTTGGAGATACGCGCGACACAAGTTGAAAATCCCCACTTTTCACTAAGTCAAGGGCCATAACTCCGTAAATACAGGGTGAATCCGCATCTAAAACCCCAGGTGCACAACTTCACACGATGACCAGTATTCCTGTAAAGTTTCACGACTAACTGAAATACATTTGGAGATACGCGCGACACAAGTTGAAAATCCCCACTTTTCACTAAGTCCAGGGCCATAACTCCGTAAATACAGGATGAATCCGCATCTAAAACCCCAGGTGCGCAACTTCACACGATGACCAGTATTCCTGTAAAGTTTCACGACTCTAACTGAAATACTTTTGGAGATACGTGCGACACAAGTTGAAAATCCACACTTTTCACTAAGTGAAGGGCCATAACTCTGTGAATACTGGATGAATCCGCATCTAAAACCCCAGGTGCGCAACTTCACACGATGACCAGTATTCCTGTAAAGTTTCACGACTCTAATTGAAATACATTTGGAGATACGCGCGACACAAGTTGAAAATCCCCAATTTTCGCTAAGTCAAGGGCCATAACTCCGTTAATACAGGATGAATCCGCATCTAAAACCCCAGGTGCGCAACTTCACACGATGACCTGTATTCCTGTAAAGTTTCGCGACTCTAACTGAAATACTTTTGGAGATACGCGCGACACAAGTTGAAAATCCCCACTTTTCACTAAGTCAAGGGCCATAACTCTGTAAATACAGGATGAATCCGCATCTAAAACCCCTGGGGCCCGTTTCACTAAACTTCTTACAATAAGAAATTATCGTACGAACTTCTTAGGCGCATTTTACCGTTTCACTAACGTCAATTTCGTGCGAACTTTTCCTCGTAAGTCTGCGATAGGTATTGGGCTGTCGTACGAAGATTTTTTAGCGCATGTGTCACGGCCGCCATACATGTATTTCATGAATAACATCGCCATAAAATCGGCAGTGCATATTTCGCCCTATACTTCCGTCTGTCTGTCCGTTTATTTTTGGCATTACTTAGTAATACATTACCCTCACTACTGATCGTACGTCCGTTCGTCTGTTTATTTTGTTTTTAAGTGTTGGTCTGTCCATCTGTCTGTTCGTGTGTTTATTTTTTTGGAAGTTTTTGTAAGTTTCTCAAATCGCTTATAGGGGCCCTAATGCGTAGACAGACCGGATTATCTAGCTTTAGCTGCTTATCAGTTAGCCAGCAAATGCAACCCAGATATAACGTGGCTTATAGAGTAGTGACTCGCTATACTTGTAGCTGTTGATCAGTTAGTGCAGCAAATGCAACCTGATATAACGTGGGTTACGTGGCTTATATAATAGTGACTCGCTATACTTGTACCTGCTGATCAGTTAGGCCAGCATATGCAGCCTTATATAACGTGGCTTATGGAGTAGTTACTCACTATAATTTTACCTTCTGATCAGTTAGCCAGCAAATGCAGCCTGATATAATGTGGTTTAAGGAGGAGTGATTCACTATAATTGTAGTGTGGTGTAGGGGTGAAATGGATGAAAACACGAATCAAATATTTTCAAAAGTAATATGTATGTAATGTGTTGTCATATCATTTTTTTTGTTACTGTATACTATATGGTACATCGAGTTGCCATCTCCGACATCTTTGTATGAACAGCCATCTTACAGTTTCATCACTTCGACCGTTTGACACATACAGCAAATAATATGACAGAGAAAGTATTACAATGTGGTGCAATACATTATAGACAGATATGACAACATCGTGCTATAAATATTATGCCAGAAAGCTATACAACAGGTTAAGGTCATATAAGGCCTGGCCAACTGGTTCGATCCCGTATTCAACCTGCTGCATTTCGGAGTGGGTGGGGGGGAGGGGGGGTCCCAAAATCAGAACGGAATATTTACATCAAAACAAATATATATTCAGCCCTGAAATTAGAACCCCATCTGGTTCCAGGTCCATACCAAACCAAAGCCACTTGGCCCCTTCCCCGAAATGTACTAGGAAATCAGACGGACGGACGTTCTTACAAATGGATACTTATGTGGCTTATCACATGTTAAATATTAGCCACATAAAACGATTTTTAGCCACATAAAACGATTGTTTAGGTGGCTAATTGTAACCAACCCTATCCTTTACTAAGTCCATAACCCTGTGGGGCTAGCCACATAAGTACCCTAATGTGTGCCCGGACGGACAGACGGTCTCCTAATTTGGAGTAAGGGGCCCATTTATAAGAGGCCATTAATACGGGGCCATTTTAAAAATATGGGGCCACCTATGAGGGGCCCTAGGCACCTTGGGCGTTCTTGGGCACCCAGAATGGCCCCTTAACTGTCCATATCGGACATCAAAAAAGTATGGATGGATGGTATGTGGGGGGCCTTATTTTTTTAATGCATTTTTTGGAGTCTCTGAGGTCGTCTGATTCTGTTAAAGCAATAAACAAGGGGCCATGGCCCCTTAGTTAAATATGGCCCCCAAGTCACTAATGGGCGCCTTAAATGGCCCTCTACACCCAATTAGAGGTTAGGGTGCTTATGTGGCTTATCACATGTTAAATATTAGCCACATAAAACGATTTTTTAGGTGGCTAATTGTAACCAACCCTATCCTTTAACAAGTCCATAACCCTGTGGGGCTAGCCACATAAGTACCCTAATGTGTTCCCGGACGGACGGACGGATGGACTTTCTTACATTAGGGTACTTATGTGGCTTATCACATGTTAAATATTAGCCACATAAAACGATTTTTAGCCACATAAAACAATTTTTTAGGTGGCTAATTGTAACCAACCCTATCCTTTAACAAGTTCATAACCCTGTGGGGCTAGCCACATAAGTACCCTAATGTGTGCACGGACGGACGGCGACGGACGGACGGACGGACCCATGGATACTTATGTGGCTTATCACATGTTAAACATTAGCCACATAAAACAATTTTTAGCCACATAAAAGGATTTTTTAGGTGGCTAATTGTAACCAACCCTATCCTTTACTAAGTCCATAACCCTGTGGGGCTAGCCACATAAGTACCCTAATGTGTGCACGGACGGATGGCGACGGACGGACGGACCCATGGATACTTATGTGGCTTATCACATGTTAAATATTAGCCACATAAAACAATTTTTAGCCACATAAAAGGATTTTTTAGGTGGCTATGTAACCAACCCTATCCTTTACTAAGTCCATAACCCTGTGGGGCTAGCCACATAAGTACCCTAATGTGTGCCCGGACGGACGGACGGACGGACGGACGACCAAGCCAATACCAATATGTCTCCCCATTCATTGGGAAGACATAATGACCAAGCCGGGTACGAAATTGGATGAGGACGAATTGAAAAATGTGCCATGAAGGTGACATTAAAATTAATAGCGATATTAAATTTATGCATACTGTAAAAGCATACAATAGTTAGCACGTGTACGTACATTGTCAAAACCTGTTGATTCTGTGCGAGAAGACGACGAACTAAGGAATTTCTCGAACAAACAGACATGCTCAGTTTGTTATTGATGGTAAGACTTGATTGACTGAGGTGTCCCTAAAAAACGTAAAGGGGCGTAAAGTTAATTCGAGCCATTCACCGAAAGTGACACTCGTAACGCCATGTAGACAGTCTAAATACAGAGAAAAGCCCAGCTAGACGAGTATGGACTATCAGCAGAGCACACCAATGCAGCAAATGAAACGATATCGTCGTATATCACACTTGCAAGTGTTTAAGTATAGTATACTGTTGGCTATAAAACACATCAAATCTAAAATATATTGTATATTAAAATTTAAGTACTTTTTCATCAATAACAAAAAGGTCACCCCCCCCCCCCCCCCCCCGAAAACAAAAATAAAATAATATTTGTTTAAGGAAATTCCATCAGATAGCGATTTTATTACGACAAGACGATGTTCCAATGGGAATTTAACATGGGGCAAAGGAAGATGAAACAGCTGCAAGAAGAGTCGAAAAAACGAAACATTTTGGAAATTGACTCTGAAACCTTGTTAGATAGCTTGGACATGATGTAACTAAGGAAAACAAATTAGTTTTGAAAATCGGTCCACAAATTCCAAAATTATTTTTTTTTTTTTTAAAACCATGCTAAATCCCATCGGAAAATCATTTTTTCATAATAAAATAAATATTTTGTGGACTTTCATTAAAATATTTTTTTGGGGGGAGGGCGACTTTTTTGCTTACATTTAAATATTTTTTTGGATTTAATGTGTTTTATGGCCAAAAGCTCGTCGGCAGCAAAATGTGGAACAGGCAGTAGCTAGCCTCATCGTGTCGAAGGCTCAGTCAGAATGGAGAACCACAAAGAGCGACAATCTATATATAGCAACATTAGATTCACAAATGGCGCGCATTTGAAGTGGTTCACCTTACAAGTCTACTTAACAAATTACATAAAACATATTATGCACTGCTATAAACAGTTGTTTTGTGTTTCCACACAAATGCCCGATGTGTGGTTCTCGTTATATTAAGTTCAATATCCATTCGATATATAATTGCACCACGTGTAACAAAAGTTGATATTGTTGGACTGAATGGCTAACAGTGAATACTCGGATCATACCGTGCTGATGCATGCTAGTTTGGGTCAGATTAACGATTAATAGTAGATATGTCACACAGGTCTGAATAAAGGTGTGAAAAACAAGTGAACAAAGTTTTGAAACACAAAATTATTATTGTGAAGTCGATTTTGTTAATTTATTAACAATATTTTTTATTAATTTGAACAAATAAATTTAAAAAAAAGTTAAATACAGTTTTGGCCGTTTTAGCAGGGGCCGTTTTGACCAAATTCCAAAATCGTGGGGGCCTGTTTGACCAACGAAAGCCACACAGCAACTATTCCCCACTATGAACTAACAAGAAAATTACACTCCCATAACAAATAAAATCACAATGACGGCTATCATTACACAAAGACATGGCAGCAAGGGAGCTGCATTGGATTGGCCAATGAATAAAACAGTCCACTGAGACGGCATTATGCCTAAAATATACAGTCCAGTCAAAACAAGTTTTTCACGTGACTACTAATTGCTGGAAATATTAATGCTATATTTCGCTTATCGTTCGCAACGTAATTATTTTTTCGATAATTGTACATGTTTTCCTTTCTTTTTTTCAGGCCACCCATAGGATCATATATGTTCTGAAAACCGATACAACTCGACCGTTAAATCCTCGATCTTTACCAATTGTTTTGCTCACATTTCATCCACATCTGATACCCTGGGACTTTAAATAAAAAATGTATTTCCCTATTAACTTAATATTTGATGAGATTTCGTCAAATACAAAAATCTGAGGGCGGCTTTTTGAATATTTACGAAAAGTCTATCTCTAATTTTGGATAGTTTAGGGATTTTATGTAAACAAATCAGTCCGCAGGAATACATGGAACTGATGGTAGTTTACATGGCGTCACTGTCGCAGGCGCCTGGCTGACTATTTGCCAACATGTTAGTGGTGCATACATAATAACATCATTCAGCAGAGTTGTCATTTTATTCAGGTACTATATGTATCGGTCGGCTGTGTGAAAACAATACTCTTCTCGGCTCTGTGACTTATGGGGTGTTCAGCCGAAAAGTCAGCGGCTGGAATTCGAGAAATACACCAACAACAACAACAAAACACAGAAAAAATAAAACAAGTTTTTGAAGGTTTCTGTCCCTAAATGACCAAGAATACACTATGAATACATTGATACACGGTAATTCATTGTTTGAATTTTTGCCTATATGTCATTCATCAAACAGTACATCATAGAGACCGTTCCGCTGTTAATGTATAACCCAAAGCCGGTTCTTTTCTAAGGGAAAAAGTCGCCCACACACCCGTAACGATTTACGGATGTTTCGGTTAATGACGAGTACGGTAAATTGATATATTATAGCGAATGGTTTGGATGTTTCGGTAAAAAGGGTTTTTGTAGTAGAATTGGTCATTATCGAAGGCCAAACAATAGGCTAACATGACAAAGTGTGAACAAACAGTATAATTATGGATTATTGACATATTGGCCTATGCTGCAATTGATAGCAGAAATGGACAACCAGCCAAAGACTGGGAGCCACATTAGTGCACTGTGTGCCACCGACATGTACTGGATGGGAACCAACTTCATTGCGTCTCCAGCAATGATTGTGAAATTTGTGGAGATGTTAGTGAGCATATATAGTGCCAAGGATCATCCGCAGTGACAATGGAGCTGTATGGTGTTGAGTATGGTGTTGAGTATGGTGTTGAGTTGCGAGAGATTCTGGTCATCTTTGGTTTAAGAACGACTGAGACACAGAGACTAAAGCCATCCAAAAGTGTGCATCCAAAAGTTGAAGTACATGTACTTTTAGTGCATGCTAGGGACCAGAGCTCCAATACGGTTTAGCCTTCGAGAGTAGAGTCACCAATTAATTAATGTTCACCTATCCTTAATTGCAGAACACGTGTTCACCTTTAATTACCTAATTCGCTTCGTCGCTTCGTTGGTAAATGACGAGTTCGGTTAATGACCATCAATTATCTTATCTTGCATGGCACGTGCCGCTAAATTGTTTATTTACCATTAACTTTTATGCGCTAATAATTACTATATTATATCAATTTACCGAAACATCCAAACCATTCCCTCTATATTATCAATTTACCGAACTCGTCATTTACCGAAACATCCAGTATCCCCCGTAACACTAGCACGGCGCTCTTACCAACTGAGTTAACCGGGCGTTTCTCACCACCACAACGGACACTATCTCTCGGTTTCGATTTGTCGCAGATGAACACATCCACTGATCAACTGTCTGATCATCTGGTGTTTAGTCAAAATGTGTATTCCAATAGTGAATACCATGTAGATCATTCTGATGATATGCATTTTCTGCTGCACAATGAGAAAATCACCAGGGCAGTAGTACGGGTGTCGGAGCCTGGAGGTGGAGTCTGGAGGTTCTGTCAATTCACCTGTTCTTCAACTGAGGTTTCATCAACACGGCTTTGCCAGTTCACAGATTAGTTAACTGGACAATCATGCCTTAATAATAGGATGATAACTTTTCAATTAATGTTGTGGCAGTGGCAGTGGGAGATAGGGCATGGCTAATTCAGTAATTGTCAAGTAATGAAGGTGATGGAGAGATATACTGTGATTACTTGTCACATTTTCTGTGTTGCCAACGGCTGTAACTACGAGCAGTCACAATGCCAGTACAAGAAATGGCAGTATGATTTCTCCGCCATGATTAGTAGTGAGGTGGCCATTATGACCCATACATTTATATGTCGGAGCTGTCAACGTGGGGAGACTGAAATGCGTGACATTCCTCATCGGTCGGCGTATACTACAGGGGGCAAGGGCGGATCTGGATGCCGTAAAACACAGGAAAGTGCATTTCGAAGAGCTCAAAAATAGGACAACCCCTAGTTGCAAATGGTAATTCTTGCAATTACTCCCGTACCGTCCGTAACAAAGTTCACTGTTGTCATTTTTTTTGCACCAAACTATGTACATTTTCAACAAAGTTAAAAACGAATATATCACATGTTTCATTGTGTCCTGCATTTTATTAACATAGTGTTATTTTCATAAATGTGACAAATATCATCTTTGAACAAATTGCGACTCAGAAAGCCTATTATATCCCAATTTGTTTTATATAAAATGTGAAACAATAAAAAAAAGTTCTTGAAGTGTTCATGCTATAATTTGCTATACGTCAGTTTATAGACTACTTTAATATTAAACTAGAGCAAAGTCGATGGCGCACCATCGCAAAATACTCACTTTTCCTCTGCCAATAGACAGTGAAAAGGTGGATATAATCAATACCTGAGAGGTTGAATTAAATTTTGAATATCACTTTGTGCATCTACACACCATAAGAATGCTACATACCAAGTTTCAAGTCTCTACCTATTTCTGCTTTAAAGTTTTATGACAATTGCAAAGTTCTAAGTCTGAAACTGGTGGGGGGGGGGGGTCGGGGTTGGTGGTGTCGAATACAAAATTGAAATTCACTTTGCCCATCCACACACCATAAGGAAGGCACACACCCTGTTTGAAGTACCTAGTGCAATTAAAAAGCTCGACTTCTTACAAGTCAAAATTACTTTATGACCGGGGGTCGAATCAAAAACTGACAGACATCGAATTTGTGAGTCTCACACCGAATGCATGACCGCTCTGATATGAGCCACGTCTTCAGAAAACATGTCTTCGGGAAATGTTTGGTTAAATTGACATTTTGTTACTATGACAATGGTATTTGTCTTATGAATTCAATGCTTTTTATTTGATCATGATATCTGCAATATTCATTAAGATATTACATTTTATACAACACCACTATTCAGGTCTTTTGAGCAAATGTCACGTCAAACGACGTCAAAACGACGTTACAGTAACTACGTATCTACCGGTAAACATAGAATATACGCCAACATTTACAACAGTTTGCAAGTTGACAAACTAGAAGCATGTTGGCATTGAATAATGAATGTATAGACGTATGAGTCCTTTAGTAATACATGAAAATGAAAAGCGACAAAGACAAATCGGCAAGTTCATGTACCAGCAGGTATAAATGTGCGCGGGTACGGCGGATTCGGTATGCTGATTTCTTCTTTTTGATTTCCTGTTTACTGATCGTTTTAATAGTTTTTTCTAATGCACTCTATAAATATCATGCAATCTGATTGGCTGATGGTCATACATTACAGGTATATCATTGTTGATGAACGGTCGCAAATTATTTCAATATGTATTCCTACGCCAATACTAAGTTTGAGGTCTGTCAATTTACTCTGCCACATAATGACCGACCAAAACATGGGGTAACTCACATAAAATGTCCCAAGTGGTATTCTGGTATTATTGTGAAAGACACAGCTGGCTTGCATATGAAACGTCTTGGTCCAAAACGTCCTGGTGACCTGGTCCGAAATTTGCATGGTCCGAAGCGTATGGCAAACAAAAATTACAAATATCTCACCATTGATCACGTTTCATATGTTTTGGCAGTAATAGATCGTTCACACAAAGAGAAAGTATGTATCCTGTGTAATCTTGCATCTCAAATGGTAGTATATCATGAATGATTAGACGAGTTATCATAATATGTATCAACATCAGGGAAGTTTGACAGGTGGCCGCCATTGAAATATTGTTGCACTGGAGTGACATTAAATGCACAAAGTTGTAAATAAAGCAACTATAATTCTAACGACGAATTTATTGCTTTTATTATTGAAAAATAATGAAATCAGCAACATAAACGTATATAAATTCATACAAAAATTGTAATTGTGTTGAAACTATTTTCTTCGTAGACAATATTATTTGTGTGATCCGTCCGATATGACCTGCTCAACCAGCTTGCAATCCGGTACGAATTTCCAACGAGACTCGATAAAGTTTGCAAAACAGTAAAGGAGTCCATTAGAAATAAGTTAACCGCATTGTAATTTTGAAATTTGCGGCGGTATATATCAGAAAATGATAGGTCGGAAAACATGTTTAACCAGATTTTCCGACCTATCATTTTCTGATATACGCCACAAATTTCAAAATTACAATACAGTTAACCCTATAATAATTGTAGAAAACCACCTTCATTTCAATGTGACAAGCCTTAACTTACAATATCAATATTCCAATATGCAGATATGTAGACACACTCTGCATAAATCTGCATTCATGTATGTATACAACAATATGTTATGTACTTTCATATATACATGTATACAGCAATGTGTTACGTACATTCATGTATACAACAATATGTTACATCATAGTTATGCAAGTCTTGGTTTGCAGATGTTATTCTATGGAAAACAATTTAATTCGTATTGGAAATACTATCTGCACTGTTTGTCGCAAATTTAAAACTCACAGGGAAATGAACTTTCGACACATGCGCAATATAATATATAAACTTAGGTTTAAACGTGTTTACTGATGGGGGCTGGTTAGTGCCGACGGCCGGTCAGACCCGAACCCGCTCTAACATGTTTGCAGACATTTGTTACCGCAATATCAGCTTGGTACACCGCCTTGTGTTTGTTTTGGGAGTGTTACGGTAGCATTATGTCTTTTGGAGAGTCAACTCGCCTTGAAGTGAGCGAGTATAGTAGCCTATTGTTCTGAAACAAGCAACTGAACTTCGACGTCAGAGTGCAACATGCAAATCTGAGCGGAAATTACGTCAGCTACGTTCACCATGTCATATCTTGTGACGTCGTCAGACAGGTTTTCTCGCGACGCGGCTCATATGTTTCAGGAGCCAAGATCATAATTAAGCTTCGCCAGTCATCACTGGTTAACTCGTTTGGTCAGTTGATGATATTAATTGAAAGTGGTCAAGCACATGGTCAAGGAGCATTGGCAGCCAGCCAATTAGTGGACATGGTGCAGGCGTGACAAATATCCTTTGAAATTTAATTACCTAATTGATGAGATGGGAACCATTATCATTTGGTCTATATTTCCTGATTGACGAAACGGCCAGTTGATGAAATGGCCAGTTGATGGACATCCTGAATCTGTTGGGGTAGGTAGTGTGGTGGGGATGGGGACATTTTCATGATCTTTTCCTTCCAAATATGTTGTTGGACATGCGCACACATTTGACAACCTACCCACTGACACTGATCTACTTTACAATTTAAAAAAAATGGAGGAAATTGTGTTCATAATGGTAGACCTTTTACTTATCATTTTTTGTCCTGGTCCCTCACCATCACCATCATCCATAGATAAATGGTGACTATGGGTATTGAAGATTGGCATAATGTCCACTATATACTAGACTGGCTATTTTAAGCTCCGTCCGACCTGTAAACTTGTGTGTATAATATATATCCACTTATATACTGCATAAACATATTTCCAGTGACATTTACTACTCTGCACATGTGTGTTAAAATATAAAAAAGATCAAGATGTTATTCAGTAAGACATGTTATTGCCGCACAATGAATTTTAGCCTAGATCAGGATGTTGATCAGGAATTGGACATTTAGTACTGTAATATTCTATACCTTTAAAATCATTTGGGTATTTCTAATATACAATTGGGTATTTTGAAAATAAATTACCCCTCTATTTTTATGTCCCCGGTCTCAGTAGAGCCGGAGGCATATAGTGTTTGGACTGTGTTTCCGCGTGTCCGGCACATTAAAAGTGCAGGAATTAAATAAGTGTATAGTTGTGTCACTATTCCACCAGTTCTAAAAATTATGAGTGCCCGCTATACAGATATAATCATTTAGAAATATTTAGTTTACTGATAGTGACGCTATCAGGCTATTTTCATATGCAAATAAGACATGATATTTTTTAATTATTTACACTATTTAAATGCGTCACCTCAAAACATAATATTTTCTACAGATTATAAAGTATGATCAATGCACATCAAAAAATGAATACATAGAATAAATAGTAATGTCCGTTAGCATTTTAAGGAAACACGGTTATCGCCCCTGATATCGGTGTGAAAATTTACGTCTGATATAAAATGTATAATAATGCCAATCAATACGTGGGGCAATGGTGAATGAATGTTTATTTTGCCAGAAAATTTCTCAAGATATGTCTGATATAAAGAATATGTTGTGCCTACTGAGTGGGTATTATAGGAATGAATGGCCTTTTTGTGGAATTTGTCGGGGTATAAACTTGGAAGTTTCCAAGTTTATATCCCCGATAAATTACGGAAAGTAGTTCGGCATGGGAGTTTACTGGGATATAAATTTTGGACAGAGACTTGCTACGGACCAATCAAATGTTAGGAAATTGTGTAAATATTTTTGTGCTGGAATTATGTAGGTACCTTTAAGAAGTTCTCAGGAGTTTCAAAATTTTGTTATAACTTCTATATCCCTTGCCCTTAATATGACCCATGACCTTTTGACCTTGACAACTTTGAACTTTTCCCACATTAAAAAGTTTGCCGGAGTTTCGAAATTCTGTTATGACTCTATTCCTTGAAGGATTACTTAAATACTTCAACACAGTATACCTGTGGACAAATGCCACACATCCATGCTGCCCTTAATATGACCTTGACCTTTTGACCTTCATAAATGTGTTTGTGAATACTTATCACTTTGGTTAATTAACTTTGCCACAGTTTCTCAAATCTGCCACCGGGGGCATTCGTGTGCCGACAGGCCATATTTCTTGTTTTCAGTTGAGTATGTCTGTATTTTTTGTTTGAAAATACTTGCACATTATCCAATCCCAAGGGCCTGAAAATAGCACTGGTCCGAGGTCCGGGACCTGTAAATTTTAATGTGGGACCTTTGTATTTTACAAGCAACAAGTCCACCGGACCTGTGATAAAATTGAAATAGCGATCATCATTCTGTGGCGATGCTAAATACGTTCTGATTATCATCTTAGATTATTTATGGTGACACAGTCGAAGATTTACACATGGTGTGACAAGTAATTTCCCATGAAACAGACACATATTTCTACCGTTTTTCTAGCGATTATCCTCTCGGACCTTCCAAAACATTCCTTGGACCTGTCACCTTTTTCCTTGTCAGGTCCCGGACCTAATGGTAAAAGCTGCTATTTTCAGGCCCTGAATTCCCATAGTGAAAATGGGATATAGGTATTCATCCCACTGTTAGTAGGTTTATTAACCCTCACTACGCTGGATACAAAAATTGTCGTCTGCTGTTTTTCATTTTTGTCTTAATTCTTAACAAAAAACCTGTTTTGGCAGCACTTGAGAATCGTCTCCAGTGGAGACGATTCTCATGCGCTGTCAAAACAGGTTTTTATCGAGAAATATGGAAAATAAAACGTTTCCAGCAGACAACAACATTTAATTCAGCGTAGTAAGGGTTAAACAATTTATTAACAGTTTGTCAAAATTTGGCCTACCATAGCTGCTGTGGTGGGATTGATGACTGAAAACAGATTGAAGCCAAAATAGAAGCAGCCAAAACAACCATGAGGTCGCTGGCGGACAGCTAACAATATATAGCTAACAATGTACATTGATGTTTACAGTATTAATTGTTAACTTGCCACATGCCCAAGACTATTACAAACTAATTATCATAGAATAAATGATAGTAGCTGTCTTGTTAGACAGTTGCCATCATTCAATGTATGATCATTATATCATTAACCCTTTCACCCCTAAGTAACTGGAATGGATTTTGATATGTTAATTTTTGCAACCAATCCAAAAGTCACAGATTGGTTTTCAGACTTGTCCATTTATGAAAATGGGGTATTTTTTGTTTTAAAAAAAATATGAAAATTACTTTCAAAAAGTGCAGATCCTGATGAGACGGCTCATCATGTGGATCTGCACTGTTTGCATAAAACACAATGGCAGGCTTTCAGGTTCAAAGTGTTCATTTTTATTGCAGGATGATTGCCGGCTGATCCCTGAGAATACAGAAGTTGGTGATCGTAGAACGATGCCAAGACTTAAATTACACGGCTGGAGTCTCAATGTAGCAAGCGATGACTTTGTGTTTTCTGGCTCACTAGAAATATTGCTGAGGACATTTGGTCTACTTGGGTAATAGTTAGCGCTTTTCATGCTGAAGAATTGCCATTTTGTTTGTGGAAAATCCTAAATATTTTCTTTATATGAACTCAGAAGTATATGTCGCGACCACCATTTGAACCGTCTCATCGAGACGGTTCAAATGAATGGTCACAACATATACTTTCATTGAGAAATAACAAAAATAAAAATAAATTATTTAATAAATTTCATACCCGTAAAGGTGTATTACGAAAGGAAATGGGTTAAATACAATCATTTATTAGATTATTCGCTATGCATTGATTGAATACACACGGACTGATAACAAATTGTTGTCACCTGTATTGATTAAATAAGTGTTTTTGGATCACAATGGATTCAAAATTACTATCACTGATGTTACATTGGTCGAATTGCGGCACATGATGTTACCGAATGACGTCGGTGTAAAGATTCAACATATTTGAATCTAGGTTCTTTTCTACTAAAACCATATTATTTTTGTCCATCCTTTAGCATAACATATTACAAACATTCTTATACCCCCGGCGTGCGAAGTATGTTGAAGGGTATATAGTTTTCATACTTTTATACTCCGGGCATACAAAGTATGTCGAGGGATAAATAGTTTTCATCTGTCTGTCTGTCTGTCCATTCATCTTGTCACCATCATCATCAATATTTACATTCTATAGCCCACTCATGCGTCTTTCATGCCCAAGGTCAAGGCCAAATGACTTAGAAACATTTTTTGGTCAGCGATGTTAATTTTGCAACCAATCCACACCATCACAAAATGATTTTCAGACCAGTGCATTTATCAAAAGGGGTGTTCTCAAAAATATAACAATTACTTGCGGAAATGCAGATTCTCATCTGGATCTACACTATTTGCCAATACCACTAAACAGGTCTGTAGTGTTGAAATGGTTAACCCTTAGACCGCTATCTTATTTTTTTTGTCGTCTGCTGTATATTTTCTATTTTCCATTTTTATCATCAAAAACATGCTTTGACAGCACTTTAGAATAATTTACAAGATGCTTTGAGAGCACTTCAGAATCATTTCCATTGGAAATGATTCTGAAGTGCTGTCGAACCATGTTTTTATTGAGAAATAAGGCAATATATAAAAGCAACAGCAGGCAACAATTGTTGTGAGTAGCGGTCTAAGGGTTAATGGCTTAAATTCGCTGTGAGAGCTGTAATTGGATATTTGATTCTCACAGACTTATGGGATTCACTCTACACATGCACTGTTTTCAGCCTCTTTGGATGCGTATCTTAATGATGAATCCATCCTTCATTATTCATATCTTAACCCTTTTAACACCACATGCCTGTATAGTGGTATTGGCAAAAAGTGTAGATCCAGATGAGCTGGCTCGTGACGAGCCGTCTCATCAGGATCTGCATTTTTTGCAAGTAATTTTCATATTTTTAAGAACAAAAACACCCCCTTTTCATAAATGGACTAGTCTGAAAATCATTTTTGGGACGGTTGATTGGTTGCAAAATTAACATAATAAAATCCATTCCAGTTTCTATGGTGTGAAAGGGTTAACCCTTACACCGCTATCTTATTTTTTTTGTCGTCTGCTGTTTATTTTCTATTTTCCATTTTTATCATCAAAAACATGCTTTGACAGCACTTTGGAACACTTTACAACATGCTTTGACAGCACTTCAGAATCATTTCCATTGGAAATGATTCTGAAGTGCTGTCAAACCATGTTTTTATTGAGAAATAAGGCAATATATAAAAGCAACAGCAGACGACAATTGTTGTATGTAGCGGTCTAAGGGTTAATGATGAATCCATCCCTAATGATTCATATGTAATGGTCAATCTTACTGAGATACATACTGGGGCCAAGTCATCCGGTGGTTTAAGGGTGCCTGGCACCGGATCAGGAAATGGTATTTTTATACTGAAAGTTTGTATTGTAAGTTCAGTGCTGAATGTAGAGTTCTCCCACATTCAGGTGCATTCCCATGTGTATAAGACCTTGCCATTGAATGGATGTAAAACACTAATCAGTGTGTCAATCAATCAACCGATGAATGTTTGCAGCCTGTGGTTGTTGTGTGTGCGGTACGGCCGGGTGGAGCCGGGACTGGACTGTTACAGCAGCCATGTGGTCACCAACTACCTGTATGGACTGGCCGCTCTGTTCTGTATCACCGTGCTGACCGACGTCCAGCTGGTCCTGGTCAGCATGCGTGGCACTATAGTGGACGACGCTCCCCGTAAACACATTCCTGCTCTACTACAGGCACGGGTCGTGGTCCAAGTTGTGGAATTGGTGTGGAATATAATTGGTACACTATTTTCATCTTGCACACTTTGTTGACATCATCGTATTCGACGCCAGAATTGTACTTTGGCACAATTCTGGCGTCGAATGCAATGACTTCAACAATTTTGCTCATATGTCAACATTTTTGCATAATTATCTCTTGATGTGTTACTAGATCTTTATCAAACTTCATCAGTATTGATGGATAACCATGTATTATCATGTTGTTCATTTTCATTTGCATAATCACAATTTAATTTTTTTGTGGATGGAATATAATTGATACATACGTGCATGTATGTTTTTGACAAATGTCACAGTTAATTGAATTGTGCATGGGCTCTGATTTTTATGCATTTAGTGTTACCCTTGTCCGTCCGTCCCAGTCCTTCTGTCCGTCTGTCACCAACCTTGTAAGTCGTAAAACTTTTAAACCGTACTAACTACAGACCTGAAACTTGGTATGTAGCTTCTTTATGATGAGTGGATGCGTAAAGTTTATTTTGATTTTTGATTCATTCCGGGGTCATGGATTATCTCCCCCTTTTTTACTTAGAATTTGACATGTTTGCCTGGTAAGTCGTAATACTTTTAAACCGTGCTAGCTACAGACCTGCAACTTGGTATGTAGCTTCCTTATGATGAGTAGATGTGCAACGTTTATTTTGATTTTGGGATCAACCCCAGGGTCATGAGTTATCTCCCCCTTTTCAACTTAGAATTTCCCAGTTTTGGCTTGTAAGTCGTAAAACTTTTAAACCCTAATAGCTACACACCTGAAACTTGGTATGTAGCTTCCCTATGATGATTAGATGCGCACAGTTTATTTCGATTTTTAAATCGACCTCCGGGTCATGGATTATCTCCCCTTTTGGACTTGGAATTTTGCCTCGTTTATTATCAAAGCGGTATGTGGGGCATCCGTGGTCTATGAACACATTTTCTAGTTTTGTTAATATCCAATGTTTTTGTCGTAAAATATTGCACTTTTTCGTTAAGTGATAAGGGAGGTAATACCTGAGCCTGGTTACGTACACTGCTGAATTAAATTTTCTCGTCTTCTGTTTATTTCGATTTTTCTCATCAAAAACATGCTTTGACAGCATGGAAATGATTCACAAGTGCTGTCAAACCACGTTTTTATTAAGAAAACGGAAAATAAACACATTTTCTTGATGAATTTATTTCAAATGCTGGAATTATAAGGAATGAATGGCCTTTTCGTTGAATTTATCGGGGATATAAACTTGGAAAAGTCGGGGGAATACTGGACGAGGCCTTCCGGCCTTCGTCCAGTATTCCCGCGACTTTTCCATGTTTATACCCCGATAAATTCCACAAAAAGGCCATTCATTCCTATTATAAATAAATGCATGTAGATAAACAAATCTTCGCTGTTCTTCTAAAACCTTGTAAGTAAAATCTGTCTACTTTTCAGGAACCAAATAAAACTAAATATCTTCCAACTGAAAATTAATATTGGCATAATATTTCGAAATAACTACTACGGTACATTTATATATTGTTATAGTTTCTAGTATTTTTTCTGTTTTGTTTTCCAGTTCTTAGAGATAATGAGTTATTCTGGATTTTCTCACCATTTCATTTTCATTTCATGACGTGTACCTATTTTTCAAATTGTCATTTTTATGTATAATATGTTAATACTATCTAAGAAATTAAAATATACTCGCTCTAGTATCCATTTCTGAATATTTTTGGTTATTTTTGTGCCATTTTGCGATACCACGCACCAAATAAGTTACACGAGGTTTTAGAAGATAAACAATGTGAACCAATAGACTTATTGGATTTTGTCACATGACCATTAAAGTGCCAAACAATTGGCTAAAATGTCCAGTATTTTCGCAGATAACGTATTTTGATTTGGACTAAATCTTTATTGTATAATAATTTTGGCGCTGAAAATGAGTTATGGGGTTTTCGAAGAACAGCGAAAAAATATCCTCCATGCCCATCTATCCCCCAGGTTCTGTGTGGGTGCTACAGCGGGTGTCTGGGTGTGGAGACCACGCCCACTGGGTGGTGTACCGGGTGGTGGTGGGAACCTGGGTGATGGCCGCCATTTCTCTGCTGCTTGTGGTGCTCTGGTGTGACCTGCGGCGGGACCACCACCAGGCGGTCATCACCAAACACGACTGGGAGCAAAGGTCAGTATACAATAATGCAAAACATGACATTGGAGAGCTCCAGATAAGTTTTGTATCTAAAGAGTATTATACCCCCATATTTCAAATTCAATGTGTATTTTACTTTTAAAAATGTACTTCTTATTAAATAGGAACAAAGGATAAAATACAACAAATTTACTATTTGCTTTTTGCAGCTCAACTTTATTACAGTATTTTCACTACTCAATTGGAAAATCAATGCGTATTTTCCCATTGCTGTGAGTATTTTGTACTCCCACTGTTGATAATGCGTATTCTGCTAAAATAAGTTTGTAAAATACGCCAATACGCACCTTATCTGGAGCTCTGACATTGTAGTCACTACCACTGGGCTCAAGTCCATCTCGCTGCTTATTTGGATAGGGATTATACATGTAGAAGTTTCTGTCGGAGTGAATTGCAGGGAACAATGGTTACTGCCACCGACTTCACATTGAGTCGGCTTGGTGATAGAATGGTATAATATACTACTTTAGACCCACGATAGTGAGACATAGCATTCACAATTCTGGCGTCGTCGTCGGTGGCGTCATTGTCGTCAACAATTTGGGACGTAAATTTTGGACGTAGCCAAATTTCCCATATCTCTTAATCTGTTAGTCTGATCATGACCAAACTTCATCAATAGCTTCCTCACATTTATAGCTATCCATCTAGTGTCATTCGGGTGACATTGACCTTCATGTTGGTGACCTTGACCTTCATATCAATCATGTTGGATGTACCAAATGTTGAATATCTCTTGATCCGGTAGTCGGATCATCTTCAAACTTCATCAATAGCTTCTTCACATTGATGGATAATTGGATATCTACCAGCGTAATTTGGCTGACCTTGGTGACCTTGACCTTGCTGTCAACAATTTTGTACATATGTCCAAACGTTGAATATCTCCTAATCCGTTAATCATATCCTTACCAAACTTCATAACTTCCTCATATAGCTATCCATCCAGTGTCATTCCGGTGACCTTGACAGTCACCTTGGTGACCTTGACTTTTGTGTCAATATTTTTGGATGTACGTCCACATGTTTATATCAATTCGTTTTGGACTATTTTGCCCCCTTTCAGATAAATTATTGCATATGTAGATTTCGGTGCTGCACCAGTCAAGCATTTGCCAGACTTCTCGAGACGCCATTCTGTCATTCATTCGACTCGCCGGAAGCGACTCACCTCTTTCTAGTCAGTAGACTCGGCCCACCTCGCTCTAGACTTCCATTCTATTGCAAGCTGCACATTCTAGTGCACGTGAGTCATGCTCTAGTTGTTAACTCAACTCAGATATTTCTTGTCGTACGCATGACCCAACCCATTCTGGTCTTACCTTGACCTCGCTCTAGTCGCTATACGGCGGCTCACCTCATTCTAGTCGTGTGCTCATGACTAACTCATTCGGGTCGTCCTACGGCGGCTCACCTCTTTCGAGTCGTGTACCCATGACTCAACTCACTCTAGTCGTCCTACGACGGCTCACCTCTTTCGAGTCGTGTGCCCATGACTCAACTCGCTCTAGTCGTCCTAGGGCGGCTCACCTCATTCTAGTCACTGACTCACTTAGCTTTCTGCGGGTCGATTTGCACACCTCTTGTCTCTGGCTCAGAAAAAATTCATGTCTAGCACATGTTGATCTGATGAACTTCAGCTACAGATAGCAGTTAGCCTCCAAAGAGGAGCCAAATATGTTATTCATGTTTTATGTATATGAATGTGAGATGTGCGTATAGTACCGGTACTATGGTAGTTAGTGCATGTTACACATGTATCATATGCATGGTGGGAGTGGGGTCGGGTTGAGTTTCAGATATAGGCGTTGATCCAGTTACAGCGTACAGAGATCATCCTGCAATGATAGGTAATATACAATTGCAGCATATATTATGAGTGTATAAATTGAATATCTCCTGATTCGTTAGTCGGATCATTACCAAACTTCACCAATAGATTCCTCACTTTGATGGCTATCCACCCAGTGTAATTTGTGTGACCCTGACCTTGGTTACCGTCACACTTGTATCAATAATATTGGACTTCCTCATATTGTGACCTTGCCTTTGGTGACCTTAACCTTCGTGGCGATCACCTTGTTTAGTGGGTGAGACATGCACAAACGATAGCTTTGTTATGTACCCCCAAATCTGACTGTCTGGCTGTCTGTCTGCATGTCTGCATGTCTGTCCGTCCGAGATTAGCGTTAAAGTTTTCGGGTTTCTACTATCTGTGTAAACATAAGTCGGACTAGCTTGAAACTTTATATGCATATTTATCATCATCCATATTTTCATTCTATAGCCCACCAATACTGCATCTCGGCTCAAGGTCAAATGACTTACAGACATTTGTGTTAAAGTTTGTTTAGGGTAGACCCTCCATCAGTGTTACTGATTGTTTGTTTGTCACAAATGTTTGGTTTTCTACATGTCTAAGACAGTATATTATACCAGCATATCACCAAGACGACCGCCTGTGCTCTGCTCCAGCCCATTTCACAGTGATTATACATATAGATCTTTCTGAGTATAAATGGCAGCTCATGTTCAAAACTACATGTATGCCACTTGCTGGGTTTAGAGTGGGCATTGCTTATTTATTCAAGTGAACAAATTATGTTAGATTGAAAATAAAGTTTGTGGTAATGAAAATAATGTTTGTGGTACATGTAACTACAACTTGTTCATCCAAACCAAAGTACCTGTTACGTTCATTCTAAAACACATTTCGTTTTCAACAAATTCAAATGAACGTAACAGGTACTTTTGTTTGGATGAACAAGTTGTAGTTACCAAATGATCTAATATGATCTTTGTTTGTTCTCACAAACCATTTTCATTTGAAAATAACATTGAAATCAACATTCAACATTAATTAAAGTAAATATGTCATAATTAATATTGGTAAGAAACTATTGCAGCGGCGTGCCTGTACATTGGAACCTCTCTAAACTGGACACCCTGGGCACCTTCCAGGTTGTCCGGTTTAGAGAGGTTTCACTGTAAATCAGACATATAACCTTGCGAAAGCATGCGGGTGTGCTTTGCAAACTTGAACAGGCGTTATTATCAGAGATAGATCACAATGACATGAGTAAAATTACCTGTGTGTCTGGTTTAGAGAGGTTCTACTGTATTAACCCTGCCCTGACTGTGTTACAGATGGCGGTGCCTGTGCTGCTGCCTGTCTGGGGGCGGGGAAAACGACGCCGTCTTCTCCACCCTCGCCCACATGTGTGGCCAGCTCTTCAAGGTGACCCACCCACCGCACACAACCAGCCAATGTGTCGTCTCGCACATCAGTGGAAAGTGACAGATAATTCTGGTGGTGGTGTGATAGGCGTCAACAATTTTTGTGTCCAATTTTTCTTGGTACTGTAACAAGGTGTATGAACACGTGGTACTAACAACAACAACAACTACTGAAACTTCCAGAATCCATCCGATTGAAAGTACGTATTATTTTATATTGTCCTTATTACGTAACAGATTTTTATGAAATATGACGCATCAAATGCGTCTTGTTAAGCTGCATTTGGTGGTCTCTGTATTTTCGCCCAAGCTTCTGTCGTTTTTGCGAAAATGATATAAGTCTGTGCCAAACTCCCTGGACCACCAAATGCATCTCATGCATCGCATTTGCTGCGCCATATTTCATCAAAATCCGTTGCATATTAAAGAAAATATCAAATAATACTTACTACTGGAGTGGGCGATGTTGTTGTTGTAACCACGTGATCATGCACCTTGTGTAATAACCGACAATGATTTCTTGAGAATACACATTAAATCTATAGTTTCTCACAGCAATGGGTGTCCCAATATTTACAGTTAGTATGGTTGTACTTGTTTATCACAATAACAATATATTTGGACACACATTTTTTGGGGAAACCTCTATGCCCAAAACAAATGTGTATGGTAACATGTGGTATAGAAATATTTAGGGTTATTACGGTATGTCCAAATTGTGTATGTGTCAGTCGAGTGATCATGACTTTCTCACCAACTTGTGGAAAAATTATGCCATCATGATGTATTAGTCGGATCTATACCAAATGTCATCTGTAGCTCCCTAACATCTGTGATATTCACCATATGGTATTCAAATGACATTAGCATACTTTATTTATGAGTGAGACACTTGCTGGCGATCACCATATTTATCTATGAAAACCGAGCTTCTTGACACTGACAAATGTTCACTGCATAGGGGCGGTCTGTGATGCTGAGTGGTCAGAATTTATTTGTCAGCGAACCGTTCATTATGCGATTGACAAACACATTTGTGTCTGTGACTGGAGAAATGGAGCTTATGGGATTTGTGGCCAGTGTAGCGCCTGGTCAAATAGCTCACTACTGTAGCCTGGTAACGATCTATATTCCTTGTTAAAAGCAAGACTGGTTTTTCATTTATGGAATTGTGAACAGTGCAGATCCTGATGAGACTGTGCTGATGCACAGGCTGATCTGGATCTTAAACTCATAAGCCCCATTTCTCCAGTCACAGCCACATGGCTGCATGGATGCACAGGCTGATTAGGATCTATACAGAAATGTTATATCGATGGTCTAGTAACATAAGGTCGTAAGTGCTATGCTTTAGCATAGCAGTTACTACCTTATGTTACTAGACCATTGATATGTCATATCTGTTTGCCTGTATTAAATTTGTAGGTTTACACAAAACAGATGGTAAATAAATATCATTATGCATAGAAATGTACATACTTTCGAACAGAAATAGAGAAAATAGCAAAATAAAATCTCAAAATTTGAAACTCCTGTAAGTGTATCCGACCTATAATGGGCTAAACACTGGGTATATTCTGTATATGTCCAGAAGGAGGAGTTGGTGGGCAGTGACATCCTGGCGGGCCTGATGCTCGTCTACCATCGACAGCGACACACGCGACAAGGGCTCGATGTTGTTGACGCCGCCAACATCGCTGGCCGGCTCAGGTACGCTCTCGTCACACTAGTCCTGCGTAAGCATGTCATCAGGGGTCGACACTAACTGTCCCTGACCACCGGAAGGACCACGTGTAGCCGATTTCATCAAAATTGCAAAGTATACTTATCTAGCAAAGTATACTTTGAGGGAGTAATCATTTATTTTTCCCGAAATGCATTATGTCATATAGAACTAACGACTGCATACATTTGATGATTAAAAGTATGCAAAATTATTATACTGAATATATTACATTATCACAGCCAAAATGGCTGTGATTATGTAATAAATTCAGTATAATAAAAATTAATAAATTTATCTTTAAATTGAAAATTTCTCCCTCAAAGAATACATTGCTAGATAAGTATACTTTGCAATTTTGATGAAATGACGTCCCAGACCACCAGAAGGACCACCTGATGTTCCAAGCTGACTGTGACAAGATGTCTTTCAAACACCCTAGGCATATAGGAAAAGCGTATTAACCTTGCTTGCATGTAGAGAACACAGGTGATGGATAAAAATCACATGACGGTATAATAAACTATATAGTATATTAAAAATTACATAACTTATTTTTTTTTGTTTTTTTTCCCTTCACCTGTGGTAGAGTGTCGTGTGGATCACCTGCTCAAAATGTTAGTGTGGCGATAATCGAATTGTCAATCTGTCACATGTCTAAAGTTAACTGACATTGCATCACAGACGTTGGTGTCATATTCTAACTTTGTAGTAATGAGACCTTGGTTACAGTTCAGTCAAAGATTTATAGAATATACGTTTTGTGTTTTATAGAACTTTTACTATTTCAATGTGCGTATTAGTCTACATTTGTTTACTCGAAGTCCAGGGGACTGAGAAATATTCTTTGAGTTAAAGAAATTTTGAGTTAATGAAAGTTATCATATAGGAAACCATGTACTTGAAATTGACTGAGAGTTTGAGGTAATGAGTGTAGACAGTATATAATTTACCCCATGAGTGTGTATATTTTGCAATACCATACTGTAGTTATAAACGTTTAGTGTCTTCTGTTGTAGACCTCGATCGCGCTCCTCCCCCACTGAGCCCCGCGGTTGGATGACCTTCCAACAGATGGCCCACTATATGAAGTTTGCCCTTGGCAGTTATGGCTGGCCATATTTCATTGGGCTGAATAACCCTATAGTGGCGTCATGCCAGCTCATTCCGCGTCTACGGTACGCCTGTGTATAGTCCAGTCTTATAAATAGGTTGCAAAACTTAGAAGTCACAAGTAACTTCGCTTAGAACAACTTACTGGGCATCATCGGTTTTAGAATTGGTAAAACACTGTGTTTGTTGAAAGTCTGTTCGGCTGTTATGGACGTTCCAAAGACAAAACTCTGTGAAGATGACAAACATTATCCACTCGCCGATAGGCAGGAGGGAATATAGCGTTCGTCCATGTACATACGTGCGTGTGTACGCTCATACATATTTTGATAACATTTGGCCACGACCCACGTCCGACCGCCCAAGGTCAAGGTCACTGAGGAATTGCATTTATTTAAGTTATTTTTTGTCGCGCATGCTTGCGGACATCGTGACACATTGGCATGCATACGTCCGTCCGTACATGTGTCCGGGGTTAAAGTTTTGGGTTAAAGTCTTTTGGTATACTATGAAAGCCACGGCGGGCGTGACATGCGGGCCGCGGCCATATAGTTTTTTGTACATACGTCTAGTTGTTTATTATCAAGGCTGCCAGTGATAGGGATTATGTTCGTAATAACGATGCCCTTGTTTTATCACATGGTTCTGAAGGGTAAACGGCGTTGCATTGGCCTGGTAACAAATTGTCACATCTGACATGGACACCATATAACACCAGATTCAAAATCGCTTTTGCGGTCATTTCATTGGTTGATCAACATGACATGCCATTACCGAATGACTATAGGAATGAATGACCCTTTTGTGGAATTTATCGGGGTATAAACTTGGAAAAGTCGCGGGAATACTGGACGAAGGCCGGAAGGCCTCGTCCAGTATTCCCGCGACTTTTCCAACTTTATATCCCCGATAAATTCCACAAAAAGGCCATTCATTCCTTATAATTCCAGCATTTGAAATAAATTCATCAAGAAAATATGTTTATTTTCCGTTTTCATAAGAATTATTTTAACTGCGCCTGACGGTTACGAAAGTAGTTCAGTATGGGAGTTTACTGGGATATAAATTTTGGACAGAGACTTGCTACGGACCAATCAAATGTTAGGGAATTGTGTAAATATTGTTGTGCTGGAATTATATCGGTGTAATGACACAACATACGCATGTCCACATTCTTTTCAATGAATTATATTTTCTCATTCTGTAGCATTAACCCTTACACTGCTGAATTAAATTGTGTTGTCTGCTGTTATTATCCCCTCGCTGATAGGCAAGATGGGATATAGCGTTAGTCCATGTACGTACGGACGTGTGTACAATAGTAACACCTTTTATTTTTCAATAATTATGAACCTCTTCTCCGATTTTTGATAATTTTTAGCCACAATGTGTGTCTTGGGATGGTTCTTTGTTTTGCATATGACCCACATCCGACCACCCATGGTCAAGGTCACTGAGGACTAGCATCGTAGGGGTTAAACATTACAGGATAAATATCATACCATGCTATTGTCTCGTACATGTATTATGATATCAACCTTATCAGGCCCAGCACAAAATGGGATTTATCAGCAAGCCTTGTCTGATAAACTTGATGTCAAAACAGATGGCTTGGTATCCTCTATATACTAGTATTGGTGCCAGAAAACAGTTGGTATTGCGAACATGTTATTAGTCTACACTCGTTTACTTAAATCCAGGTGACTTAGTTAACGAGAGTTATTATATAGGAAAATACGTACTTCACATACTTGGGACCAAGAATTTGACTTTGAGTTATCAGTAGTTTGACTTCACCCTTTCACCCCTAAGTAACTGGAATGGATTTGACATGTTAATTTTGCAACCAATCCAATTGTCAAAAAATAATTTTCAGACTAGTCCATTTATGAAAAGGGGGTGTTTTTTGTTTTCAAAATTATGAACATTACTTTCAAACAGTGCAGATCCTGATGAGACGGCTCGTTACGAGCCGGCTCATCTGGATCTGCACTGTTTGCATAAACCGATATAGCGGGCTTTCAGGTTCAAAGGGTTAAGAGAGCTTGAGGTAATGAGTGTAAACTGTATTGGTGTGAGAAAATGGTGGTAGGTATTACGAACATGATATTGGTCATCAAATGGGATTCTGCAGCGATCTTTGCCTGATAAACTTGATATCAAAATAAACAGCCAGGGGCCCGTTTCACTAAACTTCGTATGACTAAAATGTTCGTAGGTGCAAATTTTGGATTGTCTGGAAATTCCAATTGATGGATTTACATTTATTGAGCATAGGCTGCATATGCAGCCTATGCTCATTAAATGTAAATCCAATAATTGTTTACAAGAAAACGTTGTTAATATGAAATTTACAGACTATCATAATTTTGCACTTACAAACATTTTAGTTGTAAGAAGTTTAGTGAAATGGCCTCCCGTTCTCTATGTCCTAGTATTGGTGTCAGAAAAGAGATGGTATTGCGAACATGATATTGGTCATCTGCCTATTGTTTCAGCCTGCGGTCATACAGTCAGGTACACAAGGACAACGTGTTCTGTGCCAACACTACGGCCTTCCTTATACAGACGGGTGTCACAATGGACGACGTCATCTCCGCCACATATCACAATGAGGTGTCTTATGCGATTTTTTACCAGTGTAGCACCTGATCAAATAGCACACTATTGTAGACTGATAACGATCTATGTTGCATGTCGGAAGAATAGCAGGTGTTTCATTGATGGAATAGTGAACAGTGCAGAACCTGATCAGACTGTGGATGCACATGCAGATCTGGATCTATACTGGTCACAAACCCCATAAGACCTGTTACACCAGTATCAACCACATATAAGACAAGCCTTGTGATTTTGTACCTAAGAAGATCTTCTCATGAAAAATATTAGTAAAATTTACGATATTTTCTGTAAATGATGTCGAAAGTTGACAAAATGTTCAGTACAAATGCAGAATGACCCAGGATGAATGTTTTTATTGTAATATTGGTGTTGTTTGTCTGATGCTCTCCCCAATACTGGTACATTCCCATCCGTATGTAATCTTGTTGTTGAATGGTCGTGTACTCGATCAATTGTTATCAGGCTGCGTGAGTGTGCCATAAGCCCAATTTATCATGTCACCATCACATATTCTTGTACATGTCACCTCTGTATACTGTATGCTTAAAATTAATGAAATTGATTATATTCTGATTTTCATTTGACTCACTGTTCATGGATGTTTTCACCTTGAGGCTCAACTTGTTTGCCAATGTCTTATTATTTGCATTGATTGAGTTTTGATACAATTTTCTTTGATTATACAATCAAACCTGTGTTAACGACCACCTGGGAATAGCGACCACCTGTCCACAACGGCCAGTTAAAAACCCCCCGTCCAATTTTGTTCTTTATAAGACCTTGGAATAACGACCATCCCCGAACTGCGACCAGCGACCAGCTATTTTCATTACCACACGGCATTTTTGTATGTGAACAGCGACCATGTCATGTTTTTGTCGGCAAAAAAAATAGCACCATAATCGCTATTTTCCTTTCATCAAAATCTGGTCGCTATCATCTGAATTGCAACTGGTTGTAACCAATTAGTCATCAATTACATTCGCATTCTTTTGAAAACATTTACCTTGCCCGATATGGTCGGTGTCATTTTGGCGACATTAAACATTTTCCATGAAAAATATTGCACAACTCCATTAACGGTAATTCCCGATACGTATTCCGTGTCGTGTATTCCAATAGGCATAATGCAATTCTGCGCAAGTCATAAAACTCCATCATTAGCTGGCAAACTGTGTTTACACGATGCTGATTCGTCTACAGTGACAAGACTAAGACTTCAAACACACCGCGCTTGTCAAGTGTAAATTTCACACTGCGGGGCACAAGGCCATATTAAAGATCAATACACGCCGTTGCTGACGTCAGTCACGTAGTCCACACTAGACTGGTACCCTGTCGGATGCGCAGCCTAGCGTTATTCCTAGCGACCGGGAACCAGTCTAAAGTGACGTGACGAATGTGTTTATATGAATTGGGTCTCGATCTCCGACAAATCCAGGCTTATTGCATTAGCGGCCAGACCAGGCAGTGGATTCGCACAGTCTGCCCATGGTTTACAATGCTCGCGAATCTCTAATTAAAAACATCAGTAATTACATCAGCGGACATTGCCAATTCGTCATAGGCTGCTTAAATATTCGGGCTTGACCAGGATAGTATACATTGGACAGAAAGCAAATAAGCCTGGTGTTCTCTCCAGATTTGGATCTCGTGTGGGTTACTCGACTTGACACATTCAATGAAATATTTTTGTTACAAAAAAACTCGCGGTTTTCACAGGTCGCGCCATATAGGCTATCGTTTTAATAAAGACTATATGACCATTATTAATTTCAACTGATGGTGTGAAATTGAGAATAAGAAAACAAAATACTAATGGTCATGCTAAATTAAACCACTTGCATGTAATTACGACAAGCTATTAAATGGTGCACCAAAGCAAGCCGCGGGATATACTTATCGTGAAGATAATTACTCCCCTTTGTATATAATTTCCGAAGCGAGGCTGGGTTCAGAACACTAACAAGATGACAAAACAAAATTGACTATTTTTGCCATTTTCATGCAATTTTTAGCCAGGTTTTTTGAAAAAACATCCAGGCTATTGGATTGGCGAAAGCCGGGCGGGCGGGCGGGCGGGTGGGTGGGCGGGCGGGCGGGCGGGCGGGCGGGCGGGTCGGGCGGCGGGCGGTGTCTACAATCAATGTTAAGTTTTCGTGTTTTAGTCCATTTCTTTGTTACTGTACCACCTAGGACCACCAAACTTTCACAGCTTCATAATCAAGGGGTGCCCACCACATATCACTATCCAACATGTTACTTTTTTTAGCCAGGTTTTTTGAAAAAAAATCCAGGCTATTGGATTGGCGAAAGCCGGGCGGGCGGCGGGCGGCGGCGGGGCGGGCGGCGTCCACAATCAATGTTAAGTTTTCGTGTTTGAGTCCATTTCTTTGTTGCTGTACCACCTAGGACCACCAAACTTTCACAGCTTCATAATCAAGGGATGCCCACCACATATCACTATCCAACATGTTACTTTTTTTTTAACTTGACCCATTTTTTCCGCGCAGTCTACTTAACCATTTTCAATGTTAAGTTTTCGTGTTTAAGTCCATTTCTTTGGTACTGTACCACCTAGGACCACCAAACTTTCACAGCTTCATAATCAAGGGGTGCCCACCACACATCACTATCCAACATGTTACTTTTTTTTGAACTTGACCCATTTTTTCCGCGCAGTCTACTTAACCATTTTCAATGTTAAGTTTTCGCGTTTACAATGTTAAGTTTTCGTGTTTAAGTCCATTTCTTTGGTACTGTACCACCTAGGACGACCAAACTTTCACAGCTTCATAATCAAGGGGTACCCACCACATATCACTATCCAACATGTTACTTTTCTTTTAACTTGACCCATTTTTTTCGCGCAGTCGACTTAGCCATTTTCAATGTTAAGTTTTCGCGTTTACAATGTTAAGTTTTTGTGTTTAAGTCCATTTCTTTGGTACTGTACCACCTAGGACCACCAAACTTTCACAGCTTCATAACCAAGGGGTGCCTACCACATACAACTATCCAACATGTGACCATTTTTTTACCTTCACCTATTATTTCTACGTAATTGTCTTAGCCATTTTCAACGTTAACTTTTTAACGTACGTCTGGTTAAATTTTTTGGTTAAAACTTTTTCGTTATACTATATCTCTGCAACTGCTTCACCCATTACCTTGAAACTTCACATGGGTGTTGTTTATCATCATCCATATTTTCATTCTAACCCAACCGTGCGGCCCCTGTGCGCAATGTCAAGGTCAAATTACATTGAATTTATTTGTTAAAGTTTTTTAGTGTACTATATCTCTGCAAATGCTTCACCCATTACCTTGATACTTCACATGGGTGTTTATCATCATTGTCGTACCCGCTTGCGGAAAGCGCGATATCGTCGGCATTTTGGCATCCGTCCGTCCGTCCGTCCGTCCGTACTCCGTCCGTCCGTCCGTACGTCCGTCCGTACGTCCGTGTGTCCGGTTAAAGTTTTTTCGTTAAATTTTTTCCATCCACTATATCTATTTTTTTAGTGTCCATGCCTCGCCCCAAGGCGCAACATGCAGGCCACGGCCATCTAGTCTACAAAAAGTGGGTATAATTATGTTATCCAAGTGTCCATGCTTGGAAAAAACCTGGCCTTCGTGGCTTTGCCTCGTTTCTTGTCTTTAACTTGACCCATTTTTTCCGCGCCATTTTCAATGTTAAGTTTTCGCGTTTACAATGTTAAGTTTTCGTGTTTAAGTCCATTTCTTTGGTACTGTACCACCTAGGACCACCAAACTTTCACAGCTTCATAACCAAGGGGTGCCTACCACATACAACTATCCAACATGTGACCATTTTTTTACCTTCACCTATTATTTCTACGTAATTGACTTTGCCATTTTCAACGTTAACTTTTTAACGTACGTCTGGTTAAAGTTTTTTGCTTAAAACTTTTTCGTTATACTATATCTCTGCAACTGCTTCGCCCATTACCTTGAAACTTCACATGGGTGTTTATCATCATCCACATTTTCATTCTACCCCCCAACCGTGCTGCCCCTGTGCCCAATGTCAAGGTCAAATTACTTTGAATTATTTTGTTAAAGTTTTTTTCGTGTACTATATCTCTGCAACTGCTTCACCTTGATACTTCACATGGGTGTTTATCATCATTGTCGCACCCGCTTGCGGAAAGCGCGATATCGTCGGCATTTTGGCATACGTCCGTCCGTACGTACGTCCGTCCGTACGTCCGTGTGTCCGTGTGTTACGTCTGTGTGTCCGGTTAAAGTTTTTTCGTTAAAGTTTTTCAATCTACTATATCTATTTTTTTAGTGTCCATGCCTCGCCCCAAGGCACGACATGCAGGCCACGGCCATCTAGTCTACAAAAAGTGGGTATAATTATGTTATCCAAGTGTCTATGCTTGGAAAAAACCTGGCCTTCGTGGCTTTGCCTCGTTTCTTAATTGATGAAAAGCAGATACACTCCACGATCGTGCAATAGCGAATCATCAGGTGGAAGTGTATACAGCCAAGACGTTGTCTATGCATGCATATAGATTACAATAGAATGCTAAATACATGGCCAACTTTGTTGTGAAACCGGGAAAATGTTCGACCCTTGGAACAACGACCACCTGTCGACAACGACCACTTTGACCACTTCCTTTGCCGGTCGTTTTTCACAGGTTCGACTGTATATGTATTTATTGATATTTTGTGCATGCTTGCATCACAATGTTCATGTTTTGCTTGCAGGTGTATTCCATTCCATTCTATGTGTCATTTGATCGTGAGACACAGTCGATAGTAGTATCTATACGCGGGACCCTGTCTGTGGAGGTAGGTGTCGCTGTACAGTGCGTGATTCTGCTGGGGCTGTCAGCCTGAATCTACATGTACTTCTCCACCATTATAAGCGGTTTTATGTTTTTTATGGTATGGCACTGACCTTCTGTTGAACCGTCTCCCCATCTGTTTGTCAGATTCATTTTTTTTATGCCCCACCACGATAGTGGAGGGGGCATTTAGTATTACCCTTGTCCGTCCATCCCGTACGTCCATCCGTCCGTACGTCCGTCCGTCCGTCTGTCCGTCACAAGGTTAAAGCTTTTATAAGAGCTTGTATCTTCAATTGTATTAGGCCTACAGCCACCATACCTGCACACCAGCATGAGCCAGTGATGTGCACCGCCACCTACTGTGAAACACATGACCTATGTGTGACATTGACCTATAATTGCAATATTTACATAGTTATTTCCTTTGGTTAAAGTTTTTGTAAGAACTTGTATCTTCAATAGTATTAGGCCTACAACCACCATACTTGCACAGTATTATGAGCCAGTGATGTTCACCACAAACCACTGTGAAACAAATGACCTTTGTGTGACCTTGACCTACAATTGCAATATTTACATAGTTATTTTCCCTTGGTTAAAGTTTTTGACAGCTTTTATCTTCAATAGTATTAGGCCTACATCCACCATACTTGCATACTATCATGAGCTGGTTATGTGTACCACAGCACATTGTGAATCAAATGACCTTTGTGACCTTGACCTACAATTGTAATATTTACATAGTTATTTCCCTTGGTTAAAGTTGTTGTAATAGTATGTATCTTCAATATTATTAGGTATACAGCCACACCATACTTGTACACTATTATGAGTCAGTGATGTGTACCACAACCCACTGTGAATCAAATGACCTTTATGTGACCTTAACCTACAATTGCAATATTTACCTAGTTATTTCCCTTGGTTAAAGTTTTTTGTAAGAGCTTGTATCTTCAATAGTATTAGGCCTACATCCACCATACGTGCACACTATCATGAGCCAGTGATGTGCACCGCAACCCACTGTGCAACAGATGACCTCCAGGTGACCTGGACCTACAATTGCCATATTTACATAGTTATTTCCCTTGGTTAAAGTGTAAAAGACTTGGTATCTTCAATATTATTAGGCCTACTCCATATGTGCACACTATCATGAGCCGGTGATGTGCACCACAACCCACTGACCTGGACCTACAATTGCCATATTTACATAGTTGTATACCTTGGTTAAAGTTTTTGTTTGAGCTTGTATTTCCCTTGGTTGATGTTTTTGTTGGAGCTTGTAACTCGTAAAACGTTTAAACCGTAATAGCTTGAGCTTGATACTTGGTATGTAGCTTTCTTATAATGTGTAGATGCATTTAATTTAAAAATTTTATTCTACTTCGGGGACATGGATTATCTCCCCCTTTTGGAATTCCACCATTTTGCCTTGTAACTTGTAGAACTTTTAAACCGGAACAGCTGGTGGCTTGACACTTGGTACATAACTTCTGTGGTGTGTAGATACGCATAGTGAATTTAAATATTTTATTCCACCCACGGCCATGGATTATCTCTCCTTTTTATATGTACGTATTATGTTTTACCGCGGGGCGGGCAGGCGGCAGACAGAAAAACTACATAGTTTGTGTACACAACTCCTTCCAAACCGTTCAGTCGATCGATCTGAAACTATACACACGTCTTCTACACATATTGAAGATGTGCACCTTCGTGTTTTTATGCCGAAAAAATATATTTTAACAAAAATATCACCTTTTTAACTTAGCCAATTTGTTTCTCCATTTTGTTTCTACATTTTCGTATTCGATTCTATATAGGTAACAGAGTTTGTGTACACAACTCCTCTGAAACGGTTCAGTCAATCGATCTGTAACTATACACACCTCTTCTACACATATAGAAGATGTGCACCTTGGTGTTTTTATGCCGAAAAAATGTTTTTAACAAAAATATCACCTTTTTAACTTAGCCATTTTTTTCTACATTTTTGTATTCAATTCTATATAGGGTACAGAGTTTGTGTACACAACTCCTCTGAAACTGTTCAGTCGATCGATCTGAAACTATACACACGTCTTCTACACATATTGAAGATGTACACCTTGGTGTTTTTATGTCGAAAAAATATTTTTTAACAAAAATATCACCTTTTTAACTTAGCCATTTTTTCTACATTTTTTGTATACAATTCTATATAGGGTACAGAGTTTGTGTACACAAGTCCTCTGAAACCGTTCCGTCATTCGATCTGCAACTATACACGCGTCTTCTACACATATTGAAGATGTGCACCTTGGTGTTTTTATGGCGAAAAAATATTTTTTAACAAAAATATCACCTTTTAGACTTGGCCATTTTTTTCCACATTTTTGTATCCAGTTCTATATAATTTCTACTTTACACATCTCTACCTAAATTATACCTGTTTAGCACAACGAGAAGAAGAAATAATGCTATAGGGTTTCAAATTCTCATTAATGTTTCTTGCCTTGGTGACAGCTTCACATTTCTGCATCTTCGCTGTCTGGCCAATCTTCAACGGGCGTATTTTGTGACTTACAGCACTCTTGTTGAACTTAGCATTTCACCATTTTACCTTGTAACTGGTAAAACTTCTTAACCGTAATATCTCGAGGCTTGATACTTGGTATGTAGCTTCTATAATATGGTATCTCACTCTAATCAAATCCAGTATACTTGTAACTGTTGTGCTTTACCAGTGAATCACCCTGCATTACAGACAGAAGTCGGGTTAACACCATATATGTTATGCTTTCTGTTGACAGGATATCCTGACGGACCTGGTGGTGGAGCGGGCGGAGATTGACGTTCCGGGGGTGGAGGGCGGCTACGTTCACAAGGGCATGCTCCAGTCCGCCCTCTATATCAAACGTCAACTGGAACAGACAGACATGCTCAACGAAGCATTCAAGAAATATTCGGTATATTCTGTTGTTGTTTTTTTTCTCGTGAAATTGAGATTTTGCAACTCTTTGTATATTGTCAGGTATGGAGCCTCTGCTGCAGAGAGCAGTGGGCCAACTTTTGGCATGACAAATACAGACATGCTCAATGAAGCATTCAAGAAATATTTGGTATATTCTGTTTTGTAGTTCAATTGAGAAATGCAATGTATTGTAATTCTTTGTACATTCTCAATCTGCATAAAAATAACAACAGCCACCTATGGGAAGTCAATGTCTTCTATATTTGTATCTGGTATGCAGGTGTCAGGGGCTGAGGTGGCAGCTCTCCTCACCATACTACTGAGGCCCACACACCCAGATGTTGTCTGCTTTGTCGCCTATAGTTGTATCTTGTATACAGGTGTCAGAGCTGGTGATCACAGGCCATAGTCTGGTGGCCGGGGTGGCAGCTCTCCTCGCTATACTACTGAGGCCCACACACCCAGATGTCGTCTGCTGTGTCACCTATAGTTGTATCTGGTATACAGGTGTCAGGGCTGGTGATCACAGGCCATAGTCTGGGGGGGTGGGGTGGCAGCTCTCCTCACCATACTACTGAGGCCCACACACCCAGATATAGTCTGCTGTGTCACCTATAGTTGTATCTTGTATGCATGTGTCAGGGCTGGTGATCACAGGCCATAGTCTGGGGGCCGGGGTGGCAGCTCTCCTCATCATGCTACTGAGGCCCACACACCCAGATGTCATCTGCTGTGTCACCTATAGTTGTATCTGGTATACAGGTGTCAGGGCTGGTGATCACAGGCCATAGTCTGGGGGCCGGAGTGGCAGCTCTCCTCACCATACTACTGAGGCCCGCACACCCAAATGTCATCTGCTGTGACATCTATAATTGTATCTGGTATACAGATGTCAAGGATGGTGATAACAGGCCATAGTCTGGGGGCCGGGTTGGCAGCTCTCCTCACCATACTACTGAGGCCCACACACCCAGATGTCATCTGCTGTGTCACTTATAGTTGTATCTGGTATACAGATGTCAGGGCTGGTGATAACAGGCCATAGTCTGGGGGCCGGGGTGACAGCTCTCGTCGCTATACTACTGAAGCCCACACACCCAGATGTCATCTGCTGTGTCACCTTTAGTTGTATCTGGTATACATGTGTCAGGGCTGGTGATCACAGGCACTAGTCTGTGGGCTGGGGTGACAGCTCTCCTCGCTATGCCCACACACCCAGATGTCGTCTGCTGTGTCGCCTATAGTTGTATCTTGTATACAGGTGTCAGAGCTGGTGATCACAGGCTATAGTCTGGGGGCCGGGGTGACAGCTCTCCTCGCTATACTTCTGAGGCCCACACACACAGATGTCGTCTTCTGTGTCCCCTATAGTTGTATCTGGTATACAGGTGTCAGGGCTGGTGATCACAGACCATAGTCTGGGGGCCGGGGTGGCAGCTCTCCTCAGCATACTACTGAGGCCCACACACCCAGATGCCGTCTGCTGTGTCACCTATAGTTGTATCTGGTATACAGGTGTCAGGGCTGGTGATGGGTGACAGCTCTCCTTGTATACTACTGAGGCCCACACACCCAGATGTTGTCTGCTGTGTCGCCTATAATTGTATCTGGTATACATGTGTCGGGGCTGGTGATCACAGGCCATAGTCTGTGGGCCGGAGTGGCAGCTCTCCTCATTATACTACTGAGGCCCACACACCCAGATGTCGTCTGCTGTGTCGCCTATAGTTGTATCTGGTATACAGGTGTCAGGGCTGGTGATGGGTGACAGCTCTCCTTGTATACTACTGAGGCCCACACACCCAGATGCCGTCTGCTGTGTCACCTATAGTTGTATCTGGTATACAGGTGTCAGGGCTGGTGATGGGTGACAGCTCTCCTTGTATACTACTGAGGCCCACACACCCAGATGTTGTCTGCTGTGTCGCCTATAATTGTATCTGGTATACATGTGTCGGGGCTGGTGATCACAGGCCATAGTCTGTGGGCCGGAGTGGCAGCTCTCCTCATTATACTACTGAGGCCCACACACCCAGATGTCGTCTGCTGTGTCGCCTATAGTTGTATCTTGTATACAGGTGAAATGGCTGGTGATCACAGGCCATAGTCTGGGGGCTGGGATAGCAGCTCTCCTAACCATACTACTGAGGCCCACACTCCCAGATGTCATCTGCTGTGTCTCCTATAGTTGTATCTGGTATACAGGTGTCAGGGCTGGTGAGCACAGGCCATGGTTTGGGGGCCGTGGGGTGGTAACTGTCGTCACCATACTAGTGAGGCCCACACACCCAGATGTCGTCTGCTGTGTCACCTATAGTTTTATATGGTATACAGGTGTCAGTGCTGGTGAGCACAGGCCATAGTCTGGGGGCCGGGGTGACAGCTCTCCTCGCTATACTACTGAGGCCCACACACCCAGATGTCGTCTGCTGTGTCGCCTATAGTTGTATCTGATATACAGGTGTCAGGGCTGGTGATCACAGGCCATAGTCTGTGGGCTGGGGTGACAGCTCTCCTCGCTATACTACTGAGGCCCACACACACATATGTCGTCTGCTGTGTCACCTATATTTGTATCTGGTATACAGGTGTCAGGGCTGGTGATTACAGGCCATAGTCTGGGGGCCGGGGTGGCAGCTCTCCTCACCATACTACTGAGGCCCACACACTCAGATGTCGTCTGCTGTGTCACGTATAGTTGTATCTGATATGCAGGTGTCAGGGCTTGTGAGCACAGGTCATAGTCTGGGGGCCGGGGTGGCAGCTCTCCTCGTTATACTACTGAAGCCCACACACCCAGATGTCGTCTGCTGTGTCGCCTATAATTGTATCTGGTATACAGGTGTCGGGGCTTGTGATCACAGGCTATAGTCTGGGGGCCGGGTTGGCAGCTCGCCTCACCATACTACTGAGACCCACACACCCAGATGTCGTCTGCTGTGTCACCTATAGTTGTATCTGGTATACAGGTGTGAGGGCTTGTGAGCACAGGTCATAGTCTGGGGGCCGGGGTTGCAGCTCTCCTCGCCATACTACTGAGGCCCACACACCCAGATGTCGTCTGCTGTGTCACCTATAGTTGTATCTGGTATACAGGTGTCGGGGCTTGTGAGCACAGGTCCTAGTCTGGGGGCCGGGGTGGTAACTGTCCTCACCATACTACTGAGGCCTACACACCCAGATGTTGTCCGCTGTGTCACCTATAGTTGTATCTGGTATAAAGGTGTCAGGGCTGGTGAGCACAGGCCATAGTCTGGGGGCCGTGGTGGTAACTGTCCTCACCATACTACTGAGGCCCACACACCCAGATGTCGTCCGCTGTGTATCTGGTATACAGGTGTCCGGGCTGGTGAGCACAGGCCATAGTCTGGGGGCCGGGGTGGCAGCTCTCCTCGCTATACTACTGAGGCCCACACACCCAGATGTCGTCTGCTGTGTCACCTATAGTTGTATCTTGTATACAGGTGTCAGGGCTGGTGAGCACAGGCCATAGTCTGGGGGCCGGGGTGACAGCTCTCCTCGTATACTACTGAGGCCCACACACCCAGATGTCGTCCGCTGTGTCACCTATAGTTGTATCTGGTATACAGGTGTCCGGGCTGGTGAGCACAGGCCATAGTCTGGGGGCCAGGGTGGCAGCTCTCCTCGCTATACTACTGAGGCCCACACACCCAGATGTCGTCTGCTGTGTCACCTATAGTTGTATCTGGTATACAGGTGTCAGGGCTGGTGAGCACAGGCCATAGTCTGGGGGCCAGGGTGGCAGCTCTCCTCGCTATACTACTGAGGCCCACACACCCAGATGTTGTCTGCTGTGTCACCTATAGTTGTATGTTGTATTCAGGTGTCAGGGCTGGTGAGCACAGGCCATAGTCTGGGGGCCGGGGTGACAGCTCTCCTCGTATACTACTGAGGCCTACACACCCAGATGTCGTCTGCTGTGTCACCTATAGTTGTATCTTGTATACAGGTGTCAGGGCTGGTGATCACAGGCCATAGTCTGGGGGGTGGGGTGGCAGCTCTCCTCACCATACTACTGAGGCCCACACACCCAGATGTCGTCCGCTGTGTCACCTATAGTTGTATCTTGTATGCAGGTGTCAGGGCTGGTGATCACAGGCCATAGTTTGGGGGCCGGAGTGGCAGCTCTCCTCGCTATACTACTGAGGTCCACACACCCAGATGTCGTCTGCTGTGTCACCTATAGTTGTATCTGATATACAGGTGTCAGGGCTGGTGATCACAGGCCATAGTCTGGGGGCCGGAGTGGCAGCTCTCCTCGCTATACTACTGAGGCCCACACACCCAGATGTCGTCCGCTGTGTCACCTATAGTTGTATCTTGTATGCAGGTGTCAGGGCTGGTGATCACAGGCCATAGTTTGGGGGCCGGAGTGGCAGCTCTCCTCGCTATACTACTGAGGCCCACACACCCAGATGTCGTCTGCTATGCCTTCGCCCCACCTGGTGAACTCATTAGGTAGGTCATGATGCTTTTTAATGAGTCACTGAATAGAGGTTGAGAAAATATTTACACAAAACTTGAGTACCACCCTGCATGTTTACATTTGGAGCTACAGTGGAACCTATTTAAACCGGACAAGAAAATATATGTGATCTTATTTTTGATGAGTGTCTTGGTAATTTATCACAGGTGATCATGCCTGTTCATGATCCCATAGCACACACATATGGCTCAAATTAATCAAGTGCCTGATTTACAGTGAAACCTCTCTAAACCAGACACCCTGGGGATCTCCAAGGGTGTCCGGTTTAGAGAGGTTTCACTGTACTTGTAATGTGTTCATTAGAACCAGTCATTATATGGCCTTTAGTGGTCTATGTTTCTTTTATTCATTGACCTGTATTCAACCATGCCAAAACATGTGTCAATAGTTGATGCTTTGTTATTTTCAGTGAGAACCTGATTCCGTACACCAAATCCTTTATCTGTTCTGTTGCACTGGGCTACGATGTGGTGCCACGACTTGGTCTACTGGAGCTTAAGAAACTTAAGATCAACATACTGACGGCAATACAGAGGTGTAAGCTGCCTAAGGTATACCCGCATTTAGATGTGTGACATATAGATGTGTGATATACATATATTATGACATTCATATATTATATTCCACATTTGCTCTGTGAATTCTTTCAACATTCCTCGTCATGTGGCTCTGACTGGCGAAACGGGGTTTAAGGATTTTGTGACCAGTGTAGCCTCTGATCAAATAGCACACTCCTGTAGGCTGATAACAATTTGTTTGCTTGTTAGAAGCATGATGGGTGTTTCATTGATGGAATGGCGAACAGTGCAGATCCTGATCAAACTGTGCGGATGCACAGGCTGATCTGGATCTACACTGGTTGAAAAACACATAAGCCCCATTTCTCCAGTCACAGCCACATATACAGAAAATATCACACTTGCTGCAAATAGTTTTAATGAAAATCTCACATCTTCTTAGGTACAAACTTACATGGCTTGTCTCTTACGGGCCCTCCACTGAGAAAATGTACCTTAAGACATTGAACACTATTGTAGATATCTTCTTGCACATCCAGTCTGTATGATTATAATCTAATTGTTTTACTGATAGCAGGCAGATTACTACTCAGTGACTGAATGACGAACAGTAAAATATGTTGTAACACACACAGTGTATTAGTAATTGTGTAAGAACTAGGCTGTGATGTCATATTTAAAGCAAGTTAAAGTGAATGGAGTTAACGTCCCAGCAACAGCTAAGGTCATTTAGGAACAGGTCCTCGAGTCTCATCCGAAAGAAACTGGGATGGAAATACTATCAAAGTATTTTTGTTATGCCTAAGGCGTGGTTTGAACCGACAACCTCCGGATTGAAAGTCGGGTGTTCTAACTCATCCCTATTTAAAGGAAGTACATTGGCCTTCAAATTTAGTTGTTAAGAACCTACATGTACATCTTTAATATGATTTACTGCAGGTAATTTGTTCAATTAACCAACAAGAACTCCGCCAATGGCATGTATCTCATCGCTGTGGTGGTTGGATCATGAAATTTCTAGCCGATTTTTGATGTGGTAAAGTTGTCATTTAGCCTGGACCTTGGGTCTCACAGGACAGTGAGGAGCTAGTGGTAAATAGGAGCGGACACTTTTCTATATATTTCAGTACCGACCCTGCAAGTTACACCAGTGTATCTAGAAAAAATAAGTTATGAATATTTTTTGACTTTGTGAGGCCTGACTAGGTGTATTTCTTAGAGCATTTCATAATTCTACGAAACTCAATGTTAGCTCCAGTTGGTTTTGACATCGTGAAAATGGCGCATGCTGTGCTGTCTCATCGGTACGGTTTCTCCTATAATTTTCAGGTATTTTCTGGGCATTTGCAACGCAACATTGAGGTTGTTGTTCAGGCAATAGTGTGGTGTTACAAGTGACAGAACAAGTCATAACAAAGCCTCTGTGCCTCATATTTTCATGAAAATAATTCCTTCAAAAATTCAGTCATGTTGAAATTTCAGGCCATAGATAGGTGTGTGGCTTAACTACCGGTATGTAAACAATTAAATATACACATCTGAGGTGGTTACTGCATTTTTATTGGGCGCGCAATTTGTTCTTCATTTGCGAATAATTTTCAATATTTGTCGCAAGAGCCTCCATAAATGATTTCAAGAGTCGGTGATTTTTATAAGTCGCTCACCGCCGTCAGAAAAGTAGGCAATTTTGCCAATTTTCAACCGTCCCGTGATGCCTTGGGCACGGGAGGACATTATAATGGTAATTTGAGAATTTTTGTTAGCAGATTGTTATTCAATAGACTTTGAGAGTGATTGAGATGGGGATGATTCTCATGTGCTGTCAAAGAATGTATTTTGTTGCGAAATAAGACAATTTTGAAAAAAGGCACCTCAGGTGTTGTTTCCCATTTACTCCATGTTTATCCTGTGTTCCCCATGTGTTGTAGCACCAGTTTATCGCAAGCGGCATCTGGCAGACTGTGTTTCCCTTTAACACCATGTTCCCCTTGCGTTGTAGCACCAGTTGATCGCGAGCAGTATCTGGCAGACTGTGTTTCCCATTAACAACACCATGTTCCCCATGTGTTGTAGCACCAGTTGATCGCGAGCAGTATCTGGCAGACTGTGTTTCCTATTAACAACACCATGTTCCCCATGTGTTGTAGCACCAGTTAATCGCGAGTGGTATCTGGCAGACTGTGTTTCCCGTTAACACCATGTTCCCCAGTGTTGTAGCAGTTGATCAGCGAGAGTATCTGGCAGACTGTAGTTCTATAACAACACCATGTTTCCCCATGTTGTAGCACCAGTTTGATCTGTTCGAGCGGTATCTGGCAGACTGTTTTCCCATTAACACCATGTTTCCCATGTGTTGTAGCACCAGTTGATCGCGAGCAGTATCTGGCAGACTGTGTTTCCTGTTAACACCATGTTCCCCATGTGTTGTAACACCAGTTGATCGCGAGCAGTATCTGGCAGTCTGTGTTTCCCATTAACACCATGTTTCCCATGTGTTGTAGCACCAGTTGATCGCGAGCGGTATCCGGCAGACTGTGTTTCCCATTAACACCATGTTCCCCATGTGTTGTAGCACCAGTTGATCGCGAGCATTTCTGGCAGACTGTGTTTCCTGTAACACCATGTTCCCCATGTGTTGTAACACCAGTTGATCTCGAGTGGTTATCTGGCTCTGGTTTCCCATTAACAAACCATGTTTCCCATGTGTTTGTAGCTCCATTGATCGCGAGCGTATCGGCAGACTGTGTTTCCCATTAACACCTCCCATGTCCCCATGTTTTAACACCATGATCGCCCCGACAGTAATCTGCATACTGTGTCCCTTTAACACCATGTTCCCCTTGTTGTTTTACACCAGTTGATCGCGAGCAGTAATTCTGGCCCTGACTGTTGTTTCATTAACACCATGTTACCCAATTGTTTTGTACACCAGTTTGATCGCAGCAGGTATCTGGCCCCAGACCTTGGTTTCCTGTTTAACACCAATGTTCCCCATGTGGTTTTTTAACACCAGTTGATCGTGACCATATCCTTGTCAGACTGTGTTTCCCGTTAACACCATGTTCCCCATGTGTTGTAGCACCAGTTGATCGCGAGCGGTATCTGGCAGAAGATATTCGGGGAGCACCTGCATGATGAGGCGCTGCTGGACTGTGACCGGAGCCCGGACTCCGACCCACATGGACGGACAGACTGGCTGCAGGTCCGTGGGGATGTAATCAATATGTATAGGGTCATGATTAAACAAAATGATACTGAAAACTACAACTTTAACATGTTACCCATTCAAATGTGGGCTGTGAAATGGGACTTATTGGATTTGTGACCATTGTAGCTCTTGATCAAATTGCATACTCCTGTAGATGGATAACAATCTATAGTGCTTGTTAGAAGCATGACTGGTGTTGCATTGATGAAATGGTGAACAGTGCAGGTCCTGATCAGACTGTGCGGATGCACAGGCTGATCCGGATCTGCGCTGGTCACAAACCCATAATCCCCATTTCTCCAGTCACAGTCACATATCACTAAGAAGACAAACCAGAAAGGCTATATGGCCAAATGCATCAACAAGAAATCAGGATCTCCAGTGTTTGTCAGTATTTTTTGGATATATTAAAAATACCTCTCATCTGTTTAATGGAATAGTCCAGAAATGTGGCTGTTATTTGAGATATGGGGCTTATGGCATTTGTGACCAATATAGCATCAAATATCACACTGCTGTAACCGGATGGCAATCTATATTGCTTGTTAGAAGCATGCTGGGTGTCTATATTGCTTGTTAGAAGCATGCTGGGTGTTTCATTGGTGGAGTGGCGAACAGAGCAGATCCTGATCAGACTGTGCGGATGCACAGGCTGATCTGGATCTACAGTAGTTGAAAAAACCCATCTGCCCCATTTATCCAGTCACAGCCACAAATGAGCATGAAACTATCAATGTTAGATGTTTAGAGGTGAAAGGGTTAATGCCAACCGTGAATCGTAACCCCCGAGACATCCAATCGTGTCTGTCCCCAGTCGTTGCTGGAGGAAGAAATACAGGAACAGGAGTCGCTGCTCGCCAGTTATCTGCCCTTGTTGCCCCCGGGACAGATTCTGCATGTGCTGGAGGAGGTACCTACTGACAGGTGAGTTGATTAACTCTGTAGCCTATTTAATCAAAATTGCAAAGTATACTTTTCTAGCAAAGTATACTTTGAGGGAGTAATCATTTATTTTTCCTGAAATGCATTATTTCATATAGAACTAACTACTGCATATATTTCATGATTAAAAGTATGCAGAATTATTATACTGAATTTATTACATTATCACAGCCAAAATGGCTGTGATAATGTAATAAATTCAGTATAATAAAAATTAATAAATTTATCCTAAAATTGAAAATTTCTCCCTCAAAGTATACTTTGCTAGATAAGTATACTTTGCAATTTTGGTGAAATAGGCTACTGATGTACATGTACATGCTGTTACACAAGCGCCTGCATTAATCTTGCCCATCTCATCAATGTTTCTGAACATGTATTGGCAGACATAGATCTATGGTGAAACCACTCCCGCTACTATCAAGTTATAGCACAGAAACAGAAAAATAAAAATGTTGGGTCGGTAAAAAAAATAAGAGTAAACCATGATATAGAGACATTGCATGTTAGTCTAATATTGGCAATGTCAACTCACAATTGAGCAGTTTGATTTTCTGAGCATGAGTTGTAGCACAGCTCAGGCTCAGACAATCAAGCTGCGTGATTACAAGCACAATATTCAAGTATTTGGAAATAAGTAGTTGACAAATATTGGCAAAATTAGCAGAGGCGGTAGTGTATCTGTTGTTTGCATTCCGTTGGCTCACAGCCGGGGAACTATACTTTCCACCATCTGGCAGTTATTGTTTGTCTAGGAAACTACTTCTATCCGGAAATGTGCCCCAATTTCAACTCTGAAAATCCACTCGACCGATTGACTATACTTGGTATACATGATCACATAATACAGGAGAAATGTGCCCTGTTTCTTCCTTTCCATCTGGAGTATGTTCAACTTTTTGACTCCAAAGTCCTTTTGTTGTTGTCTGGCAAACTAATTAAAAATTCCTGGCTAAATCACTTCATACTCATTATACCTTCTTCTAAGCCTCGGATCCGTCGGGAGTTAAGCCCCTTTTTGATTCTGAACATCCAGTTTTGCCATTAATTTGCAATCAAATATAGCGTTGTGCTTGTGAGGGGGCAAAATCTGTGTTTTACGGACACAATATTATGTATTCGTCTTGTACGGGCGGGCGGGCGTGGCCGGCACAGCTTGTCCACGCAATAACTAGAGTACTACTTGACGGATTGTAACCAAATTTGGTATACATGTTTATCACGGCAAGCCGAAGAAGCCTATTTTCAAAACTTTCTGATGACGGCCATTTTTATTTTTCGCACTCTGTATCCTTGTCCACGCAATAATTCAAGTTCTACTTCACCGCTCGTAACCAAATTTGGTATACATGTTTATCACGGCAAGACGAAGAAGCCTATTGATTTTGAAAAATTTCCGATGACTTATCCTTGGCGGCCATTTTTAATTTTCGCACTCTGTATCCTTGTCCACTCAATAACTCAAGTTCTACTTGACCGATCATAACCAAATTTGGTATACATGTTTATCACGGCAAGGCGAAGAAGCCTATTGATTTTGAAAATTTTCCGATGACTTATCTCCCCTTGGCGGCCATTTTTAATTTTCGCACTCTGTACCCTTGTCCACGCAATAACTCAAGTTCTACTTCACTGATCGAAACCAAATTCGGTATACATGTTTATCATGGCAAGACAAAGAAGCCTATTGATTTTGAAAATTTTCCGATGATTTATCTCCCCTTGGCAGCCATTTTTAATTTTCGCACTCTGTATCCTTGTCCACGCAATAACTCAAGTTCTACTTGACCGATCATAACCAAATTCGGTATACATGTTTATCACGGCAAGGCGAAGAAGCCTATTGATTTTGAAATATTTCCGATGACTTATCACCCCTTGGTGGCCATTTTTAATTTTCGGATTCTGTATCCTTGTCCAAGCAATATCTCAAGTTCAACTTCACCGATCGAAACCAAATTCAGTATACATGTTTATCATGGCAAGACAACGAAGCCTATTGATTTTGAAAATTTTCCGATACTTATCTCCCCTTGGCAGCCATTTTTAATTTTTGCACTCTGTATGCTTGTCCATGCAATAAGTCGAGTTCTACTTGACGGATCGTAACCAAATTTGGTTTACATGTTTATCACGTCAAGATGAGTTATCTCCCCTTGTTGACTGGCCTTGCCTCGACGGGCGTATATTGTGACCTTCGGCACTCTTGTCTACTTTTATTATTGTTGATAAATATACATGTATGTTTTGTCAGCAGATGAAGCTGATTTCACTGCGACTTTAGATACTATTAACTGTTAAATAGGTCACCAGCTGGAAAAGCTACTGTATGAAATGTACAACCCATAATGCTCCAGATCAGCCTGCACCTCACAGTTTATGTCACAGAACGATTGTTATCATTTTATTGACTGCATAAGTACATTATAATGGTCACAATCTACACTGGTCACCAATTCCCTTTTTCTCAGACCCCAAACATTGCGACCATACCTGTATTGTACCTGTGTAGGTCCAGGCGTCCTAAGCAATACTATGCGGAGTGGACGGACGCGCGCACATTCCAGGAAATAATCTTGAGTCGCCGGATGATCGCGCATCACTTCCCCGACACTCTGCTGGGGGCCCTCACACAGATTGCCAGTCCAGACGAGGTTATACATGCCGAGTCGAAGAAATCCTCCTGATATGTGGTTGTGACTGGAGAAATGGAGCTTATCGGTTTTGCGACCAGTGTAGATCCTGATCTGCCCTGTTCGCCATTCCATTAATGTTACACCTGGAATGCTACTAACAAGCAATATAGATCGTTATCAGGCTACCTTGGATAATATAATCCTGATTTGATTTGACGGATGCAGACCCTCACACAGATAGCCAGTCCTGATGTTGTCATACACACCGAGACGAAGAAATCTGTATATATTTGATATAACATGCATGGAGGAGGAAATTCTCTTGATAGGACGATAGTCATCTCGGATGGAAGAACATCTGTCCTGATTGTTGAGGGAAATGTGCAATATTAACTAATGTTTGTATGCAATATAAATGTGATGTAAAGCTTGTAGAACTATTTTTAGCTTGAGCTTACTGTATCTACAGTGTAATACTTGTTGAAGGTATATAAAGCAGGATTCCATGACTGGTAGTGAAGCTACTGTGATTATTATTTACAGTGTCTACCCGTGCTATTGTGTTGGGTGTGTGTGTGTATACTATAGGAACATCATTCTGTACATCATGAAACTTGATTCCTATAATTATTCCCTCGCCAATAGGCAAGAGGGAACATAGCGTTAGTCCATGTATGCGCGTGCCTGCGTGCGTACGTACATCTTTCATTTTTATCATGCCCGCTTGCGGTCAGTGTGATATAGTCGCCGCTTTTAGCGTGTGTCTGTGCGTCCGGCATTGCGTTAAAGTTTTTTAAATACCAAATATCTCAATGACCCTCCACAAGTCTAATTTACTTGAAACTTCACATACCTATTTATCATCATCCATATTTTAATTCTGTAGCCCACTCATGCGGCCCCATGCCCAAGGTTAAGGTAAAATTACTTTAAAATATGTATTATTTTTTTGTGTAAAATCTGTGTTAAACTTTTTAAGTACATATACCAAATATCTCTACAACCATAAGTCCAACTGACTTGGAACTTCACATACCTCTTTATCATCATCCATATTTTCATTCTATAGCCCATCCATGTGGCCCTCATGCCCAAGGGCGAGGTAAAATTTGAAATTTGTGTTAAATTTATTTTAAATCTGCTTTAACCCTTTCAACACCACAGACCTCTATAGAGACAATGTTTGCAAACAGTGCAGATCCAGATGAGCCTGTGAGCCGTCTCATCAGGATCTCCACTGTTTGTTAATAATTTTAAACGTCGTACAGATTACCCTTTTAGAAGAATGGGATAATTTGAATGAACAAAATTAATGAAATAGCGTGAAACATTGGCATGGAACATCCTATTAAGTTACTTGGTGTTGAAAGGGTTAAAGTTTTTAACTACCCAATATCTCCATTACCCTAAGTTCAAATGTCTGTCAAGGTCACTAAGGACTTATTTATACATTGTTTGTAAGGTAAATGGGTTAAAAAAAAATGGTTTTTTATTCAATAACTTATGAACCGCTTCACCGATATTGTTAATATTTTGGCCACAATGTGTGTCTAGGGATGGTGCTTTGTTTTGCATACGACCCACATCCTGACCGCCCAAGGTCAAGGTCACTGAGGACCTTTGTTCGCCTTTATTCAATAATTTGTTTTATTATCAAGGCAGCTAGTGAAGGATTAGCTTAGTGTTAACGATGCACTTGTTTGTGTTAATTTTATAAGATTTCCACATGCTTTACCATGGTACCGGTAATTAACCATCATTCCTTCATTAATTGACAAAAATACATGACCCTCAACCCAAGATGACAAGGTCAATGTTACAGATATGCCAGTAGTCAATCCATGTGAAGTGGAACACAATTTATTTTAGAAAAACACCGGATATAACGTATACCACGCTTGATTTCATGAATTGTGTCGCAATTTTCGAGCTCCGGAAAACAGGAAAGTTCATTCACCACAGAGAAAATGTGGAAAATCACCATCAAAACTTTTTTAATGGGGTTAAATTTAAATATGTCCAAAAAAATAGTTTCCTTTTGTTATCCCAATAATAAGGGCAACTACACTACATACAAATCTCACTAAAACTTTGAACAGCTTTCACAACTGTAAATTTGGACCTCTGCAGTAAATTACATGACTTAGTTTCGAGGTAGGGTTCAATTAGATTGGTTTATATGATTCTCAAGGTTTTTTTTGTTGTTGTTTTTTTTAACCCTTAGACCGCTACTCACAACAATTGTTGTCTGCTGTTGCTTTTATATCTTGCCTTATTTCCCAATAAAAACCTGGTTTGACAGCACTTCAGAATCATTTCCAATGGAAATGATTCTGAAGTGCTGTCAAAGCATGTTGTAAATTATTCTGAAGTGCTGTCAAAGCATGTTATAACTTTTTCTAAAGTGCTGTTAAAGCATGTTTTGATGTTAAAAATGGAAAATAGAAAATAAACAGCAGACGACAAAAAAAATAAGATAGCGGTCTAAGGGTTAACAAATGAACTGGAATGTATAAGATTCGAGCATGTGAAGTTTATGGTATCAGGCGTTTTAAAGCAACATTCTCTCAATAATATATGTAATATGCCACTGATGATGGCAAGCACTGTAGTAGTCAGCGACTAAAAAGAGGAACATGTATCAGCCTTATTCACCCACCAGCATTACCAAGCCTAGACAACGAGTGTAATGAGCAAGCGAATTGATTAAAATAATTATAGAAACATCTGTAAACATATATTGTTAAATTTAAATACCCATTTACATGTTCAATTGTGATTTGTTATGTTGAATTCCGTCTGCTATACATGTATGCATGATTTCAACGGCAGGGTCTGTCTCCCAAGAGTAATACTCCTGTAGTCAAATCGTTCCGAAACCCATTAGACTGGGTAACGTAACGAGATAACTGTCCTTAACTTGAGTGTCAGAAAAAATGTAAATAATCAGACATTTGTAATTACTATGGCCAGTTTTTATCAAAATTGAATTGTTTTATTTGATATTCTCTGTTCCACTGAATGGAGGCTGCCCTAAATATTCGAACACAATTTATTTACATATACATGTAAATATTACATGACTATTACGATATTTTACTTTGTTATTGAATGTTTTACCATGTTTCATCATTCAATCAACCATGTTATATTTTACTTCCAATTCTTAATAGATCTTATAACAAATTCTCATGTTCTCAAGTTATGACTATTTTACTTTGTACCTGTGGTGGTGGTCGGGTGAATGAGACGGCGTAAATTAACGGTATGGGTTCCTCCTTTATATAGGAATCACGATTTGCCTGGTTTGGCTCTTTAGTTACCTGGGAGTTGAATTGGGTTATTGCCCATTATAAAAGTAGTAAGATTATTACTGATCCTACTGCTTTTGGGAGGGGCCAAGTGATTCTGGTGTGGTGAGGACCTAGCATCAGATCAGGATTATTCTGATTTCAGGGCTGAATTTATAGTTTTGTTATTGTAAATATTCAGTTCTGATTTTGGGATTTTCCCCCCATTTGTACATGTACTTGAACATGTACATGTGCTTGTACAGGTAATATATGGGATTTAGTATTGAACCCATTGACCCGGCCTTAAATGACCTTAACTGTTGATAGGCCGTTAAACCCCAACAAACAAACAAAACAAAATTTACTTTGTACCTGTAAATGTACATGTTTATGCTTATTTTATGATCCTGGGAAAGTTGTTCAGGAGACATATATGAGACACGCCAGTGATTTTGTACTTATTAAGAACATGTGCGATTTTTCATGAAATATATTTACCGAAAATGTGATATTTTCTGTAAATGACGACGACAGATGATGAAATTTTCATAGCAAATGCGGAATCCGCATTTGCTTTGAAAATTGTGTCATCTTTCGATGTCATTTACGGAAAATAACATAAATTTTGTAAATATTTTTCACAAGATATTGCACATGTTCTCGGGTACAAAATCGCATGGCTGTCTCATATGTGGCTGTTACCTCACCTGTCTACTGTCTCTGTAACCCCGGCACATGTTGGCTGATAGAAAATCATACATATTTTTATTTCTTCTCAAAAGTTTATGTTGTGAGCACTCTTTTGAATCATCTCATCGAGATGGTTCAAATGAGTGGTCACAACATATAATTTGGACCATCTCGATGAGATGAGATGAGATGATTTAGAAGGGTATTTCAGGTGTAATGTGTTTATGTACATGTATTATGTTTGTATTACCGGTAGTGACATTCTGATTTGCTTTATTTTCAAATAAATTATTAAATAGCATTCAAATGACTGACTTATACATGTATTTAGTTTCCATCAGTAAGTACATGTTTGTAGCAAAACTTGTCTGTTTTCTAATTGCTATTATGAGTAACTCACTACCCTACCTCACAGCCCTAGTCCTGAGAAAATGAAGGTAAATGTGGCTGTATTGGTGGTTGGTCGGCCGAACGTGACGGTGTAAATTAACGGTAGGTGTTCTTCCTTATAGCAATCACAATTTGCCTGGTTTGGCCCTCAGGTAAGTTTATCTTTGGCTCTTTTGTTACCTGGGAGTTGAATTAGGTTATTGCCCATTATAAAAGTAGTAAGATTATTACTGATCTGCCTGCTGTTGGGAGGGGGCCAAGTGATTCTGATGTGGCTAGGACCTGGCATCAGATCAGGATTATTCTGATTTCAGGGCTGAATGAATAGTTTTTTATTGTAAATACATGTATTCAGTTCTGATTTTGGGATTTCCCTCCCATTTGTAAATGTACTTGAAAATGTACATGTTATTAAGTGTTAGGAAACTAATTGATCGAGCCTGCCCTAAATATTTGAACACAATTTATTCTAGGAAACACATATACATGTACGTCATGTAAATATTACCTGACTATTACGATATTTTACTTTGTTATTGAATGTTTTACCATGTTTCATCATTCAGTCAACCATACGTTATATTTTACTTCCAATTCTTAATAGATCTTATAACAAGTTATATGTTCCCAAGTTATGACTATTTTACTTTGTACCTGTAAATGTACATGTTTATGCTTATTTTATGATCCTGGGAAAGTTGTTCAGGAGACATATATGAGACACATCAGTGATTTTGTACCTAAGAACATTTTTCATGAATATATTTACAGAAAATGTCATATTTTCTGTAAATGAAGTCGAAAGATGACAAAATTTCCAAAGCAAATGCGGAATACTATTCCGCATTTGTTTTGAAAATTTTGTTATCTTTCAATGTCATTTACGGAAAATAACATAAATTTTGTAAATATTTTTCATGAGATATTGCACATGTTCTCGGGTACAAAATCGCATGGCTGTCTCATATGTGGCTGTTACCTCACCTGTCTACTGTCTCTGTAACCCCGGCACATGTTGGCTGATAGAAAATCATACATATTTTTATTTCTTTTCAAAAGTTTATGTTGTGAGCACTCTTTTCAATCATCTCATCGAGATGGTTCAAATGAGTGGTCACAACATATAATTTGGTTGATAAATGAGAAGCATTCGTGGAAAATATTTAGAGGGGTATTTCAGGTGTAATGTGTTTATGAGTGAATTCTTAACCCTTTCAACCCTAAGGAACTGGAATGGACTGTGATATGCTAATGTTCTGACCAATCCAATGGTCACAAAATGATTTTCAGATTCGTCCATTTATGAAAAGGGGGTGTTTTTGTTCTAAGAAATATTAAATTACTTTCAAAAAGTGCAGATCCTAATGAGACGGCTCGTTACGAGCCGGCTCATCTGGATCTGCACTTTTTGCATAAACCGCTATAGCGGTATTTCGGGTTCAAAGGGTTAACCATACATCACTCGACAAAAAATGAATATCACACTTCCCAAGGTAGGTGGTGGTCGGGCGAACAAGACAGCGTAAATTAACGGTATGGGTTCCTCCTTATAGGAATCACTGTTTGCCTGGTTTGGCCCTCCGGTACGTTTTTGTCTTTGGCTCTTTTGTTACCTGGGAGTTATTTCCCATTATAAAAGTAGGAAGATTATTACTGATCCTACTGCTTTTGGGAGGGGCCAAGTGATTCTGGTGTGGCAAGGACCTGGCATCAGATCGGGATTATTCTGATTTCAGGGCTGAATATATAGTTTTGTTATTGTAAATATTCAGTTCTGATTTTGGGATTTTCCCCTCATTTGTACATGTACATGAAAATGTACAGGTAATATATGGGATTTTGTACTAAACCCATTGACCCGGCCTCAAATGACCTTAGCTGTTGATAGGCCATTAAACCCCAACAAACAAACAAACAAACAAACACACTTCCCAAGTTATTCAAATGTTTTCCATTTTGTAGTGCAACATGAAGCATTGTGTTCATTTTAGCCACCGTTTATGTACACATGGGCTGTCGATTGAGAAAAGGTACATTATGAAATTTACAAGCATCGTCAATGTTGATCCACTTGCACATTCACTATGTAGGATTAGAATCTCGTCATTTTGTTAATGACAGTCGGCACACTTCAATGCTGAGTGACGAACAGTGTAGGCCCCGATCAGCGGATGTGCAGGCTGATCTGGGGCTATGCTGGTCACAATCATCATATGGTACTCTTTCTCAGCTGGCAGTCCACAGTTTCATTTGATTGTTACTGCCTTGTTTACTATTAATTGCATTGTCTTGTTCTAGTTCACATTTACTATTGTTGATATTATCTTCTGTTCTGTTGTTGCTTGATCTACAGTACATGTATTATGTTTGTATTAGTGACATTCTGATTTGCTTTATTTTCAAATAAATTATTAAATAGCATTCAAATGACGTGACTTATACATGTATTTAGTTTCCATCAGTAAGTACATGTTTGTAGCAAAACTTGTCTGTTTTCTAATTGCTATTATGAGTAACTCACTACCCTACCTCACAGCCCTAGTCCTGAGAAAATGAAGGTAAATGTGGCTGTATTGGTGGTGATTGGTCGGGCGAACGTGACGGTGTAAATTAACGGTAGGTGTTCCTCCTTATAGCAATCACGATTTGCCTGGTTTGGCCCTCAGATAAGTTTTATCTTTGGCTCTTTTGTTACCTGGGAGTTGAATTAGGTTATTGCCCATTATATAAGTAGTAAGATTATTACTGATCTGCCTGCTTTTGGGAGGGGGCCAAGTGATTTTGATGTGGCTAGGACCTGGCATCAGATCAGGATTATTCTGATTTCAGGGCTGAATGAATAGTTTTTTATTGTAAATACATGTATTCAGTTCTGATTTTGGGATTTTCCCCCCATTTGTAAATGTACTTGAAAATGTACATGTTATTTATTAAGTGTTAGGAAACTAATTGATCGAGGCTGCCCTAAATATTTGAACACAATTTATTCTAGGAAACACATATACATGTACGTCATGTAAATATTACCCGACTATTACGATATTTTACTTTGTTATGCCCCCGCCACCGAATGGTGAGGGGGGCATATAGTGTTACCAGCGTCCGTACGTACGTACGTACGTACGTAACGTACGTAACGTACGTACGAAACCTTAACGCTTGGGTAAATGGCTTATAATTTCTGTTTTCCTTGCTCGGATCTGCTTGACTCGGATCTGCTTGACATTTCACACACGCATTGCTCCAATGGTCCTCTACCGCCCTGTGACAAATCCACATTCGTCCTGCCCCCGCTGATCTGCCTGCTTTTGGGAGGGGGCCAAGTGATTCTGATGTGGCGAGGACCTGGCATCAGATCAGGATTATTCTGATTTCAGGGCTGAATGTATAGTTTTCTATTGTAAATACATGTATTCAGTTCTTATTTTGGGATTTTCCCCCCATTTGTACATGTACTTGAACATGTACTTGACATGTACTTGTAGAGGTAATATATGGGATTTAGTACTAAACCCATTGACCACGGCATTAAATAACCTTAGCTGTTGATAGGCCGTTAAACCTCAACAAACAAACAAAATGGTTTTCAGATGAGTCAAGTTTATGAAAAGGGTATTTTTTGTTCTCAGAAATATGAAAATTACTTTCAAAAAGTGCAGACCCTGAGTACAGTAGTGTGTATATATGGTATGTGTTGTGTGGTTGGCCAGGTAAAGGTGATACACTGCGATTTTCTGCGTATGAGGCTATTTATAATAGTGGTTCATGCTGTTAAAAAAACAGGCACAAACCTGTCCAGAAAACTGACCTATTTTACAGTTTGGTGTAATATAATTGATAGGAGTCCGTTCTCCTGGCTTTTCTACATGTGATTAGCTACATTATATCATATGTTCTACTTCACATTTGGAGTTCTTTGTCAAATGGCAGAACAGGTGAAACTGGCTGAAGGCTGGAACGCAGAAAGGTGGCTGACTTGGCCACTCCACGTGCCATTTAGGATACAGTAACGAGGCAGTATTCACATATATGTAAAACATATATTCTATCACATTTACAAGCAATTATCTTTGAATCAAACGATGATCAGGTATAGAACGGGTCCTTAATGTAACAAATGGTTTTGAGAATTTCATCAAACAAAATGATGCGGTTAATTGATATAGGTCATTTACTATGCATGAAACAGAAAATTGCATATTTGATATCTGAGATATCACCTGAAACACAAGTCCTTTAACCCATTTCATGCTGAGGATACGCCATTTTGATTGGCGAAAATCGTAAATATTTTCTTTTAATATGTTTAGAAGTATATGTCACGACCACCATTTGAACCGTCTCATCGAGACGGTTCAAATGAGTGGTCGCAACATATACTTTCATTGAGAAATGACAAAAATAAAATATTTAAAACTAGAAAATGTGTTCATAGAACACGTATGCCCCACATATCGCTTTGATAATAAACGAGGCAAAAGTCCAAGTCCAAAAGGGGAGATAATCCATGACCTTTGCGCATATACTCATCATCAGGAAGCTACGTACCAACTATTACGGTTTAAAAGTTTTACGAGTTACAAGCCAAAATTGTCAAATTCCAGTTCGAACAGGGGGAGATAATCCATGACCCGGGGGTCGAATAAAAAATAGAAAAGCAAATTTACGCATCTACTCGTCATAAGGAAGCGAAATACCAAGTCTCTTGTCTGTAGCTATTACGATTTAAAGGTTTTACGAGTTACAAGGCAAAATTGCAAAATTCTAAGTCGAAAAGGGGGAGATAATCCATGACACGGGGGGGGGGGGTGGGGGGGCTCGAATCCAAAATTGAATTGCACATCTACTCATCATAAGGAAGCTACATACCCAGTTTCAGATGTGTAGCTATTATGGTTTACAGGTTTTACAGTTATAAGGCAAATTTGCCAAATTCTAAGTCGAAAAGGGGGAGATAATCAATGACCCCAGGGTCGAATAAAAATCGAAATAAACTTTGCGCATCTATTAATCATAAGGAAGCTACATACCAAGTTTCAGGTCTGTAGCGAGTACGATTGATTCAATTTTGTATTCAACCCCAGGTCGTGCTGTAGCTAGTACGGTTTAAAGGTTTTACGACTTACAAGGATGATGAAGAACGGACGGAAGGAAGGAAGGACGGGACGGATGGGACGGGGCAGATATACAAGAGTAACACTAATAGTTGAGGGGCATAAAATTCATACTCGTTCGGTATGTAATGGGTTAATAAACATTTAACTAGTGCAGCAATTTGGTTCTCAGATTTTATCATGTAATACAATACATGCATATGGTAATATTGCATAATAGGAGTCACAAATTATACCTATTGTCAGATTGTACTTGTGACACCTGTTGTAATGCATGGGAACAAAGCCCAGGATAATGGCAGCTACACTTGATCTGGTTAACACTTAACCCATAGACCGACAGCTATGTACACACAACATTTGTCGACTGCTGTTGCTTTTATATCTTGCCTTATTTCTCCATAAAAACATGGTTTGACAGCACTTCAGAATCATTTCCAATGGAAACCATGTTGTTAATTATTCTAAAGTGCTGTCAAAGCATGTTTTTGATGATAAAAATGGAAAATAGAAAATAAACAGCAGACGACAAAAAATTAAGATAGCGGACTAAGGGTTAAAAGGTGGGAAACAAAGGTTTGTCTTCTGATATTTTTCTATATTTTTTAACACGAAAACAACATGTCTGACAACACATGAGAATTGTCTCCAAATGGAGACAGTTCTCGTGCGCTGACAAAACTAATTTTCATGGCGAAAAATGGAAAATAAAATATATGCAGCAGATAACAAAATTTAATTCTAAGGGTTCAGTTAGGCATAACAAATAATTATTTTGGGTAACGCCTCGAAAAAAGTTAGGTAGGGTAGGGCATTTTACATTTTGTTTTATTTAAGTTTTATTCAATTTGTTGTTTTTTAGTAACTTATATTGCATAAAACATGACTGATTTTATTTTTTCCCAGGAAACGTCTAAAAAGATGTAGGATGGGTGTTTTATCAATAAAAATGTCAGGTAGGGTCGGGTTACCCGATACAAACACTTTATTCTAATGCACCGAAAATAGAAAGCACGCATCTGATTGGTCAATTGGTCAATATAAAATCTCCGTTTTACCAGTGTGTGTTTTACAACTTGACAGATTTATGTAACCCTACGCGCTTTTGTAAATAATGCCAGCGGCGGGGCTTGCAATTATTTCCAAATTAAGTTCGGTACATTTTCGGTTATCCATTCTGCCATATTGACCAGTACAACCCAAAGCGGAAAAGAAAATCTAACAACGACTGACAAACGTGACTTCAGTGTGGTGGCCCTTCAACAAATTCCCAAAAATAATTATATTACCCCACCCGCCCAAAATACAGAAGAATTTAATAAAGTGCTCAAATGCAAACTCAATATGCCAGTACCAGCCTATAACTTTACGAATTTCAATGTGCACATACATGGCTATGCATAATAAACTGTATTGCAGATGGGTAATCACCTGAATAAGGCGTAAATCCAGGGAAATCCTAGGCCTGTTGACACAACAATTTCCTTTGTAAAAATCACACGAACCCAATGCAGAAATGTTGGCATTTCTTTAAATGAATAAAAGCAAATAACTTGCAACTACACATATAAAAAAAATGCAATTGTTAAAATAAACATTACAGTTGAATAAATGTATAGATGTATTAGAAAAAGTCCCGTTAATCTCTATTTGAAATGGGAATATTCTTCGACGCCGTAAAACTGATTCACAGACCATAAAACCTCCCACATACCGCTCCAAATCGAAAAACAAAGCATGGTTATCCCCTAAATTGTAGGCCTTGGCAAAACATCTGTAGTAATTTTATGGTCGAATTGTTATTATACAACATTGTGTAAAGTTTGTATTGTACTCTCCAGTACAAAGGTAAACATTTATTGTTCTATTATGTCATTTTAATGGTGGAAACATAGATTTATTGTTAGATTTTCTTTTATAAATATGTTTGTTACAAACTTTTTTTGAAACCACGTGATATTCGTCTCCATGGTGGATTATTTTGGTATTCACATTTCTATAGTTATGATTTTGTATTTTATGCTGTGGACCTGTGTTGGTTTAATTTCAGATGAGAAGTGGATATTTATTTGGTATATGTATCAAGTAATAGAACAGTAAACAAAATTTCAGTGATTCCGCTGGGGAAAATAAAAAAATCGCCACTTCAAAAAAAATAAAACAATTGGCGGTAAAAAATTAGTTTTCGAAAAAAAATAAAATATTTTTTTGATTTTTTTTCGAAAATTGAATTTTTTTATCGCCAATTGTTTATTTTTATCGCCAATTGTGAAAGTGGCGATCGCCTGCGGAATCCCTGCATTCAACCAAATGTCTTTCAATTATCATGTACATGTACCTAGTATTTGTTATTATCCCTTCAACACAGTGCGTATGTGCCGTGAAACACGGTGCCGTGAAACATTTTTGATATCCAGACAATACTATTTTTGCATTTTACAGCCATTTGTAGGTGTTGACGGGATAAATAGAATAGTAGGTTAGTGCCGTGAATGGGAAAACATATCTGGCGCGGCACGGAAACGGGATGTGATCGGCAGAGCCTCGCCCATCCCGTTTCCTGAGCCTTGCCAGATATTGTTTTCCCATTCACGGCACTAACCTACTATTCTCTATTTACTGATTGTAGCCTACATATTGTATCAATGCTGACATTTGTCATCTGCTGTTTATTTACAGTTTCAATTTTTCTACATGAAAAACATGGTTTGACAACACTTTAGAATCATTTCCAATGGAAATGATTCTAAAGTGCTGTCAAACCATGTTTTTATTGCAAAAGAGGACAAAATATGAAACAACAGCAGAAGACAATTTATGGTTCCCGTATTCTAAGGGTTAACCTAAAATCATATTATTCTTTATTTTTGTGTGAATAGAGGATACTATGGTTATTCCTTGAAATTGTATGTAAAATGTAAAATCAATGAAGTAATCATTACATTGGAATTGGCTGTTCATTTCAATGTGCGGGTTGCAAATTGGAAATGGAAACCGATAATAAAAGTAGTATGTGTTCTAATAACTTATACGGAATGGGGCTAAATGACTGGTGTGGTGAGGAAGTGGCACCAGATCATGTTATTCTAATTTCAGCTTTTTGTGCAAACATTCAGTTCTCATTTTGGGATTTCGTTCCATCCATACCGGTGAAATACGTGATTTGACAACCTAAAATGATGTTAGCTTGTGACAGATCGTTATAAACCTTTTCAACACTAGAAACATCTTTCTTAATATATGCAAACAGTGTAGATTGTGATGAGCCGTATCGTCAAGATCTGCACCATTTGTGGATGATTCATTAAATTTTACAAAATGACCGCTTTTTCTGCATAATACAAGTCTCAAACTTAACATAAAATAATCCATGTCAGTTACTTAGGGGTGAACAGGTTAAACACCATTAAATAAAATAAGTAAGTTCACTTGACTGCAAAATGGTGACTTGATATATTGCCGGATATTTGGGTCATGGAGTATCTCCCCTTTTGGACTTGGAATATTGCCTCGTTTATTATCAACACATTTTCTAGTTGTTTTTGCTACATTTTGTAACCAATGCGTTTTATCATCTTTAGACCACATAGAACATATCTTTGGTTGGTTCCATTTTTTTCTTCTTCGACAATTCCTATGGCCGCCATCTTGAATTTAAAAATGGCCGCCCTGAAATGCTATATTCATTCTATATACACTTCTATTATAGGTAAAATGTTGATTTTTTTTGTCTGGCTATATTGATCTTTTGAACATACACAACACAATTTTTAACAATCCACATGGCCGCCATATTTAAGTTAAAAATGGCCGCTCGGAAATCCTATACACAATATTGTATTAATCATATCCACATTGTTAATGCAGTTTGAATGTTGTTCTTTGCGGGTATGCCATCTGCTTACTTCAAATAAAAAAACTGGGGTTGGTTCCAATTTTTCTGAAAAAATGTTTCTACATAAAATTGATTAGTGCCTTAAAGGTACAAATGGCGTTGTCTCAATTGTTAACGACGTTATTGTTGATGGGAAAACACACACAGAACATGACCAAAATTTTCCTGATAGACATAATGAAAACAAGTTAGATGACGGTGGCAATGAAGTTCCATGTGTTGGACTTCATACCTCGACTGCACAAGGTGTAGACCAGACCAAACATTAGTCTGCAATCAAAGATCTGGACCCGCTGCATACTCGTGCGAAATTTGCAACACTCCTGGGTATGGTGAATTATTATTCCAAATTTGCCCCAAGTCTCACTGAGATTACATACAAGCCCCTTGCACATATTATATGTCAATACTGTTTTTTTGCTCATGGGGACAACCCACATGGGATGGCAAATACCTTATTACACATAATCGAGTATTCTCATGCTACGACTTTCCAAAGCCAGTGACACTTCAGACGACACACCTAGTCTGGATTAGGTTGTGTCATAAAGGCAAGCCGATGGCTTGTGTTTCCAAAGCATTGACTCCCGCAGAAACTATATATACGCCATGACTGAACTTGAATTTTATTTGGCCGGAAACGTTTTCATCAGTATGTGGACTGACATACTGCTCAAGTGGAATCTGATCACTTGCCTCTCATATCCATTATGAACAAAAATCCCAGATTTCAGCGTATTATATTGGCAGCTGAAGCGACATGACATGTGAAACGTGTTTCTGGCAAAAGCATACCAGTTGCTGATACGCTACCCCGCAAGTCGATACCAGACACATACCTCAACCGTAGTAAAGGTATCAATTCACAGATGCATGCAGTATTGGCGAACTTACATGTCAGTGATCACACATTTGATTCTGCTCAAAGAAATGAATGGCCGGTGTCCGCATGAAATGGAGGCGTTTTGGAATTACTGACAATATCAGATGCTCTGATTCTGAACGGATACAATCTACTAATTCCAACTGCAATCCAGTCCAAGATGCTGCAAGCATGCACATTGGCCATCTGGGCATTCGGAAATGTCTCGAGATAATATGTTCTGGCCAAACATATCGGAAGATATCACGAAAATGTGTTCAATTGAACATATAAACCCAAACGCCAAAGAGACTCTGATATCACATGACGTACCAGGCCGCCCATGAAAAACCGTTGCTACAGACATTTTCACTGGAAATGACAAGTATTTTCTGGTAACTGTTGACTATTACAGCCGTTATTGTTTGGGTTAGCTGAACGAACGTTAGGCAATTTCGGAAAAACAAAAACTGCAGGTACAGGCCCATATGTGGGTATTCTCCCATAACGGGTATATAATGGTAACCAGCACAGTTATTGATGGGACGGCGACTTCGATTCAATTTACGTGCCACTTGTGAGCACATATATATTGTCGAAAACTGTTTCCAGTCGCCAACAGAACAAGAAATGCCATGATAGGAACGCAGTAGTTTTAAATTACAAAAGCTAATCACTGGTGACACTGTTAGACTCTAGGAAAAGAAATACAACAAACACTGAAAATCAGCAACTGAAGTCCGCAAAAGCAACGCCTGGTCCTACATTGCACAGACTGCAGATGGTGCATCATATCATCGTAAAAGACGCTTTCTCATGAAAAAGAGGGAGAATACCATTATTTGCGTTTGCAATGCAATATCCAAGACATTGATGTAACGTCACGTGCCGATCAAGATATTATTTGAAGGGACATAAAAATACCACAACAATCTTAGAATGTGCAATAGATATAACTCTTTGAAGTAACAATATATATGACAGATATTTTCAGCGGCCTTTTCGAAGATAATGATGGCTTGTATCACCGTACTAGTTAACAATACTCTCAACAGACTATTGCGTTCAATGAATTATGAGCATAGTTAGACAGAACATACAACATACAACATTAAACATCTACAATAAGTATTAGATGGCCAAATTTAAAATGGCGGCCATTTTGAAAACCGAAATGGCCACTATCTCAAAATATATTGAAATCATTCTGCCAATATTTCTTATCCGTAATAATGTGTTTTTGGATGAAAAATAAAACACCACACATAATGACTTTGACGTGAAATGTATATTTCAATGGCGGCCATTTGATTGGCGCATAAAAATGGAACTGACTCCAGTTTTGATTTATGTCGTCTATAGATGATGATATGTGTTCAAGCAAAAACACATGTGCCGATAAAAATATCATAAAGAAAGAACATAACAAAAACCACAACAATACTTTGAAGTGGTAGTGTATATGATACACTTATTTTTGACGGCGGTTTGAAGATAAAGATTGCGGATACCACAGTACTTGTTAGCAATATTTCCAGCAGTCTTTGGTCAAATAAATATGATTATAACCAGCAGGAACATACACAATATCACCATGGCGTTCAAAAATGTACAATTCAAGTTTGAAATGGCGGTCATTTTGAAAACCAAAAGTGTCGCCATATCAAAATGTATTACAACTCATTTTACCATTACTACTTGTTCATAATACTGTGTTTTGGCTGCAAAAACACCAAACATAATGACTTTGACGTGAAAATATAAATGTCAATGGCTGCCATTTTGAATTTCAATATGGTGGCCATACGGCTTACAGAAGAAAAAAAATGGAACCAACCCCAGTTGTGTTGTATATATGGTCTATAGTTTGTTTATGGTCTCTATATTTTGTTTGTTGGTGGGGGTCAGGTGAACGCGACGGCGTAAATTAACTGTAGGGGTATATCTATATATCTATCTCCTTATAGGAATCACGATTTGCCTGGTTTGGCCCGCAGGTACGTTTTTATCTTTGGCTCTTTTGTTACCTGGGAGTTGAATTGGGTTATTGCCCATTCTAAAAGTGGTAATATTATTACTGATCCTATTGCTTTTGGGAGGGGGCCAAGTGATTCTGGTGTGGCGAGGACCTGGCATCAGATCAGGATTATTCTGATTTCAGGGCTGAATATATAGATCTTTTATTGTGAATATTCAGTTCTGAATTTGGTATTTTCCCCCCATTTGTACAAGTACTTGAACATGTACATGTACTTGTGCAGGTAATATATGGGATTTAGTACTAAACCCATTGAACCGGCCTTAAATGACATTAGCTGTTGATAGGCCGTTAGACTCTAACAAACAAACAAACAAACGTATTGGTGTTTAACGGCCTATCAACAGCGAAGCTCATTTAAGGCCGGGCCAACGTGTTCGATCCCTTATTCATGTATAACCTGCTGCATTTGGGGAAAATCCCAAAATCAGAACGGAATATTTACATCAAGAAATGTTTTATTCAGCCCTGAAATTCGCATAACCTGACCTGGTGCCAGGTCCATACCACACCAAAGCCCCTTCCCCTAAAATAGGATAATCGTAATACACACAGATTCAACTGATACATACAAGAATGTCAACGACGTACGTGAGGGCCAAACCAGGTCTCCTGTCGGGATTCCAGTAAGGATGAAACACCCACATGCCACCCACTTATGTGGTCTTATGAGGTGAACACAAAAAACTTGGTTCAAATAATGTAACAACAATTTTCACAAGACCTTAATAACGACATAGCAGTATACATTATAACCACAAGGTCGCAATCATAGTGCATGCATACACTAAACGTTGAGGGAAATTTGTTATCATTTATGTTTTCTTTCACCCCACTTCTTGATAATTCACACATTCCTTTATATAAGATTATATCATATTGTGAAACATCCACGACCGTCATACCCCAGCTAACCCCAAGGTCAATGTCGTAATATTAATGCTTTCACAAACTTACCCTCCCCCCCCCCCACCATTCATTCGGCTCATATTTAAGGGTGGGAATTGGCTCGAACACCTTCCATACCCCCCCCCACCCCAATGCAGCATGTTAAATACGGGATCGAACCCATTTGGCCCGGCCTTAAATGACCGTAGCTATTGGTAGACTGGTAAACACCAATAAATCGATCAAATCAATCGCATATTTAACATTTGGGGAAATTTGATCTAATTTCTGTTTCCTTTCACCCCAATTCTTGATATTTCACACATTCCTTCCTCTAATGGCTCTCTATCACGACATGCCAAATCCATGACCCTCAGACCCCCACTAACACAAGGTCAATGTCACAATCTTAGCGCTTTCACAAACTTAACACTGGTGGAAATTTCTTTACACAGCTTTTTTATATTCGTTAAAATAAAGCACCACCAGGCACGCGTCATTGTCTTCTGACAACTCTTATTATAAAAGCACTTGTCTGAAAATCATTTTGTGATAATTGGATTGGTCGGAAAATTAAGATATCACAGTCCATTCCTGTTATTTAGGATTGAAAGAGTTAAGCGATAGCGATAGCAAGGGGGGGGGGGGGCATATTTTGTTGCTATTGAGGTTCCGTACGTCCGTCCGTCTTCAACCAATCAATTTGTGTGTACAGGATGTACTTGTGCATAACTTTTTGGTGCACAAGCAGACTATTATATTTCAGCTCACAAGGGTCTTGTGGTACTTGTTGTAAAGTTGGTGCACAAGCATAGGATATCTGTCGGCAGAGTGTCTGTCCGGCTATCAAAATCCGATTTATACAATTACGTAGACAAGTTGAAAACTGAAGTTTGTTAGAGTTTTTCCAGTTAGAGTCCATTATGCCACGGGGTCATAACCATGTTTTACAAACATAATGTTCAGTTCCTTTTTTTTGTACTCTGTTCGTCTGATTGTCCGAGGTTTTCAATAAAGTTTTCTGGCAGATCAACTGATATCAATGTAATACATTACAGACTGTAATAATGATTTGACGTATTGATATTGATATGCCTTAGCTCATTAACGTGTCAAAACAACCGTAATTTGTCTGGTCAGCCGTATTACATAAGGAAGGCAGCCTCTAGCAATATATCGTCCCACTAATATCATAAACGTACAAGAGTCGAATATTTGGTCTGTTATTGTTGTAAATTAAGATTTGTTGTAACCTATACCTGTGCTATGCTATTGTTTAACCACTGTGTGTATTTTGCGAGTTTATATCGGTGTACAGTTGGAACAATGTTTGGATGATTTAAACTATAACAAATATGTACGCAAAGTTCTGGAAAAAACAGCAGACGACATTTAACTCGGCGTAGTAATTGATTTGCCACTTACATAATTATACGCTACCGCCTGCTCTAATCTAGTGAATATTTGTCTTTTTTTATTTCCAAATATTGTGCTTGAAATCAAGCAGCTTGATTGGCTGAGCTTGAGCTGTTCTACAGCTCAGGCTCAGACAATCAAACTGCGAACTTGTATAAACAATATGTTCAGAAACGTTTATCATCTGGTCAAGATTAACGCAGATGGCTGCGTATGTGCGTTGCAGAATGAGATATATCGGATATACAGAGCCCATAGCCGATATCGGGACATGGACGTAGTTTAGTGAAAATACGGGACCATCACCTACATGTGTACATATCGGATGAACACGACGGATAGACTTGGTTCATCAAACCGCACCGACCGTAGTTGCTAGGGACGCCATATAGACTTGGTTCATCAAACCACACGAATCATAGTTGCTAGGGGCAACGAGAGTTGATTCATCAAACCACACCAACCATAGGTGCTAGGGACAACGAGACTTAATTCATCAAACCACACCAACCATAGTTGCTAGGGACAACGAGACTTAATGCATCCAACCATAGTTGCTAGGGACAACGAGACTTAATTCATCAAACCACACCAACCATAATTGCTAGGGACGCCGAATGATGACCTTGGTTCCCGATTGAAGCTCTCGCATATAGTTATAAGGTACGTTGTATTAGGACCGTATATTAGTAAATGTCTATGTTGTGCCGTCGTCAGGTTCTTTCCGATTAGATGCAATCGAGTTGGAAAGGGGTGCGGGGCATCCTTCCCAGTGAAAATATACAGTTGAACCTCTCTAAACTGGACACCCTGTGAGGTCCCCAGGGTGTCCGGTAAAACAGGCAGACAACTACTCCAAGACACGCGTGGGTGCTTCGCGATCGCGATCACGATCACGAACAGATATACTCAGCGGAGATAAATGGCAATGCACCCGATTACAATTAAGTATAACTAAATTGTGTAATTGTGTCCGGTTTAGAGGGGTTCAACTGTATTTATTTCTACAGTCGATTTCTTCGATTATACTGTACAGTAGTGATTTTACAGCAATAATTTCGACATATATCGTAGCTATATACCTCCGAAAACGGAAGTTAAAAAATGCATACACCTGTTCAAATGTTAGTGGATGCGTTTACACCTCTTACACTCCACCATTCACTCTTTCATTTGTTTTTTGTATATAGTACGGTCATGAAAACTTGCAGATAATAATACTGGGCACGCTATGGTCTTAACAAATCTCCCTTTCTCTTAATTCCAAGTTTTTATTTTACCAAATCCAGACATATACGGGTAACCTGGGGCCCGTTTCATTAAACTTCGTACGACTAAACTATTCGTAAGTGCAAAATTATGAAAATCTGTAAATGTCACATTAACAATGTTTTCTGGTAAACAATTATTGGATTTACATTTATTGAGCATAGGCTGTATATGCAGCCTATGCTCAATTGAAATTTCTAGACGATTCTAAATTTGCACTTACGAACATTTTAGTCGTACGAAGTTTAATGAAATGGGCACCAGGAACGTATGCATGCAGTTATGACATATGCGATAGCAATGAGGCTTGCTGTTTTACTGTATAATGTCTGTACGCCCATGGCCGTGCAATTGCACGTTTAGTACGGAGCCCTGCAGCGGACGTAGAATTTTCCCACGAAATAATAATTCGTTCCCTTAATTTAACAATTCGTTCCCACGAAATAACAATTCGTTCCCACGAAATAACAATTCGTTCCCACGGGAACGAATTGTTATATCGTGGGAACGAATTGTTATATCGTGGGAACGAATTGTTAATTCGAGGGAACGAATTGTTATATCGTGGGAACGAATTGTTAATTCGAGAGAACGAATTGTTATATCGTGGGAACGAATTGTTAATTCGAGGAACAAATTGTTAAATCGAGCGAACGAATTGTTAAAACGAATTGTTATTAAAGGTACATGCCCACTCAGTAGGAATTTTTTTTCAATATATCAGAGACATCATCTGAGAACATTTTGTTTCTGGCAAAAAACAATGAAAACATACATTCACCATTATCCCACGTATTGATTGGCATTATTATACACAGTTTTATATCAAGGACGTAAATGTTGACACACTGATAATCTAGGGGCGGAATAATTCCAGTGTTTTCCTTCCAAAATTAAAATGTTAACGGACATTGCTATTTATCCTCTGTATTTATTTTTTGATGTGCAATGATCATACTTTATAATCTGTCTAAAAAGAAAATTCAGATGGCGCATTATTAGTATAAATAATTAAAAAATATCTTGCCTCATTTGCATAAGAAAATAGTCTGATATCACCGCAAAATGAATATTACTAAAGGATTATATCTGTGTAGCGGGTAATTTTTATAACTGGTGGAATAGTGACACAATTATACACTTATTTAATTCCCATAAAGAACATGTTGTGCATTCTGAGTGGGCATGTACCTTTAATAAAAAAAAATCAATGTCCCCTGCGGGCTCCGTAGTTTAATGAATGGATACGTCTGGTTGACTGAGGTGCACCACGATATACGACCTAAAACATTGCTGTGGTGCCGGTATAACAGAAAATTCTTCAGCCCAGTAAAGGTTTCAGTCCGCGCATGCGCAGACGGAACAATAACAATCGGGGCCAAGGCTGTGTAAAGTTTAAGTCATCGATTATATTTCAAGATTTAATGAGATTAACGTACGTCTAAGCATAAAAATGGTCCCAAATGTAAAATTTAGGTATTTTCCCGTCCGGGGATGTTATGAATGTGTATTTTCGAGCTCCGTGTCGTACTTTAGTGGCCATACTATTCTGCTTATAAATCGAGATGCTATCGGACACCTGTTTGGCGACTAAAGGGAGACTAATGTGATCGTGACTCATTCATTATGTCTCAGTTGTCGAACTTTAAGTTGCCATCGATCATGATTTCATATGGACATATAATAGTCCAAACTGTCTAAGTAACCGGTCACCTCCATAGTATTGCAATATTTATTTCGCCGAGTAATTATTATGCCAACATCTTTTTGAAATAGTTAAAAACAAAGTATAATGCATTGAATGAATGTTTTTATTAGCACAAATGACTTCTGGGCATAGTTTAGTTATTGCAATTTATTTACGGAGTTGCTATATATATATATATATATATAAATATTCTTATATTCATCTACAATAACAATAAATAAACGATCTTGTATTAAGAACATTGATGAAAATGAACCATAATATTCATGCAATATATATATTTTTAAATTTGTGTATGGTTTGTATATCTTGTCAAATAGCTTGAATGTTTTTCACACCTCTATGTAGACAAGCCCAATATTATATTGTATTGACCAGAACACAGTGTATTTTAGTGGGGTAGCTCGTTATATATAGTCGATTATGTACAATATGGGAAACTGTGTAGATTCCTGATTAGATTGTGAATGCATATTTCCCCTACATGTATAGCCTCAACAAGTGGTTATGCATATGGGTAACCGGGTAGACCCTGATCAGACTGTGATTGCAAATTTCCCCTAGAATGTATAGCCTCAACAAGTGATTGTTATAAGGTGGCTACACGTCCTGGCGGGCGACACGCGGCTTGCTTCTTGTATATGGTATACAGTGATTATGTACAAGAGTGGGTAAAACAATGTAGACCCTTGATCCGAACTGGTGATTGCAAATTTTTTCCCTAGAGGTATCGCCTCAACAAGTTGATTATTGTACAAGATGGCTTACACGTCCTGGGGGCGGGCGAAAACGGCCTGTATAACGGTCTACACATTACACACTAACTGTTCTCCTTGTATTTGTTCAAATTAAGAGGAGGTTCTAACAGTTTTGTATTTGTATTTGCAATTAAAAATAATCAATCATTCCCCATTTAGCATGTTTAAGCCATTATAAAAGTGGATTATCTTCCATTGGCTTCCTTAGTTATTAAGTTTATCGCGGTGCTACTCTCCCTTCCCTTTATTTCATATACAAAAATATTTTCCATTTTTGCATTCAAAACATTAAAATAAAATGGGCCCTGGTGCATGGAGCAAATTAATGTCAATACATTATGTAAAGGTGCAGTCCCAAGAAAATAAGATTTGTATAGCTTATTTGTATTGACAACATATAGAATAAATTATATTGAAGATTATTGAGTAGATTTTTGGGGTTTTAGATTTTGGGTAAATCGGTGCCATCCCTTTTTTTTGTTTTTCTTACTATTTGCCGTTTTATAAAACCCATTTATATAATGAAGATATTTTGGGAGGTTCTGGTCAAAACGTTACCCGGGTTCAAAACAAAACAAGGGTGAAAACGTACCACCACTGGGATGTGAAATAGTGAAAATTTCTCGTTGTGGGTTATGAAAAAAATTTTACTCATGATGTGATTTTGGCTGATTAACGAAAAGAATTTAACTTAACGGACCTAGGGTATATAAATACATTAAACATATGCATAATAGACCTAAATAAAGTAAAAAATCATCCATAAGGTGGGGAAAAAAATGGGCCCCACCAAATATTTCATTAAAAATATGTAAGATAATGTGGGGCCATTTTTTGTTCACCTTATGAATTATTTTTAGGTATATCTAAATGTAATATTTAAATGTGTTTAAATATGCCTAGGTCCCGTTTCGGTTGTGGGAATCGGGTTGTAAACCTTTGCCATACCCAAGACTTGTCGCCGAAGCCATAGATCCACATTTTTTGTTTTTGTGTGGTCATAGGGAGCAGCGAAGGGGTAATTTAACGATCGGCAATTCATACTTACCGGAAGTTTATTTATTCGGTGAATTCCCATATTATGTGATATATAATCATCAATCAGCATTCTGACCTGAGAGTGTAAGCATGCATATTTCCCATCGGGACCCGAACAGTGCCCCATGATCAGGTAAGTTTCCACGGGGCTTGCAAAACTACCGATTAAAAATTCTCATGGCCGGTTGCTTTTTGTGCCATAAATTATTTGCCTGTTTTGTTTGAGTTTATACGGACAGGCTGAAATTTCTCATGGCCGGAGATGCTTTTTGTCCCCACCGTGAAAAATTGAAATCATTCCCATATATTTCACGTTTTTTTTGCCTTATATTGGGAACATATTGCATACTATCAATTATTAAAAATAGGCACATTGGGTCTTATACCAAATAAGATGGGGTGTGAAAAAATACCGGATGTTTGTTGCTTAATATATCCAATTTTATTTACGGACAGGCTGAAACTTCTCATGGGTCGGTGCTTTTTGTCCCCCGCCTTGACAATTGAAATCAGTCCCATTATATTTCACGTTTTTTTTTTTGCCTTATAATTGGGGAACGTATTGCATAAGTTTATCATTATTATAGGCCACAAACTTGGGTATATATCAACACAAGGGGAGTGTGAAAAAAATACCGATGTGGTTCTCTATATATCAAGTTTTACGGACAGGCTGAAACTTTCTCATGGCCGGGTGCTTTTGTCCCCTCGCCGTGGAAAAATTGAAATCATTCCCATATATTTTCACGTTTTTTTTTTTGCCGCTTATATTGGTACCATATTGCCATTTAACAATATCATTTTAGTAATACAGGCCACATTAGGGTAATACCAAGACCAGGGGTGGGTTGAAAAAATATACCGTATGTGTTCTCTATTTCCTTCTATATATCAAGTTTACGGACAGGCTGAAATACTTCTCATGGCCGGGAGTGCTTTTTGTCCCCGCCTCGTGGAAAAATTGAAATCAGTTCCCATATATTTTCACGTTTTGTTTATACCTTATATTGGGTACATATTGCATAATATCATTATTAATAGGCACATTGGGTATTTATTACCAACACAGGGGTGTGTAAAAATACCGATGTGTTCTCTATTATAATCAAGTTTTTACCGGGAAAACCCCAAGGCCACAGCCCCCTGAAAGCTTCTCATGGCAGGGTGCTTTTGTCCCCCCCGCCGTGAAAATTGAAATCAATTCCCATAATTTTTCTTTAACGTTTGTTTTGCCTTAATATTGGTACATATTGCATAATATCAGTAGTAATTAGGCCTCATTGGGTAGTATACACCAACACAGGGGTGTGAAAAAATTACCGATTTTGGTGTTCTCTATATATCAAGTTTACGGACAGGCTTCAACTTCTCAATGGCCTGGTGCTTTTGTCCCCGCCGTGAAAAAAGAAAATTGAAATAAAATTCCCCATATATTTCACGTTTTTTTGATTTTGCCTTATATTGGAACGTATTTGCATAACTATCATTTGAGTAATAGGCACATTGGGTATATATATACCAACAACAGGGGGTGTGAAAAAATACCGATTGTGTTTCTCTTATATATCAAGTTTACGGACAGGAGCTGAAAACTTCTCATGGGCGGGTGGCTTTTGTCCCCTCGCCGTGGACAATTTTTGAAAAATCAGTCCCATAATTTATTTCTCGTTTTCTTTTGCTTTATATTGGAACGTATTGCATAAAATATCATTCTTTAATAGGCACATTGGGTATTTACCAACACAGGGGATGTGTGAAAAAATACCGATGCTGTTTTCTCATATAATCAAGTTTACGGGACAGGCTGAATTTGAAATTCTCATACGGCCGGGTTGCTTTTGTCCCCGCCGTGAAAAATTGAAATCAGTCCCATATTATTTCACGTTTTTTTTTGCCTTAATAGTTGGAAACCATATTGCATAATATCATTTATTAATAGGGCACATTGGGTATATTACCAACACAGGGGTTTGAAAAAAAACTACCGATTTGTTTTTGTTTTCTATTTATCAAAGTTTTACGGACAGGCTGAAAACTTCTCATCGGCCGGGTGTGCTTTTGTGCCGCCTTGAAAATTGAAATCAGTACCCATATATTTCACGTTTTTTCGTTTTGCCTTATATTGGGTACATATTGCAAAATAATCATTATTAATAATTAGGCACATTGGGTATATACCTAACACAGGGGTTTGTTGCTGAAAAAATTACCGATGTTGTTCTCTATATATCAATTTGTTTACGGACCAGGCTGAAACTTTTCTCATGGTCCGAGTGCTTTTGTCCCCGCCGTGGAAAATTAATTTGAAATAAATTTCCCGCCATAATATTTCAACGTTTTTTTTTGCCTTGTATTTGGAACGTATTGCATAATATCATTATTTAATAAGGCCACATTGGGTATAAATAACCAACCAGGGGTGGTTGAACAAATACCGATGTGTTTCCACTTATATATCCAAGTTTACCGGACAGGCTGAAACTTCCTCACATAGCCGGGTGCATTTTGTCCCGCCCTTCGTGAAAAATTGAAATCAATTCCCATAAATATTTTCATTTCACGGTTTTTTGTTTTTTTTTTGCCCTTATATTGGAAACATATTGCATAATATTATTAAAAATAGGCACATTGGGTAATTATACCAACACAGGGGTGTGAAAAAATAACCGATGTGTTCTTCCTATATATCAAGTTTACCGGACAGGCCTGAAACCTTCTCATGGCAGGGTGCTTTTGTCCCCGCCGTGAAAAATTGAAACATGAAATTCCCATATATTTCACGTTTTTTTTGCCTTATATTGGAAACGTTATTGCATAATATCATTATTAATAGGGCTCAATTGGGTTTTTATATACCAACAACAGGGGTGTGAACAAATACCGATGTGATTTCTCCTATATATCAAGTTTACGGACAGGCCTGAAATTGTTTAACTTTCATAGCCGGGTGCTTTTGTCCCCCCCGCCGTGGGAAAATTGAAATCATTTCCCCATATATTTCACGTTTAAATTTTTGCTTAATTATTGGAACATTATTGCATAATTGTCATTGTATTAATAGGCTCATTGGGTATATACTAACACTGGGGTGTGAAAAAAAACCATACCCGATGTGTTCTCTTTATATATCAAGATTTACGGTGACAGGCTGAAACTTGTCTCGATGGCCGGGTGTCGGCTTTTGTCCCCGCCGTGAAAATTGAAATCAGTCCCCATTTATATTAGCACGTTTTTTTTTTGCCTTATAATTGGTTACGTTAATTGGCATAATATCATTATTCAATAGGCACATTGGGAGGTATAAATAACCAACAAGGGGTGGTGAAAAAAAATCCCGATGTGTTCTCTATGATATCAAGTTTACGGGGACAGGCTGAAACTTTCTCATGGCCGGGTGCTTTTGTACCCCAGCCGTGGTGAAAAATTGAAAATCAGTCCCATATATTTCACGTTTTGTTTTACCTTATATTGGGTACATATTGCATAATTATCATTTATTTAAATAGGCCACATTGGATATTATACCAACAGAGGGGTCAGGGGTGAAAAAAAATACCGATGTGTTGTTTCTAATAATATCAAGTTTAACGGACAGGCTTCAACTTCTCATAAAAAAAACACTGGCCGGGTGCTTTAGTCCCCGCCCGTTTGAAAAATTGAAATAATTCCCCATATATTTCTCGTTTTTGTTTTGCCACTTATATTAGGAACGTATTGCAAAATAATATCATTAAGTAATAGGACACATTGGGGTTTTATAAATACCAACAAACACAAGGGGTGGTTGAAAAAATAAATACCGATGGTTGTTCTCTATTATCAAGTTTAACGGACAGGCCTGAAACTTCTCAACATCGGGCGGTGCTTTTGTCCCCCCGCCGTGACAATTATTGGAAATCAGTCCCATATATTAGTTTCAACGTTTTCTTTTGCTTTATAGTGGAACGTTATTGCTATAATAATCATTATTAATTAGGCAACAATTGGGTATATACCAACACAGGGGTGTGAAAAAATACCGATGTGTTCCTCTAATATATCAAGTTTATACGGACTGGCTGAAACTTCTCATGGCCGGGTGCTTTTTGTCCCCCGCCGTGAAAATTGAAAAATCAGTCCCATATATTTACACGTTTTTTTTTTTGCCTTATATTGGAAAAACATTATTGCATAATATCATTTATTAATAGGTCACATTGGGTATATACCAACTCAGGGGGTTTGAAAAAAGAAAAACTACCGGATGTGTTTTTCTACTATTATCCAAGTTTACGGGACAGGCTGAAACTTCTCATGGCCGTCCGTGTGCTTTTGTGCCAACCCTTGAAAAAGAAAATTGAAAATCAGTCCCCATTTATTTATTTCACGTTTCGTTTGCCCTTATATTGGCTACCAATTGATTGCAAATTAATAATTAAATTTAATTAATAGGCACATTGGGGTTGATATAACCAACAGGGAGGGGTGTGAAAAAATTTACCGATGTGTTCTCTATATAATCAAGGTTTTACCGGACAGGGGCTTCAACTTCTTCATCGGCCGGGTGGCTTTTGGTCCCCGCCCGTGTGAAAATTGAAATAAATTCCCATATATTTTCACGTTTTTGTTTTGCCTTTATATTGGAACGTATTGCATAATAATCATTATTAATCAGGGCACAATTGGGTATTATACCAACCAACGGGGGTGGGGGGGGGGGGGGGGGGGGGTAGGGGGTGGGGTGTGAAAAAATACCGATGTGTTCTCTTTTATAAATCAAGTTTACGGAACAGGCTGAAACATTCTCATGGGCTGTTTGGTGCTTTTGTCCCCCGCCGTGACAATTGAAATTCAGTCCCATAATATTTCACGTTTTTCTTTGCTTTATATTGGAACGTTATTGCAATAATATATTATTAAAATAGGCACATTGGGTATATACCCAACACAGGGGGGTGTGAAAAAAATACCGATTTTTTGTGTTCTTTTATATATCTAGTTTACGGACAGGCTGAATACTTCTCATGGCCGGGTGCGTTTTGTACCCCCGCCGTGGAAAATTGAAATCAGTCCCATATATTTTCACGTTTTTTTTTGCCTTTATATTGGAACATAATTGCAATAATATCATTATTAATTAGGCACATTGGGTTTATTATATACCAACACAGGGTTTTGAAAAAACTACCGATGTTTTTTGTTTTCTATATATCAAGTTTACGGAGAGGCTCTGAAACTTCTCATGGCCGGGTGTGCTTTTTGTGCCGCCTTTGAAAAATTGAAATCAGTCCCATATATTTCACGTTTTCGGTTTGCCCTTATATTGGAGTTAAACATATTGCAAAATATCATTGATTAATAGGCAACATTGGGTAAATAACCAACACAGGGTGTGAAAAATTTACCGATGGTGTTCTTTCTATAATCAAGTTTACGGGACAGGCTGAAACTTTCTCATGGCCGAGTGCTTTTGTCCCCGCCTGTGAAAAATTGAAATAATTTCCCATAATTTATTTCACGATTTTTTTTGCCTTAATATTGGAAAACGTTATTGCATAATATCATTAATTTAATAGGCACCATTGGGTAATATACCAACACAGGGGGAGTTGTGAACAAACATACCGATGGTGTGTTCTCCTATATATCAAGTTTAACGGACAGGCTGGAAATGAAATTCTCATTAGCCGGGTTGCTTTTTGTCCCCAGCCGGTGTAAAATTGAAATCATTTCCCATATATATTGTCACGGTTTTTTTTTGTTTTTTTTTTGCCTTATAATTGGAAACATATTGCATAATTTTATTAAGTAATAGGCACATTGGGTATATACCAAAACACAGGGGGTTGAAAAAATTGAAAAAATTCCCGATGTGTTTCTCTATATATCAAAGTTTACGGACAGGCATGAAACTTCTCATGGCAGGGGTGCTTTTATTGTTCCCCCGCCGTGAAAATAAATTGGAAATTAATTCCCATATATTTCCACGTTTTTTTTATGCCTTATATTATGGAACGTAATTGCATAATAATATCATTAATTGAATAGGCCACATTGGGTATATACCAAACACAGGGGTTTATTGAAAAACAAAATTTACCGATGTGTTTTCTATATATCCAAGTTTTACGGAATGAGGCTGAAACTTTACTCATGGCCCGTGTGCTTTTGTGCCGCCTTGAAAATTGAAATTCAGTTCCCAAATGATTTCATTTTCTGTTTCGTTTGCCTTAATATTGGTACCATATTAGCCAAAATATCATTTATTAATAGGTCACATTTGGGGTATATACCCAACACAGGGGTGTGAAAAATTACCCGATGTTGTTCTCCTATATATCAAAGTTTTACGGAACAGGCCTGAAAACCTTCTCATGGCCGGGTTTGCTTTTGTTTTCCCCCAGCCGTGAAAATTGAAATCATATCCATATATTTCACGTTTGTTTTGCCTTATATTGGTACATATTGCATAATATCATTATTAATAGGCACATTGGGGTATATAACCAAACACAGGGGTGTGAAAAAAAAAATACCGAATGTGTTTCTCTAGTATATCAATAGTTTACGGGACAGGCTGAAACTTCCTCATGGCCGTAGTGCATTTGTCCCCCGCCCCGTGAAAAATTGAAATAATTCCCATATTATTTCACGTTTTTTTTGTTTTTTGCCATTAATATTGGAACGTATTGGCATAATATCATTAATTAATAGGCACATTGGGTATTATACCAAAACACAAGGGGTGTGAACAAATACCGATGTGTTCTCTATATATCTAAGTTTACGGACAGGCTGAAAACTTCTCATAGCCGGGTGCTTTTGTTGGCCCCGCCGTGAAAACAATTGAAAAATCATTCCCATATATATTTCACGGTTTTTTTTTATTTTTTTGCCTTATATTGGAACATATTTGCAAATTTAATTATTATTAATAGGCACAGTTGGGTATTATACCAACACAGGGGTGTTTGAAAAAATACCGATGTGTTACTCTATATATCAAGTTTACGGCAAGGCTGAAAACTTCTCATGGCAGGGTGGCTTTTGTCCCCGCCGTGTGGAAAAGAATTGAAATAATTCCCATATATTTCACGCTTTTTTTGCCTTATATTTGGAACGTATTGGCAAATAATATCATTATTAATTAGGTCCACATTGGGTTAATATAACCCAACACAGGGGGTGTGAACAAATTACCGATGTGTTACTCTATATATCAAAGTTTACGGAAACAGGCTGAAACTTCTCATGGGCCGGGGGTTGTCTTTTGTCCCCGCCGTGAAAATTGAAATCATTCCCCATGAGTATTTCATCGTTTATTTTTGCCTTATTATTTGGAACATAATTGCATAATTATCATTTATTAATAGGTCACATTGGGTATATACTCAACACTGGGGAGTGTGAAAAACAACTATACCGATGTGTTTCTCTAATATAGTCAAGTTTAAAACGGGACAAAGGCTGAAATGAAAACTTCTCAATGGCCGGTGGGGTGCGGCTTTTGTACCCGCCGTGAAAATTGAAAATTGAAGTCCCCAGTTCCAATTTATTGCACTTTTTTTTTATTTTTTTGCCTTATATTGGGTACGTATTGCATAATTAATCATTATCAATAGGCACATTGGGTATATACCAACACAGGGGGTGTGAAAAAAAAACCCCGATTGGTTCTCTATTATATCAAGTTTACGGAGACAGGCTGAAACTTCTCATGGCCGGGTGCTTTTGTCCCCGCCCGTGAAAATTGAAAAATCAGTCCACCATATAATTTCACGTTTTGTTTTACAACTTTATTATTGGGTACATATTGCATAATAATCAGTTATTAATAGGTCACATTGGGTTATATACCAACACAGGGGTGTGAAAAAATAACCACGATGTGTTCTCAGTTTATAATCAAAGTTTACGGACCAGGCTGTAAACATTCTCATGGCAGGGGGTGCTTTTGTCCCCGCCCGTGAAAAAATTGAAATCATTCCCATTATTTATTTTCACGTTTGTTTTGCCTTATATTGGTTACATATTGCATAATATCATTAGTAATAGGCAACATTGGGTATTACCCCACCCCCCAACACGAGGGGTGTGAGGGAAAATACCGATGTGTTCTCTATATATCAAGTTTACGGACCAGGCTTCCAACTTCTCATGGCCGGGTGCTTTTGTCCCCGCCGTAAAAATTAAATTGAAATTAATTCCCATTATTTATTTCACGTTTTTTGTTTTGCCGTTCATATTGCATTGGAACGTATTGCTAATTATCCATTAGTAAATAGGCACATTGGGTAATATACCAACACCAGGTGGGTGTGAATAAAATACCGATTGTGTTCTCTATATATCAAGTTTACGGACGAGGCTTGAAAACTTTCTTCATGGGCCGTGCTTTTGTCCCCGCCGTGACCAATTGAAATAATTCCATATATTTCACGTTTTTTTGTTTTTTTGCCTTATATTGGAATCGTATTGCATAATATCATTTGATTAATAGGGCAACATTGGGTATATAACCAAACACAACGGGGGGGTATGTGAACAAATAATACCGATGTGTTCTCTAAATATAATCAACGTTTACGGACAGGAGGCTGGAAAACTTCTCATTAGGCCGGGTGTGCTTTTTTGTCCCCGCCGTGAAAATTTGAAATCATTCCCATTATATATTTCCCACGGTTTTTTTTTTGCCTTATAATTGGAACTTATATTGCATAATATTATTAATAGGCACATTGGGTATAATTCCAACCCACAGGGGTGTGAAAAAATAAATACCGATGTGTTACTCTATATAGTCAAAGTTTACGGACAGGCTGAAACTTTGCCTCAATGGGCAGGGGTGCTTTTTTTGTCCCCGCCAGTTGAAAAATTGGAAAAAAAAAATAAATTCCCAAATATTTATTTCCACGATTTTTTTTTTGCCCTTATATTTGGAACGTATTGCATTAAATATCATTATTAATATGGCACCATTCCCGGGTGATATAACCAACACAGGGGTTTGGAAAAACTTCACCGATGGTGTTTTTCTATTATTATCAAGATTTACGGAGAGGCTGAAAACTTCTCATGGCCGGTGTCTTTGTGCCGCCTTGAAAATTGAAACATCAGTTCCCAAAATTTCTATTTCGTCGTTTCGTTTGCCTTATATTGGTACCATATTGCAAAATATCATTATTAATTAGGCACATTGGGTTATATACCAACACAGGGGTTTGTGAAAAATTACCGATGTGTTCGCTTATATATCTAAGTTTACGGGAACAGGCTAGGTAAAGTTTACGTTTCTCCATGGCCACGGGTGGCTTTTGTCCCCATCGCCGGTGAAAAATTGAAATCATTCCCATAATTATTTTTCAACGTTTGTTTTGACCTTTATATTGGTTACATATTGCCATAATACATTCATTTTTAATTAGGCACATTGGGTATATACCAACACATGGGTGTGAAAAAAATACCGATGTGTTCTCTATATTATCAAGGTTTACGGACAGGCTGGAAACTTCTCATGGCCGAGGGTGGCTTTTAGTGCCCCTTTTGTCCCGCCGTGAAAACTTGAAATAATTTCCCCATATATTTCACGTTTTTTTTTGCCCTTATATTGGTAACGTATTGCATAACATATCATTAATTAATAGGCACATTGGGTATATACCAACACAGGGGTGTGAACAAATACCGATGTGTTTCTCTATATGATTCAAGGTTTACGGACAGCTGGAAACTTCTCATAGCCGGGTGCTTTTGTCCCCCTGCCGGTTGAAAATAATGAAATCATTTCCCATATAATTAATTTTCACGGTTTTTTTTTTTGCCTTTTTTTAATATTTGGAAACAATAGTTGCATAATAATTATTAATGGCACATTGGGTATAATACCAAGCACAGGGGGTGTGAAAAAAATTACCTCGATTGTGTTGCTCTATAATATCAAGTTTTAACGGACAGGCTGAAATACTTCCTCATGGCAGGGTGCTTTTTGTCCCCGCCGGGTGAAAAATTGAAAATAATTACCCATATATTTCACGTTTTTTTTGCCTTAATATTGGAACGTAATTGCATAATATCAGTGATTAATAGGCTCACATTGGGTATAAATAACCAACAGGTGGGGTGTGAACAAAAATACCGATGTGTATTCTCGCTTTATATATCAAGTTTACGGACAGGCTGAAACATTCTACATGGCCGGGTGTGCGATTTTGGTCCCCGCCGTGAAAATTGGAAATCATTCCCATAATATTTCACGTTTATTTTTGCCTGTAATTATTGGTAAACATATTGCATAAATATCATTATTAATAGGCTCCATTGGGTATAATACTAACACTGGGGTGTGAAAAAAAAACTACCGATGTTTGTTCTCTATATATCGAAGTTTCTTACGGTGACGGTCTGAAACTTCTCATGGCCGGGGTGCGGTCTTTTGTCCCCGCCGCCGTGAAAATTGAAAATTCAGTCCCTGATATTCTGGCAACGTTTTTTTTTTTTGGCCATTAATATTGGTACGTTTATTGCATAATAATCTATTATCAAATATGGCACATTGGGTATTATACCAACACTGGGGGTTGTGAAAAAAAAACCCGATGTGTTCTCTATATATTCAAGTTTACGGACAGGCTGAAAACATTCTCATGGCCGGGTGCTTTTGTCCCCCGCCAGTGAAAATTGGAAAATCAGTCCCAATAATTTCATTTCCGTTTTGTTTTACCTTATATTGGTAATATATTGCATAATTTTATCATTATTAATAGGGCAACATTGGGTATATATCCAACACAATAGGGGTGTGTGAAAAAAAAATACCGATGTGTTCTCTAAATATATCAAGTTTACGGACAGGCTGAAACTTCTCATGCAGGGTGCTTTTGTCCCCGCCGTGAAAATTGAAATCATTCCCAAATTTATATTCACGGTTTTTGTTTTGCCTTTTGCCTTAATTCTTGGTACATATTGATAATAATTTCATTAGTAATAAGGCACATTGGGTATACACCAAACACAGGGGTGGTGAAAGAAAAATACCGATGTGTTCCCTCTATATATCAAGTTTACGGAAACAGGCTTCAACTTCTCATGGCCGGGTGCCTTTTCTTTTGTCCCCGCCCGTAAAAAATTGAAATAATTACCCATATTAATTTCAACGTTTTTTGTTTTTGCCTTCATATTGGAACGTATTGCATAATATCATTAGTAATAGGCTCCCCATTGGGTTATATTACCAAGAAACTAGGGGGTTTGTGAAAAAAAATACCGATGTGGTTCTCCTATATATCAAGTTACGGACAGGCTGAAACTTCTCATGGCAGGGAGTTGGAGTGCTTTTGGTCCCCGCCGTGAAATGAAATTTGAAATCATTTCCCATCTATTTCCACGTTTGTTTTGCCTTTCTAGTTGGTAACATATTAGCATAATTATCATTAGTAATAGGCACCATTGGGTTAATACCTAACACCAACAGGGGTGTGAGAAAATACCGATGTGTTCTCTTATATATCTAAGTTTGTAACGGAACAGGCTTCAAACTTCTCATGGCCGGTGCTTTTGTCCCCGCCGTTAAAAATTGAAAATATTCCCCATATATTTCACGTTTTTGTTTTGCCGTTATATTGGAACGTATTGCATAATTTATCATTTAGTAATAGGCACATTAGGGTATTTATCCACCAACGCAGGGGTGTGGAAAAAATACCGATTGTGTTCTCTCTATAATCAAAGTTTACGGACATTGGCTGAAACTTCTCATGGGCCTCCGTGCATTTTGTCCCCACGGCCGTGACAATTGAAATCAGTCCCCCATATATTCACGTTTTCTTTGCTTTATATTGGAACGTATTGCAAAATAATCTATTTATTAATAGGCAAACATTGGGTATAATACCAACACAGGGTGTGAAAAAATACCGAGTGTGTTCTCTAAATATATCAAGTTTACGGACAAGGCTGAAACATTCTCAATGGCCGGGTTGCTTTTGTCCCCGCCGTTGAAAATTGAAACTCAGTTCCCATTATATTTGTCACGTTTGTTTTGTTTTTGCCTTATATTGGAAACATAGTTGCATAATATACAATTATTAAATAGGCACATTGGGTTAAATTACCTAACCAACCACAGGGGTTTTGGAAAAACTACCGATGTGATTCTCTATATATCAAGTTTACTGGACAGGCTGAAAACTTCTCAATTGGCCGTGTGCTTTTGTTCCCGCCTTGAAAATTGAAATCAGTCCCATATATTTCACGTTTCGTTTGCCTTATATTGGTACATATTGCAAAATATCATTATTAATAGGCACATTGGGTATATACCAACACAGGGGTGTGAAAAATTATCGATGTTCTCTATATCAAGTTTACGGACAGGCTGAAACTTCTCATGGCCGGGTGCTTTTGTCCCCGCCGTGAAAATTAAAGAAATCAGTCCCATATATTTCACGTTTTTTTTTTGCCTTATATTGTACATATTGCATAATATCATTAGTAAATAGGCACATTGGGTATATACCAACACAGGAGTGTGAACAAATACCGATGTGTTCTCTATATATCAAGTTTAGCGGACAGGCTGAAACTTCTCATGGCCGGGTGCTTTTGTCCCCGCCGTGAAAATTGAAAATCAGTCCCATATATTTCACGTTTTTTTTTGCCTTATATTGGAACATATTGCATAATATCATTGTTAATAGGCACATTGGGTATATACCAACAAAGGGGTTTGCAAAGCCACCGATTATAGATTAGTTTACAGACAGGCTTCAACTTCTCACGGTCGTTACATATCGGCACATTCATATACATATACGCCATTTGGTAGAAGAACTACGGTACGCTGTGTGAATAATATCATCGTTACCATTCATATTGTGTATATACCAACAAATTGGTTTCCCAACCAACACCCCCCCCCCCCCCCCCCAGCTGAGCCCTTTAAGAACCGCTATGACTAGGCTGAAGGTTTTCACGGACTTACGGGGCTCACACCCCCAGCGTGAGCCCCTTAAGCCGCTTGGCTAGGCTGAAGGTTTTCACGGACTTAAGGGGCTCACGTTACACCGGCAAGTCCATAATATACTCGGTACGGTCGGCTTATTTTATATTTAGTATAACGGAACCTATCTAAACCGGACACCAAGAACATGTATGTGATCTCATTTTGATGGGTTTCTTGGTAACGCATCTCGGATAATAATGTATGTTTATGATTGCAAAAGACATACTTATGTCCCAGAATGGCCATGTGCCTGATTTACAGTGGAACACCTCTAGACTGGACACCAAGAACATGTATGCGATCTCATTTTGATGGGTTTCTTGGTAACGCATCTCGGATAATAATGTATGTTCATGATTACAAAAGACATGTCTGTCCCAGAATGGTCATGTGCCTGATTTACAGTGGAAAATCTCTAAAGCGGACACCCTGGGGCCCTTCCAGGATTAGAGATGTCCAGTTTAGAGATGTTTCACTGTACATGTACTACATGTACATACTTTTTCAGACATGTGTACGTTTCAACATGACACAATCTTGCTTGCCAAACCTGATTTGAGGGACACGACAAATAGTCAACCAGTTTTACAATGTGTGTCATGGCGAAAATAACAGCAATTGATATTTATCTTCAAGTTGCCCACACCACAATATTTGTTTTAGCCCAAAGACATTTCCATATTTTACAAGGAATATGTCAGTGGTGTAAGGGGGCTAAGTTAGCCCCCTTATTCCACTGACCCTTTCAAATATAATGCATGGCGTCATATATAACTGTAGCCTATTTCATCAACATTGCAAAGTATACTTTACTAGCAAAGTATACTTTGAGGGAGTAATCATTTATTTTTCCTGAAATGCATTATTTCATATAGAACTAACAAATGCATATATTTCATAATTAAAAGTATGCAGAATTATTATACTGAATTTATTACATTATCACAGCCAAAATGGCTGTGATAATGTAATAAATTCAGTATAATAAAAATTAATAAATTTATCCTAAAATTGAAAATTTCTCCCTCAAAGCATACTTTGCTAGGAAAGTATACTTTGCAATGTTGGTGAAATAGGCTACTGATCACCGTCGCTGGCTGCGATGTTGTTTATCCAGTAATACAATATGAATTACGCAGTTGCGCATAATAAATACAGTGTAGAAGGGTTTATGATTACAGTGTCTCGTTTATTGCAGTCATATCCTCTCGAGTAGGATGTGTCTTCAGCATAGGATGACCTGATATGTGGCTGTGACTGATCAAATAGCATGCTCGTGTATCCTGATAACGATCTATATTGTGTGTTAGAAGGTGGTTTCATTGATGGAATGGCGAACAGTGCATATCCTGATATCAGGATGCACATGCTGATCTGGATCTACACTGGTCGCAAAAATCATACGTTCCATTTCTCCAGTCACGGCCACATATCCATACAGTTTAAATGTAATCCGACTCCACAAAAAGGAAATTTTTGATTTTGTTAACAGTATACCACAGTTTACAAAATTAACTCGTTCAGTCTGAACGACCACACTCGGGAATATAATTCCTACATGCGGGAATTAGACTGTTAATGCGTCTTGCAATAGCAAGGGGCATATTGCTTTGTTCTTGGCGTTTCGTCCGCATGTCCGTCGGTGGTCATTTACGTCAAACTGTTGGTAAGACTTTCTCCACCATGTTATACCTTCAATAGTAATGACCATAATTACAAAAACCAGGGGCGGAGAGTATGATAGGATTTTGAAATATAGATGTCCGGAAATGCACTTTCTTATGTTTTACGGCATTTAATTTCGACTCCGTGGCTGAACGTGGGGCGTGTGTTGCAACACCTAAACCCCCCCCCCCCCCCCCCCTCCAGATCCGCCCCTGAATACATTAACTGACCTTTTCGACCTACAAAGGGCCGCTGAAACACTCGTACAAAGATAATGTTTAGTCTGGTGACAGAACATTGATACGATACTTTCAAGCCGATGAAGTATTCAGCCCTGTAGCGGATTTCACCAATATTGCAAAGTATACTTTTCTAGCAAAGTATACTTTGAGGGAGAAATTTTCAATTTTAGGATAAATTTATTAATTTTTATTATACTGAATGTACATGTATTACATTATCACAGCCATTTTGGCTGTGATAATGTAATCAATTCAGTATAATAATTATGCATACTTTTTATCATCAAATATAATTTATGCAGTCGTTAGTTCTATATGAAATTAGGCATTTCAGGAAAGATAAATGATTACTCCCTCAAAGTATACTTTGCTAGGAAAGTATACATTGCAATGTTGGTGAAATAGGCTACTGAAATGCTCGGCTGACGAAAACAAAATACTGTCTTTTCACGATAGTTTAGCTCTTCCGCGTAGTTATATCAATGTTTCCCTTGGATTGATGTAAATGCGCAATCGCATCTGTCTGACCTATATGAGAAGGAATAGCCTAGAAGGACAAACTATTTAACCTGGGTGTGCTATAAAATAGTATTTGTTAGATAAATGAGGATCATAAAATAAATTATCCCAGATAAATGAGAAGTGTATACGTTTATCCATGTGTGTACACCGTGAATAAACGGTGGTAGCATTGATGTCATAATGTCGGTCACCCGATATTTTGTTGACTTTAAGACAGAACCTGTCATCCCGATCCACGTTCTCTAAAATCCCCTTCCTATCAATTTATCTTCCGCTTCATGTGGGAATTTATTCTTGGCCAATCGCCCAGATTGTAAATGGACTCGGTGGTATGTATCCCTTGTTATAGGAATGAATGGCCTTTTTGTTGAATTTATCGGGGTATAAACTTGGAAAAGTCGCGGGAATACTGGTAGTCCAATAATTATAGTTATTTTTTCAAAAGTAAGGAAATTTTCGTTAACAAGCTAATTTTTTCAGGAAAAATTCAAGAATAATATACTGAATAATACAAAAAAAGTCCCCGAGTTTCTGACTGGTGCTTCGAAGATGGCCGCCAAATATAGCCGCCAAATCGTCTTCATTATGGTTATATATTAAACAAAATAATTATTTATGCGGAAAAATCTAAAATACTACATTTCCGGATGTAGTATATGTTATAGTTTTCTGACATATTTTTTTCTTTCACAATGATGGACAAAATGGCCGCCAAAATGGCCACCAATCGTATTTTTACATATTTTTTTTTTAATAAAATTATTAAATAATTATAACGCATTTATTTTCTGGCTTGGAAAATTATAAAATAATATTATATGCAACGTGTCACACACTGGTCGTGTTTGTGGGGAATTGTTTGTGTAAATATCGCCTCCTAGATGGCCATCAGTATGGTAGCCCGTATGGCTCACATTGAAAACATGTTACTTTCATGAACTTTATAGCATGTTATAGGGCGCGAGTTTCTGGCTTGAAATTTCCAAGATTGTCATGAATACGACGGTCAAGATAACTACCACAATATCTGCCTAGATAGCTACACAAATGACAGCACCGTGACCACAAAGAATGCCATAAATACGGACAGTCAACTAAGTAAGGTAACAGAAACATGTATGTGGGAATACAAACTTGTTTGAAGGTATGTATATGTTTATGCGAAGGGCTCAATTGTACACATGTTGAGCGGACACGCATACTCGCGTGCATTGCGCGCTAACTTCCTAACACAGGCTGCACTCACACGCGTGTTGTTGACGACAGACGGCTTCCCAGAAGATGTTGACAGCGAACGCATAATGACTTTGCATGCATCACTGCGTGTCAGTAACCATGACCACGATAAGGTTGTGGATGGACAGTCTGTGCAACAAATTGCTGACAGGATTTCAGAACTGTGTGACACTGCATCTAGCAGTAATCGAACAGGCACACTTTGGATTCAGTACCATCAACAGGTATCGATCATTCGTATGTTCATACGGGCCGAGAGGACGGGTGACTGGTTACTCCATCTATACTGTATTCGACGGATGCTGCCACATTTCCATGCAGCGGGACATCTGGCATATGCCAAGTCAGCTCATATGTATGTCCAATAAATGGAGAAGCTCGATAACCTAATGACAGCGGATGAGTACAAGCAGTACACAGATAAGGGTTATTTCACAATACGGCGAACGGACAAGTTTTGGAATGGCGTGTTTACAGATCAAACGATTGAGCAGTTCCTTATGCAACAACTCAAGACATCTGGTGGCATGACACGGGGTCGCGGAATGACTGATAGTACATTGACAAAATGGGTCCACGCACTCCCCCGATGTGTTCCAATTTATGATGCACTGGAGAAGTTCACTGATGTGCAAACGGGAACGTCAGAACAACACAAAGATCTACGGCCATCCAACCAAATCAAGGACACCGCGGATCTCTGTCACTTTACTGAATGGATGGAAGCTCATCCGCCCTTTGTTGATCGAGATTCGAACGTATTGATGAACGTTGACACTGGAATTGTAGCTGACGCGACAGTTAACTGCGACTCCGCTGTCCAGATAGGTCAGCAGGCGATGGCGAACATGACAGGAAAGACATTCGCCGACGTCACTCTACGTCGCAAGGATAAGGTGAAATCACTAGCTGCCATGAGAAACACCGTAAATGTGCGTGGTGACGATGTCGTAGTAAGTCCGGATATGCTTTTCAATCGGATAACATGCATTCTCAACACAAGTTCGGAGCTTGATACGTTTCTACAGTATGCACTGGGAACAATGTTGAAGTCCTTGGTTGTCGGTCAAAATACGGTTCCTGAAGATGCCGTTTTCGTATTAGATGGAGGTCATCTGCTACACTCAGTATATAGTTTGGCCACAGCCAGCAACATATCTGGATGTGTGCTATTGTTACACAACATACGTTATTCAGCACTACAAATAGGGAACAACGGTAGTATTCGACGGATATGACGTTATGTCAACCAAGTTAGTAGAGCAGAACCGCCGAGCGAAAACCTGCTCATCTGCAAACATCCTGGTGTCACCAAATTTGCCGACCACCACAACACAAAACGCATTCCTTGCAAACAGCATCAACAAAACACGTCTTTTTCACACATTGACACCAATTCTGCAAAATGCAGGTGTGAATGTAAAACAAGCTGAGTCAGATGCGGACACTCTGATTGTGCAAACAGCCATTGAAGAATCAACCATGAGCCATACCCCAGATATAGTTGTTGGCACCGACACCGATCTATTAGTCATGCTTGTTGCTCGGTCAACTTCTTCACAGCAACTGTATATGCTATGCCAGGGTAAACAACCAACATTCTTCAGCATTGCAGAACTCCAGGATGCACTGGGGCCCCTAGTAAAGCACTTGCTATTCATACATGTAGTCACAGGTTGTGACACAACGTCTGCACTGTAACATCAGGGAAAGCGAAACGCCTTGAAGATTTCAAGTGCCAGTAGTGAATTGCATATTCACATGGATGTGTTCAATCGGGTGTCCAGCACCCACGAGCAAGTTGCTATTGCAGGCGAACGATTTCTTCTTGCGTTTTACGGTGCTGAGAAGTTCACATCATTAAACAAGTATCGCCACGTAGCGTACAAACGAGGTGTAGCGAGGACATCACTCAGTGGTAGTTTCCGACTATCCAGCCTGCCACCAACACGTGCTGCAGCTCGTCAACATTCTTACCGTGTGTACATGCAGGTCCAATAATGGATGGGACTCAAAGTTGTCCCAATCGACTGGGGTTGGCAATCGAATGACCAAGGTCTTATTCCGATCCCTACTGATCAGCCCGTAGCACCACATAAGTTGATAAACTTTGTCACCTGTACCTGCAAGTCCGGCTGTGGAAAGGCATGCGGCTGCAGGAAGGTCGGTATGGTGTGCTCAGACATGTGTACCAATTGCATGGGTGCATGCTTCAATGCACCGGACATATAATTTGCTGAAGGCACACTAGCGGTCAACTGAGTAAATTGGCTGAACCCAGCAAGCAAACGACGTTGTGCCAATGTCATTTCAGCGTAATGCTAAAATCGTGCGCACACGGAAGTGTATGAACATGTACTGTAACGATACATTAGTCAATCACATATATGTACTTAACTTTAACAGAACTTATTATTAGAATTGGCCAATGTTTTAATTTGGTGGTCCTACTTAGTTCATTGGTGACCCGTTCAGTAAAGTATTCTCAATCACGTGTTTATGTAAAACATAATCAATTTGGCGGCCATATTGTCTACCACCTTGATAGTACGTACTATTTATGAATATTCCCGAAATATGTAATCGCATACCCGGGACTTGCTAACTTGCGGAATTTTCCGAATACATATATATACGTGTCACAATTTTTTATTAAGAAAAAAGACACAATATATATATATGGCGGCCATATTTTCCGCCATATTCAAGCCAACTGCGCCAGAACAACCGAAACTTAATTTGTGGCTCATTGTAGTAGGCCTATGTTATATTTCTGCCATACATGAAATAAATTATTACAAGCTATTTAAATATATATATATATAGTCATACAAAAACTATTTGGTGGCCATCTTGGCGGCCATTTTGAAGGAATATTTTAGACAGTTCCGATGGGAAATACGGGGATATGTCGTACGATCTTCAGAATAATTTATTAACGGTGTTAAATAAATAGATATACATATAAAATCTTATACATATAATTTGGCGGCCATTTTGAGGGTCATATTTACCATCCATCTAGAAGAAAACGTTAGTCAGAAAATAGCATTATTTGATATGTTCCTCCGCGTTATATTATATATTTTTTCAGCATATGGATAACCTTTTTCATATTTGTTTCCATATTAATCAGTAAAATGTGTGATTTGGCGGCCATATTGGCGGCCATTTTACCATCCATCTTGAAAAAATGTTACTCAAAAAGTAGCTTTATTTAATAAGTTCCTCAGTGAAATATTTTATATTTTTCAATATATGGAAAATATTTTTTATATTTTTTTTCAATATATAACAGTAAAATGCATGATTTGGCGACCATTTTGGCGGCCATTTTGGAAGCACCGGCTGAACACCCGGGGACTTTTTTTGTGTTGTTCAGTATATTTTTCTGAAATTTATTCCGAAAAAATTAGCTTGTTAACGAAAATTTCCTTGCCAAATTCTAAAATGCCTGGACTGAAGCGATAACAATTTTTTTTTTTTTCGAAAATTGTAATTTTTTAAGGCCTCGTCCCGTATTCCCGCGACTTTTCCAAGTTTATATCCCCGATAAATTCAACAAAAAGGCCATTCATTCCTTATAATTCCAGCATTTGAAATAAATTCATCAAGAAAATGTGTTTATTTTCCGTTTTCTTAAGAATTATTTTAACTGCGCCTCACGGTTACGAAAAGTAGTTCGGCGTGGGAGTTTACTGGGATATAAATTTTGGACAGAGACTTGCTACGAGCCAATCAAATGTTAGGGAATTGTGTAAATATTGTTGTGCTGGAATTATATTGAGGTAATGTGTCTGGTCGCACAAACGTCCGAAATCTGCGTCTTTTTCAACGATTGTACAGTAGAACCTCATCTAAACCGGAGACACAGGTAGTCTCTGTGTCATTAATTTTACATCCGCATTTGCATCCGCACTGTCTGGTCAGAATCTGCAATGTTCGCCATTCCATCAATTCCCTCAATAAAACACCCGACATACACTGGGCGCAAATCCCATAAGCCCCATTTCTCCAGGCACAGGCACATTTCTGAAATGGTCTAAATCCTCATGATTTGCAGCCCTACAAATCATGTACATGTACTTGTTTACATTGTATATTCATACGGAAGCCCATTAGGGCAACTTCACTTTTTTTTAATTTCCATTTATTCAAGATGTTTTCTTGAATTTTCAAGTTCTTTTCTTGAATTTTCAAGATTTTTCTTGAAAATGTCTGATATTTTCTTGAATTTTCAAGATTTTCAAGAAAAGATCTTGAAAATTCAAGAAAAGAACTTGAAAATTCAAGAAAACATCTTGAAAATTCAAGAAAGTATCTTGAAAATTCAAGAAAAGATCTCGAAAATTCAAGAAAAGAACTTGAAAATTCAAGAAAACATCTTGAAAATTCAAGAAAGTATCTTGAAAATTCAAGAAAAGATCTCGAAAATTCAAGAAAAGATAAAAAAAAAAGTTGAAGTGGCCCTAATGGGCTATCGTACTTCCATGTATGCTATATTAATGGGCTTCCGTACATTCATGTATGCTATATTAATGGGCTTCCGTACATTCATGTATGCTATATTTGGGATTCCGTACATTCATGTATGCTATATTAATGGGCTTCCGTACATTCATGTATGCTATATGAATCGGCTCTAGTAATGTTATTGAGCGATACGTCATTTTATATAAACATAAAAGTTACAAAACATAACAGGGAGTTTACCCATTCATTCTGGTTTGACACTATGAATGATTAATTATGTAAAACTTCGCGCATCGACATGATTTACATTTCTATTGGTGTGCATGATTTTGTAATGCTAATTTTGCTTCACGAAACACGAATGTTCTGTTTAAATGACTTAAATTTAAAACATTCAGCTCTTCTCGTATTACATGTATTTGACGTCTGCATATAAATGCGTGCTCAACAGCTCATTATCCAGTGATATCTGCAAGGCTAATGGTTAACAAAGTCTTGCACATGCGTTAGTATATAGTTAACCAAAAAACTACAGCCATCGAGTACATTTTGTATTGCTACAGATTGATGATTTATGGAGCTTTTCTCAAATACATTGGAACCACTCTGAACCGGACACTCGGGTAAATATGGATGTTTAACTTAGATGTGTTTCGCTGTTTCTGATTACAATGACGTTCATGGTTGCAAAACATTGGAATGTGTCATGAAGCGCTCATATGTCTGATTTACAGTGGAACATATCCAAACCGGACACCCTTCCAGGGTGTCAGGTTTGGAGAGGTTCCACTGTAGAAAACAAAACTAAAACATTATTAGCATAGCATAAACATTTACGATACATGTATATATAACGCATACAATAATAGCATAGACAACATGTTTTTTTTTTTGATAGCTAAGTATGTATATGTGTACGAGACATTTGGCGCGAAAATCTGGCATCACAACTTACGTGGGTATCTGTGGCAACCACTACAGGACCGTTTTCAGACCATATTTTGTAATATATAAATCAGGAATTCGTAGGCATTTAATTACATTCTATCACATTTAATTACGAGAGATATAATAAAACACTGGAATACTATACCTCAGTAACACTGTCTTACGCCATGTTGTTCGTGTTGTTGTAGCACGTGACCTCACATGGGTGCGCGCGTAGTGGTCAGCTGATCGCGTATTTTAGACATGAATTCCTGGAACATTCAACAGCGATTCTACTTTCACTTACAAACGTTGCCGTAAAACACATTTTCGATATGTTTTGGTTCGATTCGGCTTATATTTAAGGGTGGGAATTGGCTCGAACAACATCCATACCCCGTTCTGTTCCAACCATGGATTGAAATACTAATTGGTTATTTGAAAATAAATGGTCAATTTGCAACTTCTGCTCTCTATTTGGGCATTACTTGTCAAACATATCCTTTAACTTAAGGCAACAACGGTGATTAATGCTACATTGTACTTAACAGCACTGGACACGTTAATACTATGTTCAACTTGTGGTAGTATAGTGCCTGATCAATTAGCAAACCGTACCTATTTGATTCACAGACTAATTGGCGAATATGAAGAATATACAATTTCACGAACCTCATTCGCAGCCTGCGAAGCTGAATACAATGTAGTTCAAATCAATAAGTAAACATCAGCACTTTTTGCAAGTAATTATCATATTTTTTAGAAGAAAAAAAACAACATCCTTTTTATAAATGTACTTTGATCATAAGAGATAACAAGTACTAATTAGGAGATACTATCTATAACTTAGGACTCAGTTAGGAGATCAAAATAGTTTAGCATTGGCACCAGGACGCTTCCATACATTCCAGTTATTTATAGTTGAAAGGATTAATTCCAATGGAGTGTTGATTGTTATTACATTGTATATATATCCATTGATACTATTTGGTGGCAGAGCACACATAGCCTACTCGTATTTGTCTGGAAGTTATTGTATGCCTGGGCCCGGTTGCTCAAAACCTCTGTTAGCTTAACAGACTGTTAAATCCTTAGCAATGCTAAGGATTTAACAGTCTGTTAAGCTAACAGAAGCTTTGAGCAACCGGGCCCAGATGTATAGTGGAATCTTTCTATTACGGACACACTGGGAACCTCTGGCGTCCGGTTTAGAATTGTTCCATTGTATTAACCCTTTGAACCCGAAAGCCCGCTATATCGGTTTATGCAAACAGTGCAGATCCAGATGAGCCGGCTCGTAACGAGCCGTCTCATCAGGATCTGCACTGTTTGAAAGTAATTTTCATATTTTTGAGAAAAACAAATACCCACTTTTTATAAATGGAATAGTCTGAAAATCATTTTGTCGATGATTGGATTGGTTGCAAAACGAACATATCGCAGCCCATTCAGTTACTTAGGGGTGAAAGGGTTAAGTTGTTTAGAATTGTTCCATTGTATTAAGTTGTTTATAATTGCGAGTGACTGGGATATCTGACCTATATTATATATAATATCTGACCGCACCTGTAACCCCACACTATGGACTACAACAGAAAGGTGATAACGACTTACCATTTGACCTAAATATTTAGAATACTCCCAAATTCTCTAGTGATGGTCTTTTGTACGATGCGTGGATTACCGCAAATACCGTACCGCAATACGTATCACAGGAAAACGTGCGTGAAAACGAACATAAACGCGTGTGCCATAACGAAACACCTCTGCACGTAGTTTGTAAGTTCGGAAATTATCGAATGGCGAGATATTTTTGAGAACTCTTTAAATTGACGCCAGGTTCGGAAGTTGCTCTGATGTGCTGGACTTCATACCTGTCATTTTAAACGTTTGGTTTTTCTTCAAGAATTTGAAGTTATTATCAGTAGTGTAGATGGATCTGTATTCTTGTCAGCGAACATCATGCTGTATAATCTATCTCCTGTCTGTGTAGCATCTGAAGTACGGATGTAAACACTACGGTGTATTATACAGGTTCAAGTGAGCGGTATGGTGGAATGATGTATAAGTATTTTTTAAAATCTGATTATTATTTGTTTAACTTTAAACACCGTATATCCTATTAAGACGGCTCGTTGTGAACCAGCTTATCAGGATCTACAGTACGGTACTTCGTGTTTAATAGTGTCGCCTTTCCGAGGATTACAGTATTGTAAACCGCCAGGGATTCCGCTGGCGATCGCCACTTTCGTAATTGGCGATAAAAATAAACAATTGGCGATTTTAATCAATTGGCGATAAAAAATTACAATTTTTCGAAAAAATATTTTATTTTTTTTTCGAAAATTGTAATTTCTTTTGAAGTGACGATTTTTTTATTTTCCCCAGCGGAATCCCTGAACCGCATATGAATACATAATATATCTTACAAGAGCGACGATTTAATATGATATTTATTAAACTCGTTGACTGAGTTCATAAGCAAGTCGGCTATGATTTTTATTACACTGTGTTATCACATTGTGAAAGCCCAGTGGCCTATTTTACTAAAATTGCAAAGTATGCTTTTCTTTCTAAGTACACTTCGAGGGAGAAATTTTCAACTTAAGGATAAATTTATTAATTTTTATTATACTGAATTTATTACATTATCACATCCATTTTGGCTGTGATAATGTAATACATTCAGTGTAATAATTATGCATACTTTTAATAATCAAATATATGCAGTCGTTAGTTCTATATGAAATAATGCATTTCGGGAAAAATAAATGATTACTCCCTCAAAGCATACTTTGCTAGATAAGTATACGTTGCAATGTTTGTGAAATAGGCTACCGGTTATGCAATAAACAAGTGTCACAAATAACGTTCTGCGTGTCCAGCCTTGGAAGGATTACCACGTGTTGTGATTATACAAGTCAATAGTGTACTAACTGAACCAGTAAACTACTTCAACATCATCTTCAGCATCTTAAAGGTAAGTTACATAGGTCAAATATTCTGACATAGCACTCAGAAAATGGCTCGATCATAAGTCAGCCGACCCACCCACTTAGAATGATTCATAAACCACCGCCTGCGCTAATCTTGCCAATATGTGTCATGGTTTTATTTCTAAATACTTGAATATTGTGTTTGAAATCAAAGCGGCTTGATTGGCTGTGACTGAGCTGTGCGCAGGCGGTTATGTAGTACAATGTATGATAAAATATAGATTTTGGACACTGGCTTACATTGTATGCATGTACGACATTACCGACACCTGTATATGCTGGTCGTCTTGTATAGTCGTGTTGTTGTTCTATATAGAATATACATTGAGACCTCACTAAACCGCGCACGCTGGGAGGTCCCCATGGTGTCCGGTCTAGAGAGGTTTCACTGTAAATCACATGGGCGGATTCAGGGGGGTGGGGGCGGACCCGGCGCGCCCCCCCCCCTAAAATTCGCCGAGTAAAGATTTTTTTTTTTTTACAAGTGCCATGTATTCCATTCATTTTTCGGTCGTTGTCTTATTGTTTCAAAATTTAAACGTTTTCAATCAAAAATCATGTCTAAACATACTGTGACAGTGTCAATAACGCAGGAAATGCGATTTAGATTTCAAAAAAAATCCGGGGGACGAATGCCCCCGGACCCCTCTATCGCTATCCTGAGCTCCGCTCAGTCGACTATTTTGCAATACTTGACTATATTATCGAACGAGCTTAGCTCGTTCGATAATATAGTCAAGTATTGCAAAATAGGTACGACCCCCCCCCCCCCACCCCCTAACCCGAAATCCTGGATCCGCGCCGGAATCAGGCATTTGATCATTCACTAACAGACAATCACCCCCTGAGATAGATGACTCATCAACAATATGATCACAGGTGTTTTCCTGGTATCGGTTTAGAGAGGTTTCCGCTGTAATAGTTTTGCCGACGGCCGTAATGCTACGTCAGTGACCGAGTGGCGGAAAATATGGCCCTGATCAGACTACGCGATGCAGTTTTATGTAGTTTATATTAAGTGTAGAAATGCCACAGGTTATGGAAGCGATGTTCTAAATACGGAGAACGACCATATTCGGTTTATAGGCATGACTAGCGAGTTGTGTTTTCTAAATCGGACCGATATGAGAATGAGCATGAGGATTTTTTGTTTGGAAATATAATGCACGATGTCACATATATAATATTCTGTGCTGTCCATTTTTACGGCGACGTTTCAATTATATAATTCACATTCGCCGTGTTCGTCGAGCGTTTGTCGTTGAAAATCATAATGAAAATGTAAGAATTTTATGAACACAGAATCAGTAGTCGCGAAAGTTAGTAACAAGGTATGTCAGATCGCGGAAGAAAATCGTCGCGAAATTGTTCAATTAATTAAATCGCGAAATTGAATAGCCGCGAAGGATTGTTCGTTTACAGTATCATCGTCTGGACTATTTGTTACCGAACTACTTCTGTCGCACCTCCTGGGTACTTTACGGCCTCACATTGGTATTTTCACCGCGAGCCGAAACATATTCAGTTTGCGGGAAGTTTAGTCCCAAATACAGTGTATACAATCAAACAGTCTGATAGAGAATAGTAGGTTAGTGCCGTGAATGGGTAAAAATATATGGCAAGGCTCAGGAAACGGGATGGGCGAGGCTCTGCCGAGCACATCCCGTTTCCGTGCCGCGCCAGATATGTTTTCCATTCAAGGCACTAACCTACTATTCTATTTATCCCGTCAACACCTACAAACGGCTTTAAAATACAAAAATAATAACCCCAATCACCGCACATATTCATACGCAGTGATTAGGTCGTATTGACAGGATATCAAAAATATTTCACGGCACCGTGTTTCACGGCACATACGCACTGTGTTGACGGGATAAATCAGGTTATTTACATTTGCTAAAACTCAATTGCATATTCATTCCTGATGACGAAAACTTCAGATCCGTGTCATGCTAAATGTGTGCATCCGATCACGTACATGTACCCATGTACACAGTATTAACCCTTACACCGCTATCTTATTTTTTATCGTCTGCTGTTTATTTTCTATTTTCCATTGTTATCATAAAAAACCATGCTTTGACAGCATTTTATAATAATTTACAACATGCTTTGGCAGCACTTTAGAATAATTTCCATTGTAAATGATTCTAAAGTGCTGTCAAACCATGATTTATTGAGAAATAAGGTACGATATAAAAGCAACAGCAGACGACAATTGTTGTGTGTAGCGGTCTAAGGGTTACCTTTTCCAAAAACAGTTCACATTCAAATGTATAATAAAGTAGTCCAGCGCAGCTCTCTCAAACAATTGAAGAACACTTTCAGTAAAATAAGGGGGCTAACCCCCTCATGGAGTGAGGCGACTTATTCCACAGACCCCTTAAATTACAGGTGAGTTTTATGTATGTGTTACCGGACTTGGACAGTACCGCTTGCGAACTTTTCCCAACACTGTTCACATTAAAATGTATTATAAAGTACATGTACTACAGCGCAGCTCTCGCAAGCAATTGAAAGTGTCAGTGAAATAAGGGGGCTAACTCCCTCATAGAGTTAGCGCTCTTATTCCACAGACCCCTTAAATTACAGGTGAGTTTTATATATGTGTTACCGGACTTGGAAACTCACAAATAGCATTCCTTTTACACTACCGCCTCAGTTGATCTTGCCCAGATGTCAACGTTTCTGAACATCTATTGGCAATATCAACTCGCAGTAAAGATGTTTCATCGGCTGTGCCTAAGCTGTAGGACGGCTAAGGCTCAGCCAATCAAGCTGCTTGCCTTCAAACACAATATTGAAATATTTTGCAATGAAGAAATAGAAAAATATTGGCAAGATTGAGGCGCGGATACAGAAATAGTTGTAGGGGGGGGGTCTGTAATTACAAGTCGGCATAGCCGACCTGCGCGAAATCGTAAATTTGGGGGGTCTGGGGGTCCTCCCCCAGGAAATTTGTAGATGCCAGATCGCCGCAGTTGCGATTTCCTGACACCTAGGCCGGGAGCAGGGGGGGGGGGGGGGGGGCCGGGCCTAAGCCCCCCCCCCCCCTTTTTTTTCCGCGCCTGAGATTAGCGCAGGCAGTGGTGTAACTACGTATGGGGCATCACAAAGCTTAGACTTTCCGGTGGTTGTCAGTGTTACGTCACGTTGCTCAGCTTTGCAATGAAACGAACAAGAGGAAACTAATAAACATGACGTCAGACCGATAAACGCCGCCAAATCGAACTTCAACCAAGTTGTTCTAAGGGAAGTTACTCGTGGTTTACCAACTCCGCAAACCTATTTATAAGGCTGATTGATGCTGTCGTCATTGTTTTCCATTATACACAACCGCCTGCGTTAATCTTGCCCGTATTATCAACTTTCTGATCATATATTGGCATTGCAAACTCGTAATCACGCACTTTGATTGTCTGAGCTTAAGCTATAGTAGCACAGTTCAGGATCAGCCAATTGGGCTGCTTGATTTCAAGCACCATATTAACCCTTTGAACCCGAAATCCGCTATAGCGGTTTATGCAAAAAGTGCAGATCCAGATGAGCCGGCTCGTAACGAGCCGTCTCATCAGGATCTGCACTTTTTGAAAGTAATTTTTTTAATATTTCTTAGAACAAAAACACACCCTTTTCATAAATGGACGAATCTGAAAATCATTTTGTGACCATTGGATTGGTCGGAACATTAGCATATCACAGTCCATTCCAGTTCCTTAGGGTTGAAGGGTTAAAGTACTTTTAAATAAAGAAATATACAAATATTAACAAGATTAGCACAGCTAGTATTGTACGCCATCGGCTTCGGTTATCCTGCCAATATGTCAACGTTTCTGAATATCTATTGGCAATATCAACTCGCAATGAAGCAGTTGATTGGCGGTGCCTGAACTGTAGCACAGCTCAGGCTCAGTCAATCAAGCTGCTTTCTTTCAAAGACAATATTCAAGTATTTTGTAATATACACATCTACAAATATTGGCAAGATTAGTGCAGGCGGTGGTGTAGAATACCGTCTTGCTTTATCTACGTTTCTTCGCCACGCTATTTTACGCTTACATATCGTTAAATATTGTTCCTTCGCCGCAAAAGAACGAACGGATGAAGTTTAGTGTCCTTAATATTAGATCCTTCGTTTCTTTGCCCCGCTGTCATTCTTTTTTCGTTCCTTCGTGTCTTCGTTTCTTCGCGACGAAGAAACGCTAATTATCGTCTCTTCGTTCCGTCGCCACGCTGATTTGTGTTGCATCATTTCTTTGTGTCTTCGCCACGACGGAACGATATTGGAATTCCAGCCTCTAACATTCCAATTTTACATGTAAATACAATATGCACATACGGAATAACAATACACGCTATTTGCTGTGTGTATGCCACATATTAAGGGTAAATGCCCACGTGTCATGTTATAATATAGGGAGGCATACTATTTTCGTCCATTCGTTAGATATGACAAAATAAACAGTCATTCACCATTTCCCGACGTAATAATTGGCATTATTATACTTCGTATATCAAACATGAATTTCCAAACTGATATCAGGGGCGATAACCGTGTTTCGTTAAATTTTTTAATATTTATTCTCTGTATTTATTTTTGATGTACAATGATCATACTTTATAATCTGTCGAAAATATTATTTTTTTCAGGTGACGCATTTAATTAGAATAAATAATTGAAAAATATCATGCCTCATTTGCATATGAAAATAGCCTGATACCACCGCGCGTCACTATCAGTAAAATAAATATTACTAGATGGTTATATCTTGTACAGCGGGCTCTCGTAATTTTTAGAACTGGTGGAATAGTGACACAATTATACACTTATTTGATTCCTATAAATAACAGATTGTGCCTACTGAGTGGGCATGTACCGTTAAACGTGACACATGGTCCTTGTCCCTTGATACTAGTAAAACAGAACCAAACCATACGGATCTCCGATACAGATGTTATTATAACAGAACCAAACCATACAGATCTCCAGTACAGATGTTATTATAACAGAACCAAACCATACAGATCTCCGATACAGATGTTATTATAACAGAACCAAACCATACAGATCTCAGTACAGATGTTATTCATAACAGACCAAACCATACATTATCTCCAATGATACAGATGTATTATAACATGAATACCAACACCATACAGATCTCCAGTACAGATGTTATTATAACAGAACCAAACCATACATATCTCCAGTACAGATGTTATTATAACAGAACCAAACCATACGGATCTTCAATACAGATGTTATTATAACAGAACCAAACCATACGGATCTCCAATACAGATGTTATTATAACAGAACCAAACCATACAGATCTCCGATACAGATGTTATTATAACAGAACCAAACCATACATATCTCCAATACAGATGTTATTATAACAGAACCAAACCATACATATCTCCAGTACAGATGTTATTATAACAGAACCAAACCATACGATCTTCAATACAGATGTTATACAGAATACCAAATCCATATCATTATCTCCAGTACAGATGTTATTATAACAGAACCAAACCATACGGATCTTCAATACAGATGTTATTATAACAGAACCAAACCATACGGATCTCCAATACAGATGTTATTATAACAGAACCAAACCATACATATCTCCAATACAGATGTTATTATAACAGAACCAAACCATACAGATCTCCGATACATATGTTATTATAAAACACAGAATAAACCATACATATCTCCAATACAGATGTTATTATAACAGAACAAAACCATACAGATCTCCGATACAGATGTAATTATAACAGAACCAAACCATACATATCTCCATACAGATGTTATTTTAAAACAGAACAAAAACCATACAGATCTCCGATACAGATGTTATTATAACAGAAACCAAACCATACAGATCTCCAATACAGATGTTATTATAACAGAACCAAACCATACATATCTCCAACACAGATGTTATTATAACAGAACCAAACCATACATATCTCCAATACAGATGTTATTATAACAGAACAAAACCATACAGATCTCCGATACAGATGTTATTATAACAGAACCAAAACCGTACGGAATCTCCAATACAGATGTTATTATAACAGAACAAATATACATATCATCCAATACAGATGTTATTATAACAGAACCAAACCATACAGATCTCCGATACATATGTTATTATAACAGAACCAAACCATACAGATCTCCAGTACAGATGCTATTATAACAGAATCAAACCATACATATCTCCAATACAGATGTTATTATAACAGAACCAAACCATACAGATCTCCAATACAGACGTTATTATAACAGAACCAAACCATACATATCTCCAATACAGATGTTATTATAACAGAACCAAACCATACATATCTCCAATACAGATGTTATTATAACAGAACCAAACCATACATATCTCCAACAGATTATTATAACAGAACCAAACCATACATATCTCCAATACATGATTATATAACAGAACCAAACCATACATATCTCCGATACAGATGTTATTATAACAGAACCAAACCATACATATCTCCAATACAGATGTTATTATAACAGAACCAAACCATACAGATCTCCGATACATATGTTATTATAACAGAACCAAACCATACAGATCTCCAGTACAGATGTTATTATAACAGAACCAAACCATACATATCTCCAGTACAGATATTATATCAGTAACACCATACAGATCTCCGATACAGATGTTATTATAACAGAACCAAACCATACATATCTCCAATACAGATGTTATTATAACAGAACCAAACCATACAGATCTCCAGTACAGATGTTATTATAACAGAACCAAACCATACATATCTCCAGTACAGATGTTATTATAACAGAACCAAACCATACATATCTCCAATACAGATGTTATTATAACAGAACAAAACCATACAGATCTCCGATACAGATGTAATTATAACAGAACGAAACCATACATATCTCCAATACAGATGTTATTTTAACAGAACAAAACCATACAGATCTCCGATACAGATGTTATTATAACAGAACCAAACCATACAGATCTCCAATACAGATGTTATTATAACAGAACCAAACCATACATATCTCCAACACAGATGTTATTATAACAGAACCAAACCATACATATCTCCAATACAGATGTTATTATAACAGAACAAAACCATACAGATCTCCGATACAGATGTTATTATAACAGAACCAAACCGTACGGATCTCCAATACAGATGTTATTATAACAGAACCAAACCATACATATCTCCAATACAGATGTTATTATAACAGAACCAAACCATACAGATCTCCGATACATATGTTATTATAACAGAACCAAACCATACAGATCTCCAGTACAGATATATAACAGAATCAAACCATACATACTCCAATACAGATGTTATTATAACAGAACCAAACCATACAGATCTCCAATACAGACGTTATTATAACAGAACCAAACCATACATATCTCCAATACAGATGTTATTATAACAGAACCAAACCATACATATCTCCAATACAGATGTTATTATAACAGAACCAAACATACATATCTCCAATACAGATGTTATTATAACAGAACCAAACCATACATATCTCCAATACAGATGTTATTATAACAGAACCAAACCATACATATCTCCGATACAGATGTTATTATAACAGAACCAAACCATACATATCTCCAATACAGATGTTATTATAACAGAACCAAACCATACAGATCTCCGATACATATGTTATTATAACAGAACCAAACCATACAGATCTCCAGTACAGATGTTATTATAACAGAACCAAACCATACATATCTCCAGTACAGATGTTATTATATCAGAACCAAACCATACAGATCTCCGATACAGATGTTATTATAACAGAACCAAACCATACATATCTCCAATACAGATGTTATTATAACAGAACCAAACCATACAGATCTCCAGTACAGATGTTATTATAACAGAACCAAACCATACAGATCTCCAATACAGATGTTATTATAACAGAACCAAACATACAGATCTCCGATACAGATGTTATTGTAACAGAACCAAACCATACAGATCTCCAGTACAGATGTTATTATAACAGAACCAAACCATACAGATCTCCAATACAGATGTTATTATAACAGAACCAAACCATACAGATCTCCGATACAGATGTTATTGTAACAGAACCAAACCATACAGATCTCCAGTACAGATGTTATTATAACAGAACCAAACCATACAGATCTCCAGTACAGAGTTATTATAACAGAACCTAAACATACGGATCTCCTATACAGATGTTATTATAAACAGAACCAAACCATACAGATCTCCAGTACAGATGTTATTATAACAGAACCAAACGATACGGATCTCCAATACAGATGTTATTATAACAGAACCAAACCATACATATCTCCAATACAGATGTTATTATAACAGAACCAAACCATACAGATCTCCGATACATATGTTATTATAACAGAACCAAACCATACAGATCTCCAGTACATATGTTATTATAACAGAACCAAACCATACATATCTCCAGTACAGATGTTATTATATCAGAACCAAACCATACAGATCTCCGATACAGATGTTATTATAACAGAACCAAACCATACATATCTCCAATACAGATGTTATTATAACAGAACCAAACCATACAGATCTCCAGTACAGATGTTATTATAACAGAACCAAACCATACAGATCTCCAATACAGATGTTATTATAACAGAACCAAACCATACAGATCTCCGATACAGATGTTATTGTAACAGAACCAAACCATACAGATCTCCAGTACAGATGTTATTATAACAGAACCAAACCATACAGATCTCCAGTACAGATGTTATTATAACAGAACCAAACCATACGGATCTCCAATACAGATGTTATTATAACAGAACCAAACCATACAGATCTCCAGTACAGATGTTATTATAACAGAACCAAACGATACGGATCTCCAATACAGATGTTATTATAACAGAACCAAACCATACATATCTCCAATACAGATGTTATTATAACAGAACCAAACCATACAGATCTCCAGTACAGATGTTATTATAACAGAACCAAACCATACGGATCTCCAATACAGATGTTATTATAACAGAACCAAACCATACAGATCTCCAGTACAGATGTTATTATAACAGAACCAAACCATACGGATCTCCAATACAGATGTTATTATAACAGAACCAAACCATACATATCTCCAATACAGATGTTATTATAACAGAACCAAACCATACAGATCTCCAATACAGATGTTATTATAACAGAACCAAACCATACAGATCTCCGATACAGATGTTATTATAACAGAACAAAACCATACATATCTCCAATACAGATGTTATTATAACAGAACCAAACCATACAGATCTCCAGTACAGATGTTATTATAACAGAACCAAACCATACATATCTCCGATACAGATGTTATTATAACAGAACCAAACCATACAGATCTCCAGTACAGATGTTATTATAACAGAACCAAACCATACAGATCTCCAGTACAGATGTTATTATAACAGAACCAAACCATACTGATCTCCAGTACAGATGTTATTATAACAGAACCAAACCATACAGATCTCCGATACATATGTTATTATAACAGAACAAAACCATACAGATCTCCGATGCAGATGTTATTATGGGCTAATTTCCATTGTGTCGGCGTTATATCCTCGTAGACAAACAGGAAGATTGTCACTTTCATGTTTCATTAAACATTCACGTAAATAACGTCTATTTCAAGAAATACGATTACGTCGCTATTTGTGAGTGTGACTGGTGAAATGGGGCGCTTGTGTTATGCGACCAGTGTAGATCCAGATCAGACTGTGCATCCGCACAGTCTGATCAGGATCTACACTGTTCGTCTTTCAGTAAATGAAACACCCGGCATGAATTTAGAGATTGGGAAACTTTCCACTCATTTGGAGAATCAAATAGCAAAGGGTGTTCGATTTTAATAAGGAAAACTATGCAATTCAACGTTATAGATGAACTGTATGATGATAATGGTAGATATGTAATATTACATATAGAAGCACTTGATAACATGTTTACGTTATTAAATATATACTCACCGAACGATAAGAATGCTAGAAATAGTTATTTCAAGTCACTAAGCAATACTTTAAATGATAATACACAAGGTGTTAAAATAGTAGGCGGAGTAGTATATAGGGAGTCAAAATGATTTCACCCCTATATACTACCACCACCACCCCCGATAAAACACCGTTTCGTCCAATAGCACAAACTGGTCACCAACACAAAAAAACGTGACAATTGGTGTCAGAAATACATCACGTTTTCCCCAATTGAACAGATAAAACTATAGTACTAAAACGGATTTGTTTTCGTGTCGTTGTCATATTTATTTTTCAACACGGTATTTTCCTCCTCCACTATAGCTAATATATTTCTACGATATTGAAAAATTATTAATAATTTGTAAAAAAATATCAAAAGCCTCCACTCGTGTACACAACCCCAGCGACTGGGCAGATTTCTAGCCGGCACCCAGCCACTGGGGTGTTGGGACCTTTCTTAAGCCCACTCATCTGTTGGCTCACAGTCTCATTTTACGGGTCGCCTTGAACCCCATTGCCACTGGGGTGTTGGGACCTTTCTTAAGCCCACTCATCTGTTGGCTCACAGTCTCATTTTACGGGTCGCCTTGAACCCCATTGCCAATTCCTCAATTCAGAGAAACCAGCGAAGTAAGGTGAGCCTATGTGTGAATTTGGTTTCCGAAATTGCAAGCTCTTAGGTAGAAATCTTTTAGGCCGGCACCTTTGAGCTATACAATTCCATCACCAATTCACACACACACACACACACATACACACACACATACACACATTTAGAGACTGCTACCATTAAACAGACGAGACGGACGTCATACCGGATCAACAACATGGCACACACGAGATGAGACCAATTGTTGTAAGGCTTTCAAACGTATATATACTCATCACTTTCCTATACAACATAAAAATGGTGCGCAAATTATAATTATTTATAAACACTTAGCGAGGTTCACGAATTTCCGGGATGGTTCGTTATTTTATTAATTTGATAAATAGTTTTGTAAAAATTATTATTAATTAATTTTAAGAAAATTATAAAGTTAATTAATATAAGAAAAACAGATAAAAACCACAAAGCATAACGATACGCGGTTATAACAAATGTATGGTGGTCAGTGGGGTGTCCCGATTACACGGTTATAGAAATGTATGGTGGTCAGTGGGTGTCGCAACGGGGCCCTAAATTATTATTTTTTTTTTTTTATGTTCCGTATGGAGGGGCCGTCGGAACAGCTGGAATGTATGGTGGAGGAATATCCTGATGTCGCTGTAGACACGCGAATAAGCATATCACGTCCCGAGACGGGCGAGGAGATTTTTTCTCTCGTCGGCCCTCCCTTCCATAACAGTTTTTTATATCTTCGTCCGCGAGAATTTGTGGTCGAGCCTTGGACCGGATAGTACCCTTTAACTCCTGGTATCTGACCATCTCTTCGACGAACCATTTTGAACTCGCTATCCGATATATCGTTGTCGGCTATCGCTTTTGACACGATAACGTCGATACTGTTTTTCTTAGATCTCGCGAGAACCGCTATTCGATCGTGCTTTCGACTCTTGGCCTCTAGTTTTCGGCACACGAGTCTGGCCGTCATGCAAAGCAGTCCCGCCCCGCCGCTACACCACTCAAGGCCACCGCGACCGGTGCAGCGACGATTGTTGACAATAAAGACACACTCCCCACCCCGCTTATAATGGATGCTGAGGCTAACGCGGTGCTCACCCCCTCTAATATATTGACCGACCGTCTATATTTCTTCGCGTATCCCGTCCGCGTCTCTCCCTCGTGTTGTAGAATATGTTGTATCTCAACGATCCTGGTCATCCTAAAGGATGCCGGGTCGACCGTCCCCGAAGGTAAGTGTGGATATAGTTTCTTGTCATTCATCATAAATCAAGTTGTATTAACAGTGTCACTGCAGTGGAGGAAGCCGATTGGTCACCAATTTTTGTAACAAAGTTAATAACACTACCTGCCGAAACTTTAATTGTAGTGTCATCATCGAATATAGTAAACCCTGACCTCTGCCCCGCGTGCTTGGTGATGCCAATATTCTGTTCTACAACCCCAATCAGGGACGACATTCACTCGGACTTCGCCAATGGCGTGTCCGCGAAAGTTGACCGAGCAGACCGCCATTCGAAAAATCGTCCCGGACACTGCCATGGTGTATCCCCCGTATCTGTTGCTTGCGTTGGATCCGAATGAATATTCGTAGGCCCCCTCGCTTAGTGAACCCCGCTCCTCGGCACAAATTGTTATGACGTGTTTGCTAGCTTGTATTTTTTCCATTTGCGCAACCGCCCTAGTTAATATTGTGTGGGACTGTGCTACGCCCCTCCCCAGTCTTCTCATCGCGGCTTCATCGTATGCCGCGGCCGCGACGGGAACGTCCCGTTCTAAGTTGGAACCACCTGGACCGTATATGCTCATGATTAATATGTATATATATATTAATGTTTAATCGGTTATTTCGAGAACGACCGAAATCGGGTAATCGTTATTCAACTTTCTCGCTTGATCATCGAGAATAGAATTTCTTCAACTCGTGGATGTGTCCCGATTCCAAAACTTTCATCTCAGGGTGTGGGAAGTCTAATGTCACAGTCTCCCCAAAGAAACAATCGCTGGCCTGCACAGTTTTTAGTAATGTGCTGGGAGTGCCGTCTACCAGGTTGTACGAGTGTTCACCCGATCCAGGTGCACCCCGAGAGTTTTTGTGAAGGTAAAGTTCACCGGGATATCGCCGAGGTGCTCACCTGGATTAAACCAACCCCTATTGTCGGAGTATGTTTTTGTAAAACCGAGCCGCACAACCAAATCCTGGGTGATCGTTACCCCCGGTTGGCGGGTTCGACGGTTAAGGTCGCGAGTCCGGTAACCTTCGAGATTGTGAGGCTGGCTCTACCATCAAGCTCCGACGCAACAAAAGCTTGGAGGGCTCTCGAACTCCAAAGGCCGGCCTGGATGGCAGCTTTACACCTACTTGTCGTCTATCCTTCACGTAGGTGAACCCTTCGCCCTCCCCCACGTTTTTCCACCCAACCGTGAAGGTGATTGATCTGAGGCCTACCCGGCGTTTTCCGCAGCAGTTGTCGATCGACTTTTGAAGTTCACAACTCTCATTTTTGAACATTAGTGATAGAAGCAAACATAATAAATATCGTTCAATGGATACCCAAGCATTTAGCTTTAACTCTAATGCAAAGTACACGGTCGGAGGTAAATACACAGAAGAGGCGTTGTTGACCCCTCCCCTTGTACACCCAACTGTAACGGTTAGACCGGACAGTGGCTTTGTCACCAATTTTCCGAACGCGTTTGAGAAATATAGGCTGCCAAAGATTATTACGATGGAGGCTGTGAACGGGTGGAAAGCAACACCGATGCAGTTTTGGCAGAATCAGCTAAATTTCGCTGTATGGTGCGCAACAGCCGGATGTGGAGTTTCGCATCAAGACCATATGGCATCCAAGAATGTCATGCTCCGAAGTGTCTACAACTTTCACGCGTATTATACTATTAGGAGGATTATCAAAGAACTAGGTATTTCACTACCTCAAGACGACGGCTGGGATCCAATTTCCAACACATACGATCGTGGGGCGTTCGAAAGACTGTGTAACGAATTTAACATTTCAAAAGATGCGGACTGGAGACAGAAAGTATTTTCTAACAGCACTGGCCTCGGGGACGTTCTCATTCGGGGTCAGTCCGGGAATTGGACGCAGACTGATTTTAAACACGATCACTCCGGTGACCCCCACCACATCGTCAGTCGGAACGCGGGAATTTTGATCCAGCGACGATGACCTTCGGGCCCGAAGTATCTGGAGGTAGACGCTGTGGAGTATCATCTTGTATTTGGTTGCCTCCGAAACGAGCTCATATAGACTACATACAGCAGGATTCCGGGGTTCAGACCGCGTGGAGTACCTTTATGTTAGATAAGGGAATGGGATTCACGCAGGCTGGGGTTTCTCGTCTCAACGATTCCATTCGCACGTACGTTTGGGCTATCCTCGGTGCCCAAAAGCAAACTCGCAGTTCTATAATAGGAGTCGGAACGGCGTTTGACGCACAAAAACAGTTCTTGGTACTTGTCGAGGACGCCATCTCAGCTAAGGTGGACCTGGAGAAGGCGATCCAGAATTATCAAGACGTTTTACAGAATGCTAGTACCCCAGTAGACTACGTATTTGGTATAGGTCTTTATATGGCGCCGAGCAATATGATACTACGAGACGACCCGGTTGACGGTTACAATAATCAGATCGTAATCGCCACCGCCAATCAAAAAATCGGCCACAACGGGAACGTGAATGTGGATATCATCAAGCGCACCCCCAACAGCGGAAGTGATTTCATAAAACCGCAAGCACCACCCCCAATTCACGAATCAAGTCCATTTAAACCCGTTGTTCCACCCGCGGAAACACCAATCATGAACACTGTTGACATTGGAAGCACAACCCACGAGGAGGAGAAATTAGGGCTCGTCGTTGCCCTCGTGGCAATCGGACTACTTGCGCTTTGGTTTTAGAAACTCTCGGGCGGAGAAAAGTAGGAGACCGGCGATCGCCACGATTAAAGCCCAAGCATTATTGGCGAGCCATCCGGCCGTTTTTGATAATATAGATAACAAGTAAGAAACGATAGTTCCGATCAGGCCAGGTAGTGCGGCAGCCGCCTTTCCGGCTAATTTAGCTAGAAGACTGGCGAGGGCTTTTAGTTGTTATTTTACCCACTCCTTGGCTCCACCGGATGCTGGCGCCGGTGGTGGTGAGGGTGCTGGCGCGGGTGCTGTTGCGACGCCAGTGAAAGCTTGAACTATGGTTGTTATAGTCATACCGATAGCAACGAGGATGCTTGCTATCGTGATGCCCTGCTCTCTGAACAAAGTGCGAAGACATTCACCGAGTGTCGTCTCCTCGCGCAGAACCCTCGATATTGTTTCGCGGATCCGACTGATTTGGGTGCGAAGAGCCTCGCGGTTAGTTGAGGCAGCCTCCAAACGAGCTGCTTTTTCATCCAGCAACGACCGCAGGCGTTTGTTGATCAGCTCGATAGATTCTCTATCGCCACGGGCTTCGGCTTCCTCAAGTTTTCTTTTTTCTAGCACGATATGGTCATCCAACGCCGTGAGTTTGGAGAGGTTAAGGACCAATTCGCCCCGGACCTTTTGCAGAGCCTTATCGAGTCCCCGGAGTTCGCGAAGAGGTAACGGTGGGTCATCGTTGAGTATATCGTTTTCGCTGAACGTGGTCTCCATCGTGTTAATAGCGTCGGATGGCCACTCGGAGGGACCTCGCTGAGCTCGACAGTTTCTATCGCGGCGGCCGTCTTCGCCATCGTTTCGTCGGTAGACGTGAGGGCCTCTACAGCGCGGGCCGGCATAATTGTTTTACCACGCTTCCAATCTGTGAATCCTAGTTCGTTTCTTATGAGTTCGGCACCGCCCCGATGGCCGACAATGGTGCTCAGCGCTAGGGGTTTTCCGGCTTCATGTTGATGATAGGGATATGATGATTTTAGTCGCAATCTACCGTTCAGATCCAATTCGAACTTGTCGTAGTAGCGACCGATAGATGGGACCAAACCTTTTTCAATCCAATGTTTATAGTATGAGTTTACAGCTTCCTCGAGTAATTCACGACTTTGACCAACGCGGCTGGTAGCGTCACCCAATTGGATTGGATCTGGAGTCTGTATGGTGGGTGTCGTGAGGGAATCCGCGAAGTCATCATCATCATCCTCATCATCGAGGTAATTGTCTCTGCCGATTTCATCCATGTCAGCATCGTAATCAGCCATTATTTATAGATTATTATATTAAAGATAAAACCATACAGGTTTAATAGATTATGTCTTCGAGTCAATACGGTCGCAAACTCAATCCATATCGCAGACTTCGTGAGCCCCTCGGGGCAAAAGGCGTGAGACAGAGTGTCGTTATTACGAACAACCCCTCGACGATCGACCAGAACCAGCAACTCTTAGTTCGCTTCCCCAACCTCGGAGCTAGCGACGTCATTACGCCGGGGACTGTTCGCCTCGCTTTCACTATTTCGCTTACATCGACGGACGCGGACCGAACCATCGTTCAGAACCTGGGTCGCGCCATCGTCAAGAAGACCATGATAAAGATTTCTGGTAATGAGGTGATGTCGATCGATGACAGCGACGTCTACCATTGCTACCAGGACCTGTGGAAGACGGCACAAGAGCGCGAAAATGCGGTATATCAAGGTATTGACACCAGCCAAAATAGGAACGTAACCAGACTTAGAATCGGGGCTGGTGACAAGGCAGATAACATCGCGAGCGACAATGCGGTCGCGGCCGCTTACGGCAACCGATTCTACATCCCGCTCGACTTTGAGTTGCTAGAGAGTCACATGCCTTACTATCAGAGTGCTTTGGCTGACCGCCTCGAATACGAACTAACATTCAACGACTACGGCCGAGTTCTCATAGCCACTGACATGACATCGAAGTATACGATCGACAATGTTTTGCTGGAGTACGACATGGTCACGATGCCCGAACTCGCGCGATTGATCAGAACCCAGTATGCCGGGCGCGTTGCCATACTTTACGACCGAGTTCTTCGCCACCGCAAGATGACGAAAGACAAAAGCGAAACATTGTGGAATATTAATGTCAACGTACCCGCCCGCTCGATGAAAGGTATACTGATGTTGTTCGAGGAGGGTCGGTTCGCGCTCGGGGCTAGAAAATCCTACAAATTCTATAACACCAAAATCACGAAGGTTGAGTGACGATTGAGGGAGTACCCAATCAACTCTACAGCGCGGTCTTCGCGCGCACCAGCAGTGGGACGAAGTCAGAAAGCAGTTTGCTTCCGGCTCTAAGGTTCGCTCCCCGGAAGTTGCCGCGGTTGCCAAAGACCTGCAGCTCTCACGTTCCCCTCCCTCGCGGATTTCCTGGACTACCCAAATACGCGTTATGGCTAGACATGCGAGTCAGCACGACGACCAAATGCACGGTAGCGGACGCCAAGTTGAGAACGCTAGCGAGGGTGTGACGATCCAGATAACCAAAGAGGCGGATGGAGCTGGCACATTGAACGTGTACTTATATATTATTTCGGACGCGCAACTCAACATCGAAGATGGTCGATACGTCTCAACTTTATACTAATTCTAAAGAATTAATTAAATACCAATTCACGATTGAAGATGCCCACTCTGCCATAATATGTGGGCAGACAGGATGTGGAAAAACGGTTTTCATCCTGGACTTGTTCGAGGGGGCATATCGTAGTGCTTTCGTCACATTGTGATCCTATGTCCCACTGTGTGGCACAACGATACTTATCAGCGGCGCCAGTGGATATGGGACGACCCTGAGGTATACGTTATTGACCCATGTGACAGGCTTCACGATTGGTTGCGCTGCTTCTACCAAATATTTCAGGGTGAACCCACCCTATACATGATTGACGACTGCTCGGCCAAGGCGGCGATGACCAAAAAGAAGGACATGCTCTCCGAGCTCGCATTTTCTGGCCGCCATGCGAGGCAAAGCGTATGGATATCCACTCAGAAGTACAACGCCGTCCTCAAGGATCTGCGCGAGCAAACGAAATGGGTCGCCCTCTTTCACTGCAAGGACCGAGACTCGTTCGATGAATGTCTTAGAGAGAATGACGTTATCCCAACGCGCGAGGAGCGCCTGGAGGTTGACGGATACTTTCGGAAACTAAACACGCCAAGCTTCTGCTAAAGACTGATCAACCAACCGCTTATAATGTAATTAGCAATTACTGAACAATGCTGAGCAATGCTTAACAGTTACTGAGCAATGCTTAACAATTACTGAACAATGATTAAAATTATTCTGAGCAAAGCTTAACAATGGTTTTAACAACGCTTAACAAGGCCTAACAATTACTGAGCAATGCTTAACAGTTACTGAGCAATGCTTAGCAATTACTGAACAATGCTTAACAATTACTGAACAATGCTGAATAAATGTTGAACAATGCTTAACAAATACTTAACAATGCTTAACAATGCTGAGCAATTGTTAAGAATTTGTTGCTCCGCTGCGAGCTTTGTTGCGAGCATAACGGTGATCATAAGTATCGTGGTGCGCTTGGCAATATGTTAAACTTATGAGACTCGTAAGAATAATTAAATTAGCAATAATGAACTGCGACGAACTTCTCGATCAGCTAATGGAAGAAACCTCAACACAATCGGGATCGAACACCAATCGCGAATCAATCCCCGATTGCACCTCAACCCCCCAATTCACGAATTGTAGTTCAACTTCAATCCCGAGTGCGAATGAAAACGCGGCGAGACGCGAGCGGTTGGCTGCGCTGGTTGCTGGGGGGCAATCGGAGCATTATCTCGGTAGGTGTCTCTCAGTTTGCCAGGTGGACAAAATGTCGGATGCGGAGGTCGATAAAATGTACGCGCGATACGAATCCAAATTAGGTGCGGAGATGACAAAAACTCTCGGATCGGCGGCTATTCATTTTTACGCTACCACTGTCAGTGCAATTCTCCCTATACCAAACACCGCGGGGTTGATTAGTGATTTAGAGGCTGACCCTTTTATAGGACACACTCTTAGAACAGCATGCTGCTCAATTTATCACAACTTTGGAATGTACTTAGCCCCGTTGACAACCGCGTTGACCACGGGTAAACACTGTCAATTTGGACATATATGCCCACGAACTATAAGCTCAGAAAATGATGACACAAGACGCACCCACGAGAGTGATGGAACCCTCAACTCCCAATCGAGATTGGATGAACCCGATTGCAACTCCGATTGATCCTCCAACGAGACATAAAAATCCAAAAAGACAGGCAGCTGGGCGAGCAGCGGCTGCCACACGAAAAGCTAAACAAGATAAAATACTCGTCGATCTTCGAGAGGCCAAACTCCTATCGAGATTGGGGTGGACAGAGACGGTAAAACACCCGGTGGCAGCCGTTTCTCCCCCCAATCGCTATCGGATCGGAACCGATCGCTCCTAATAATACTTATTGGGTTGTTGTTGGTGGTCTGTCGGTTGTGGGCACCCTGTATGTGATTTACCGTTTCAACAACAGGCCATCAACAGTGTTTGAGTGATGTGCCCCATTTAAACATTAAACGCAATCCCTTTTATATGCAATAATGGCTGAACACGATGGTAAAATGATAGTGAATGCACTTTATCACGCCGTGGTGATATCGGGTCTCAGTATCGGGTACGCTCGAGCAGGAAAGATGGCCTTAGGATGGTCCGCTCCCAAATTGGACTTTACTGCGAGAGACGTAGGGCTCGCGACCTTAGATGTAGCGGCCGCAGTTTGGACCCGAGATTATCTAATTAAAGCTGGAATACTACCCGTTAATATATGGAAATAAAATGGCTTCGATCGCAATAATGATAGGTGGCGCGCTCGTAAACGCATTGGCTTTCAGCGGTAGCAACTATTTCTTCTCTAAACTGAAAAGCTCGGACGCGGATGAGGAGCGCGAGCGTCACGATTTAGCCGAAGAACAACTCAAGAGTGCAGATACAGCATGGTCGAAAAAACGAACCGCACATCTGGACTGGGTCAACTGGTATCTCATCTATTATCTAAACACAAAGTTTCTGTCAGACGCGGCCGCGTCAACATCCACCGGGACCAGGGAATCATGGAGCGTTTCAATCAAACCTTGGCTGAGAGACTGTTCGGGCACCAATACGCTAAAGAACTTGTAGACCCTCATTCGCGATCGACCGAGTGGGTGGCCAGACTGCCCGCCGTGGTCTCCGCACTGAACGGAGAGGTGACCAGATTGATAGGTAAGAAGCCTGTAGATGCTATCAAGTTTAAAAGGGTGACGAGCGAGCCCTCTGCCGTCTCGCGCGGGCGACCCGTTGGTTTAGAGGAGCAACGGCTTCCATCAGATATTGGCGTCCGCTACCTCTATCAACCGGGAGAGCTCGAAGGTGGCAGCCGCCGCGCGACTGATCCCGTGTGGTCTCTCAATGTATATCATCTAGATCGATCTATTACCAAACCCGATGAACCCGTGCTCTACTATTTGGCTGATGGTCCATCTCGCGGGTTTGTTTGCGAAGAACTTCTTATGGTGCCTTCTGACACCCAGGTGCCCCCGGATCGTTAGAGAGGTTCCGTATGTATTCCGTCCGATAACACGCGTCTTTTATCGTAGTACGCCGATAGTCCTAATTTTCGTTGACTGTACGTTTTCATAACGCCATCTTTCATTTTAAATCCTCTATTTTGCGTTACATCTATAATGTGTTTTCCATCTTCTGTAGTTTCGCTCAGTACTCGTTTATATTTGTCCCAATTTAAATCGTTAGTTCTCTTGGACATTCCTTTCGCAGAGTTTTATTAATAGAGTTAATTTTTTTCTACGAAATAACACTTACTAGATAACGCTATCGCCCTATCTCCGCTAAATTCCATTTTGAATGTCCTGGTTCTCTATTACTCCATTTATCCCAAGCCAACCATTTCTTTTTTTCTTTTTCAAACTCGTCTAGTAAGTTAGGTCTAATCAATTCCTCTATCGTTTTTCCACTAACTCCTATATACATTACTATCCGTGTCCATCTGTATTAATTCGAAGTCTTCCCTTTTTACGTATTTGTCTAGAAATTCGTAGTAAAATTCCAACATTCTCAATTTAGCGTGTTGATAAACCGCTATTCCGCAGTGGAAGGGTCTCTTTACCGCCCACCTGGGTTTTCGGGAAGATATTTCGTACGCATCTCCTATCTCTTCCAAATCGTCAAAATACGCGGATCTTAATGCTTTGTCAACACTGGTTTCGTCTCGCGTATATGTCGTATTTAAATGTCTCTCCGTTGCCTCTATCATTTTTCCGCAACACGAGTTTCCTAATAATTTCATTATATCCGCCACCGGTTTCTTATTCGGTTCTACATCCCCCGTTCGTCTTGCGGCTGTAACTTCTTTAGCAAACCATTCGAAGGGTTTACCACTAATATAATCTATAACACGATGAACTCCCGTTATTTCTAGGCCGTGTTTTAAATACCATTTCAACAGTGGCGCGTACAGCAATACTTTAGTGGCCGACATAGATCCCACCAATTTTCTTCCGTTTCCTCTAGTTCAGCCAGTATCTGTTAAATATTTTAACATGTGCGCGGGAACTTCATCAACCTCTACTTCTCTGTTTATAAAAAGTGGAGACATTTCGGAAAACTTATCTTTTAAGTCGTGTGGAACTTCTATATCCACCTCCGCAAACCCAAACCAGTCTCCGGATGAAACCCTTTTACTAAACTTTTTAATAAGTTTAGGGTTATGTGGGTTATCTATATGATGTATAGTTTCTTTTCCGCACGGTATCTCTTTACTTAACGTATAAAAATATAACGCATTCACGTCGTACCCCAAAACAGCCTCGCAAGGTTTGGAACCCACTCTAATATTTGAAACACCGGCTTCCGCATATCGCGTAAATACTATCGATGGACCACCAACTAGAGCGTCTTTCATCATTTTGTATGTTTCTTCTTTCGGTGCGCATAGAGCATCCTCCGGTATAATCGTCTTTGAAGATTTTTGTTCTTTAATGGTTCTTCTCAATAAATATTGTATAGCCACACCCGATAGTGTTACCGCGTCTTTGAAGATATCTACACCCCTGTGTTTATAAAATTCACACATTTTTCCCACAGCTTCTAGGAACGTGCTACATCTAAATCGTTATAATATTTCAACCAATCTCTGAAAGTTTTCATATTATTTTCTTCGAAAATTCTACGACATTTACTTAATTCTGTTTCGTCTAGTAATATTTTCCCAGATAGTTTGGAATACCAATTCTCTATATCCGGTAGTCCCGGGTAATCCAGCTTGTCTGTAGAATCGAACCACTCGTAAGGAAAGAAAGATTTCTGTCCTTTGCATTCGTAGGCTTTTATCCAACTATCGTAACTTACACCGGGTCCTAGATAAAGTATTACATCAAGAAATCTAAACTCCGGAGTAAATAGAAATATTGTCGCGCTCGCCCTTCCAACCATTACTTTCTTCGTTGTTGATGACAGTTCGCCTACTAAATATTTCTTTATTAAGTTTATATCGTACTTACTGCTGTTAAAACCTATAACCGGTACTTGATCTATCCACTGTTTGATCTGGGCGATTTGTTTTTCGCGTAAATATTCCGTATTAAATTCGTATCTCGACCATACTTCTTCTCTTATAGCTTTTCCCCTGACTTTCAAATCTTCTGCGCAATTTTTCAATAAGTTTTGCGGGATCTTTATCACAAATATGAGTTACCGTTCCTGATAAATTATCTCCTATACTAACGCTTACCGGAACGTGCTCAGCTTCGTACTCTAAACTATTACCGGTAGTTTCAACTTCTGGCTGGAGATACGCCTCAAAATCGTATACTATCTGATATGGATAAAGAGTAGTGTCGCAACCGATCTTTATATCTTTACCCGTTCTTTGAAATTCGCATTCCCACATAACTACTAGGTTGAATTCTTTGCTTTTTCTAATAAGTTTATCTCTTCTCATTGTGGATGCGCGTTCTTCTTTTTTATGCTTTGCATGAATCTCACACCCGTGCCAGTAACAGCCGTGATATTGATATACGGTATTGGTTTCCGGACAGTATCCATCTACCGGAGCTCCTAAAATCCATCTTTCACCTCTGTGTCCGCACTGTTCGTGGTGAATGTGAATTCCCTCCCGCTTTTCCACAGAGTACATCCAATCGATCGCGCCATAACTGTTAGAACCTTTTGGGTAGAACGCTTTCTCGAACGACGAACGCGGGCGCTCTAAATAATTACCATGCATATTACTTTTGTCTCACCTCTCATACATGTTGGTCCGTGTCTCTTCATATTACTCGCTTTCGTGAATTTCTGTTTGCAATTATTGCAGGCGTAAATTTTAGATAGGTTTTTAAGGTTTTTTATCAGAAATGCGTGATTATTAAACAGTCCTATTGTCATTGGTTTATTACCTATCGCATCATAGTGCGCTGGTACCTTTTTAGACCACCATACGCCCCATTCGGTGGGTTGATATATTTCTATACCGATTTTAAAAAACTCTTCAACCTTTTTCAGATCGAAAAAAGGAATTGGTGAAACCACCTTACTACCGAAATATTGCTTACTAAGTTCTTTCGCTTTTTCCGTACATCTGTCAGGTCTGATCTTTTTATCAAGGTGCATAGCTAAACACCTGAACAGACAAAGGTCGTCATTATACTTATCTAAAGAATACATACCTTTTCTATTCCTCAACCATTCTGGACGTTCTTCTCCTCCCGCCGCTTCTTTGGATTGTAGTCCCAAATATATTACCCTACTACCCTGTATTAACTTTACAAAAACCTCTACCCATCTTACAAACTTCCACTTTGTATTCGGTCTGTCTATTTTATCGGACATTATTCGTGTTTGCTCCTTATCTGACAGCCATTTTTTAACGGTTTTCATTGATGATAGTGGTTCGCTACCACCGAGATTTTTGTGAAATATTATAGTTTTAGGTTTTCCATTTTTAGTTTCCTCCATATGTTCTAGCTTGTAAGAATATGAATATCTCAAATAAAAATTTGTTTGTTAGATACGGAGCGATTTTATCGGACATGCGTTCAGACTCGTTAATGTCAATGTTTTTACGAAAGGATAATGCAACTACCCGTCTTCCCTTTTCTACCTTTTCCAATGTTTCATCGTGAGCCCCCAATATTTCTTTTTCCACTATATCGCGCTAACGATAGATTTTTTCTTATTATTTTGGCGTCTAATTTGGACAAATTATTTGTGCTTGAAGGTTTGATTACACTAGCCTTAACCCCGCAATACTTTCTTTTTGAATTCTGTTACCAACTTCATCCGCTTTGGATATATCATTAAAGACTCCTCGTTTGTGGGCGCGGGTAAACCGCTTCATAAATTCGTCCATCTTTTTGTGGAATTTATAAGATTTGTCAACCCCCTAACTCTCAACCGTTTACTATAAGTAATCCCCTAGAGATTCGGCTTCTCTTCTCAAACTTTCTAGTTCTGGCGTTATCATATTTGTCTGTAATATACTTTTGTATAACCTATGAGATTTATCTGTTCAATTGGACATGAATAATTTACACATGATGTTTTTTTCATGTCAAATTAAACAAATAAACATATACATATATACAAAAAAAAAAAATGGAGTGTGCTACTTGTTGTAAGACTTTTGCTTGTAAAGACTATCTACGAAGACATATCGAGACGTAGAAAGTTTCCTTGTGTCGCCTCACACAATTTCAATGCCCCAGATGCCCCTGTAAGTTCGTTAGTGCCCAAACTCTTTGTAGACATAAGCAACTACGCTGCCCTGTGGCTAGGGGGGAACGTGGTAGACTAGAGTTAGTAGAGTTAGTTGCTGATCTGCGAAATAAATTAGCTATAGTGGAGGAGAAAAAACTCTGAATATAATTTTTCTTCATATGGAAAGTTTCATTCAATAAATCACTAATTTCTTCCGTTTCTTCGCAGAAAAAAGTGTATCCGTAAACGAATCGTTGATTTAAACAGTTTTATAAAATTAGCTCCATTCTCTTCAACTAGTCGTTTGTCGATCCTATTTAGTCGCCTCATTTCGCGAATTTGGCTCTTATAATTTCTACATAATTTTCGTGAAAATATTGAAAATGCAACTCTTTTATCGGCGCGTAATAAATTACGCTGATATTTCATGTAATCATTTTACATAATGATTTCATTTTATAGTAAAATTCGTCACAAGGCTATTACAAAATTCCACTTCCCATTCTATTACTTTATCCATTTTGTTATAATATTTTTATTATAACCTATTAATTTTATATGTTCAATTGGCAGTGAAAAATACGTGATGTATTATGACACCAATTGTCACGTTTTTTTGTGTTGGTGACCAGTTTGTGCTATTGGACGAAACGGTGTTTTATCGGGGGTGGTGGTGGTAGTATATAGGGGTGAAAATGATGCCACCGTTAGGTGGTATCATTTTGACTCCCTATATACTACTGGCGGTGATTTTAATGATACGCTCAATAAGACAGATAGAGTGTATAAAACCTCAACATCGAGGAAACTAAAAATGCCTGTTGACAATCTAAGCAAGTTTATTAAATTTCACAATCTCAATGACGTTTGGAAACAGTTTCAAAGTAATAAATGTCAATTTACTTGGCGTAAGAAAAATAGTGCAGAAAAAAGAAGAATCGATTTTTGGTTAATAGATACAAATTTAATACCTTTTGATTTTATCAACCGACATTAGACCAGCTCTCATTCAAAGTACAGATCATATGGCAATTTCGCTGAAACTTAAGATACCTAATAAAAGGGGACGGGGGTTCTGGAAATTAAATGTATCTCATTTAACGGATAGCACATACACTCAAACTATAAATAACGCTATTGATTCAATTATTCCTTTGAATATTATTAGTTACCAAGCAAAAGTGGAAATGTGTAAGTACGAAATTAGAGAACAAACTATACATTTCTCAAAAATGAAATCAAGAGAACGTAACAACCGACTGCAAGAACTGGAAAAGAAACTGCTGACTTTATATTCAACCCCGGATTCCGATAATAATGAAACACTAAAACAGCAAACCAACATAGTGGAAAAATAGATCGAAGAAATATATAATTTAAAAACATTTGGAGCACAAATACGTTCTAGGGTTCAATTCCTAGAAGAAGGAGAACATAACTCTAAATATTCATAGACTAGAGAAATCAAGGCAACATAAAAAGTCATTACTTCATTGACGGTTAATAATAAACGAATACAGTCCATCGAAGCTATTTTGAACGAGGAAGTAAACTTCTATAAAACGCTGTACACTTCAAATATTACCGATACTGATACACATTCTTAAATTAGATAGCACATTAGATGATGGATCAGCGAATCTTTGTGAAGGGCCAATGACAATAGAAGAGTGTAAATGTGCAATTAATGATATGACTGGGACTCGATGGCTCACCAGTCGAATTTTATTTAACATTTTGGAATAAGATAGGGTTTATGGTCACATCATCGTTAAATGAAGGGTTTGAAAAGGGGGAATTACCTCACACTCAAAAACAAAGTGTATTTTCTCTATCATTCAAGAAAGGCAGTCCAGAAAATATCGAAAACTGGAGGCCAATATTTCTCGTAAATGTGAATTATAAAGTAGCTGCAAAAGTCTTAGCAAAGCGTTTACAAAAAATATTACCAAACATCATTAGTTTAGACCAACAGATATATCGGAAACGAAATAAACGGTATATCTCTAAAAACAGACAATACGAAAAAACAAATAAAAATTACTCAACTAGCTGATGACACTACACTTTTCTTAAAGAACTAAGCAGATGTAGAAAATGCAATGAAAACAATTGAAGAATTTGGCACATTATCGGGGCTAAAACTAAATAAAAATAAAACAGTAGGTCTCTGGGTAGGAAAATCAAAACATAAAGCATGTAAAACAGTTTCAAATATAGAATTCACAAACACTTCTGTGGAAGCACTAGGTATGTACTTCGGAAATGTTAAAGAAGAATGTGAAAATCTCAACTGGACTGACAAAATAAGCCAGTGCAAAAAAATAACAGATTCATGGAATAAAAGAAAATTAACATTTTGTGGCAAAATATTGGTAATAAAATCTTTAGGTACTTTTATCCAAACTGACATACCTAATGCAAACCATAGTTACACCGAAATCCATAATTAGCACAATAAGTTCCATAGTTTACAGATTCTTATGGAATGGTAAAAATGATAAAATTAGACGCTCAATCATCATTGGAAAAACATTACACGGAGGTTTAGAAATTATTGATATCGAAACATATGTGAACTAGAGCAGCTTGAGCTGCATCAACGGTTTGAGCCTCAAACATTGATTTCGTGTGTAACTAAGCTTTAGCCCAAGGTGTAAACTATCGGTTGCAAAAATAATTTCTGAAGTTTTAGAATGAACAGTCCAACATTATTGTGTTCGGACGAACTTACATTTCGGACCTTGGGGGGTACTTGCTATATAAAAGATCAAAGGAAATACCCCGTAAGACACAATAGGCTTACGGGGTACGGATTAAGTTCCATTGTGTTCTAACCCTAACCCATTGTCTTAGGCCACGCCCCTACCCCATAAGTACCCTAATGTGTGCCCGCATCATCACCCCGATGTGGGGCCGGTTAGCTTAGAGGTAGAGCGATGGACTCGGAGCGAGGGATACCGGGTTCGATCCTCAGCCAAAGTTTTAGCTAAAGGACTGAAATATCGACTACAGCAAAAATAATTAAAATCGAATGATAAATAACGAAGCTGACGTCACACCCGTTTGCTCTATTTTGAAAACTTGAAAAAATACGTTCATCTTTGACATCGAATAGAGCCTCTGCTCACACTTGATCCGAATCGGCATGCAAAATTTGAAGTCGATCCGACCAGCGGTTTGGTGTAGATGGAGGGAGCCCGTAAGTCAGCGGATGATTATTTTTCGATAGTTATCGCCCTTAAATTGCATTTTACGCCATTTGTAAATACACCTAATACAACGGAAATTAAATATGTGCAATATTCCGCCAGTGAAATTTCGTTTGTTTTTCACCATAGGCCGGGCACAAAGCGGGAAAGTTTTAGCTAAAGGACTGAAATATTGACAGCAGCAAGAAATTTTGAAATCTATTGATAAATAACGAAGCTGACGTCACATCCGTTTGCTCTATTTTGAAAACTTGAAAAAAAAGACGTTCATCTTTGACATCCAATAGAACCGGAAGTAGTCAAGATAGAGCTCTGAAAATTATCATATTTTATGCGCCTGACACTCCCCTATCACACCGGCGAGAAATTATGTTGCTGACATTACTGTACAACTTGGAAAACGTTTGTAAAGACCACCCGTTATCAGCCGAAATTCGGCAAAAATTCGGCAAAATCGTTGAAAAGTATGTACATTTTTCAACTTCAAATGCCTATAGCTCTCTTATTTCACCAGATAGCCGAGAACTGTCAGTGAGTTTGAGATAGAGAATTTTGTCAGCTTTACAATGCAAAAAGAATTTTTGAAATCGGTCGGAAAATAAGGAAGTCATAGAAAGTATTACGTCACTTCCGGTTTCGTGGAAAGTGGCATTAAGAGATTTCTGAAAATCCCTAAGTCTCTGCTCACACTTGATCCGAATCGGCATGCAAAATTTGAAGTCGATCCGACCAGCGGTTTGGGCTGTAGACTGAACGGCTGAATAAAAAAAACAAAAAAAACAACAAACTAGAGCAGCTGAAGCTGCATCAACGGTTTGAGGCTTGATGTACTGACAAACGTACACTGGCCAAGTGATTAGAAGACATTGCCAATGACGAAAACATATGAAACTCAAAAAAAATTGATGCAATTCCAATGAAATTGAAAAAATAAAGTTTTGTATTTTCAGAATCGCTTGACTATTCTAAGCATTTTTCATTATATAACGTTCTACGAAATGTGTACCGTTAACCCCCTAGTCTGACATTGAACTTAAGACGATTCTAAAGCACTCACAGCATGTCAGTTCGTATATAAAACCAGTGTCTGATACAGCCCACCATACCTGTCTGGCCTCCATCTCGAAGTTTGTCAGCTGTACACACTGTTCTAGGCGGCTAAGTTTATATGCTCGTTCTCAAACTTCAAATGCATGTAGCTCGCGCATTTGAGCAGATAGCTAAAAACTACCAGTGAACTGGAGATAGAGAATTTTATTGGCTTTTTAATGCAAACAAAATATTTGAAATCGGTTGAATAATAAGGAAGTTATGACCATTTCAATTTTTTTTTAAAACTTCAAATGCCTACAACTCTCTCATTTGGGCAGATAGCCAAAAACTACCAGTGAAATGGAGATAGAGAATTTTGTTGGCTTTTTAATGCAAAAAAAATATTTGAAATCGGTTAAATAATAAAAAAGTTATGACCATTTCAAATTTGAAAAATGCATTCGGCCTGTTTCGGCTTTCATCGGTATAATTATCATGATTATGTTGAACAACAAAGAAAATAAAAAAAATGAAAGAACCAAACTTCAAATGCCTACAACTCTCTCATTTGGCAGATAGCCAAAAACTACCAGCGAAGCGGAGATAGAGAATTTTGTTGGCTTTTAATGGAAAAAAAATATTTGAAATCGTTAGTATAATAACAAAGTTATGAACATTTCAAATTTGAAAAATTGAGAAAAAAATGTAGCTCGCGCATTTGAGCAGATAGCTAAAAACTACAGCGAACCGGAGATAGAGAATTTTATTGGCTTTTTTTAATGCAAAAAAAATATTTGAAATCGGTTGAATAATAAGGAAGTTATGACCATTTCAATTTTTTTTAAAAACTTTTTTTTAAAAAATTCAAATGCCTACAACTCTCTCATTTGGGCAGATAGCCAAAAACTACCAGTGAAATGGAGATAGAGAATTTTGTTGGCTTTTTAATAATGCAAAAAAATATTTGAAATCGGTTAGATAATAAAAAAGTTATGACCATTTAAAATTTGAAAAATTGAAAAAAAACGTCCAAGTTTGAAAGACAATATAATCAGAACTATTCAAGCCATTGCTCTGAAAAATATCATCTTCTGTGCGGATGAATGTCCCGCGTGACGCTGTCAAAAAATTATGTTGCTGAGATTACTGTACAAATTGGAAACTGTTTTCAAAGACCACCCGTTAAAATAAAATAAAAATCTGAAATTGTTGATTTTTTTCATTTTCTCAATTTCACATGTCTATAGCTCTCTCATTTGAGCAGATAGCCAAACATTGTCAGCGAAGCGAAGATAGAGAATTCTCGCAGCTTTACAATTCAAAAAGAATTTTTGAAATCGGTTGGAAAATAAGGAAGTTATAGGGAATTATATGATATATGACGTCACTTCCGGTTTCGTAAAAAGTGACGTCATGAGAATTCTGAAAATTGCGTTATTCTCGTCTCACTGTTAATGCGAATCCGTATACAAAATTTGACGTCGATCCGACCAGCGGTTTGGGCTGTAGTCTCGACGGCTGAATAAAAAAAAAAAGAAAAAAAAAAAAACCAACGAAAACAAAAGGTTTGAGGAATCAAATAAAAAAAAACCAACGAAAACAAAAGGTTTGAGGAATCAAATTCCTCAAACCTAATAAAAAAATGAAAGAATCAAACTTCAAATGCCTACAACTCTCTCATTTGGGCAGATAGCCAAAAACTACCAGTGAAACGGAGATAGAGAATTTTTGTTGGCTTTTTAATGAAATAAAAATATTTGAAATCGGTTAGATAATAAAAAAGTTATGACCATTTCAAATTTGAAAAATTGAAAAAAAACGTCCAAGTTTGAAAGACAATAGAATCAGAACTATTCAAGCCATTGCTCTGAAAAATATCATCTTCTGTGCGGATGAATGTCCCGCGTGACGCTGTCAAAAAATTATGTTGCTGAGATTACTGTACAAATTGGAAACTGTTTTCAAAGACCACCCGTTAAAATAAAATAAAAATCTGAAATTGTTGATTTTTTTCATTTTTCTCAATTTCACATGTCTATAGCTCTCTCATTTGAGCAGATAGCCAAACATTGTCAGTGAAGCGAAGATAGAGAATTCTCGCAGCTTTACAATTCAAAAAGAATTTTTGAAATCGGTTGGAAAATAAGGAAGTTATAGGGAATTATATGATATATGACGTCACTTCCAGTTTCGTAGAAAGTGACGTCATGAGAATTCTGAAAATTGCGTTATTCTCGTCTCACTGTTGATGCGAATCGGTATGCAAAATTTGAAGTCGATCCGACCGGCGGTTTGGGCTGTAGACTGAAGGGCTGAATAAAAAAAAAAAAAAAAAAAAAAAAAAAAAAAAAAACCAACGAAAACAAAAGGTTTGAGGAATCAAATTCCTCAAACCTAAAAAAATGAAAGAACCAAACTTCAAATGCCTACAACTCTCTCATTTGGGCAGATAGCCAAAAACTACCAGCGAAGCGGAGATAGAGAATTTTGTTGGCTTTTTAATGGTAAAAAAATATTTGAAATCGGTTAGATAATAACAAAGTAATGAACATTTAAAATTTGAAAAATTGAGAAAAAAAATGTAGCTCGCGCATTTGAGCAGATAGCTAAAACTACCAGCGAACCGGAGATAGAGAATTTTATTGGCTTTTTAATGCAAAAAAAATATTTGAAATCGGTTGAATAATAAGGAAGTTATGACCATTTCAATTTTTTTTTAAAACTTCAAATGCCTACAACTCTCTCATTTGGGCAGATAGCCAAAAACTACCAGGGAAATGGAGATAGAGAATTTTGTTGGCTTTTTAATGGAAAAAAAATATTTGAAATCGGTTAGATAATAAAAAAGTTATGACCATTTCAAATTTGAAAAATTGAAAAAAAACGTCCAAGTTTGAAAGACAATAGAATCAGAACTATTCAAGCCATTGCTCTGAAAAATATCATCTTCTGTGCGGATGAATGTCCCGCGTGACGCTGTCAAAAAATTATGTTGCTGAGATTACTGTACAAATTGGAAACTGTTTTCAAAGACCACCCGTTAAAATAAAATAAAAATCTGAAATTGTTGATTTTTTTCATTTTTCTCAATTTCACATGTCTATAGCTCTCTCATTTGAGCAGATAGCCAAAGATTGTCAGCGAAGCGAAGATAGAGAATTCTCGCAGCTTTACAATTCAAAAAGAATTTTTGAAATCGTTGGAAAATAAGGAAGTTATAGGGAATTATATGATATATGACGTCACTTCCGGTTTCGTAAAAAGTGACGTCATGAGAATTCTGAAAATTGAGTTATTCTCGTCTCACTGTTGATGCGAATCCGTATACAAAATTTGAAGTCGATCCGACCAGCGGTTTGGGCTGTAGTCTCGACGGCTGAATAAAAAAAAAAAGAAAAAAAAAAAAACCAACGAAAACAAAAGGTTTGAGGAATCAAATTCCTCAAACCTAAAAAAAAAAACCAACGAAAACAAAAGGTTTGAGGAATCAAATTCCTCAAACCTAATAAAAAAATGAAAGAATCAAACTTCAAATGCCTACAACTCTCTCATTTGGGCAGATAGCCAAAAACTACCAACGAAGCGGAGATAGAGAATTTTGTTGGCTTTTTAATGGAAATAAAATATTTGAAATCGGTTAGATAATAACAAAGTTATGAACATTTCAAATTTGAAAAATTGAAGAAAAAAAACTTCAAATGCATGTAGCTCGCGCATTTGAGCAGATAGCTAAAAACTACCAGTGAACCGGAGATAGAGAATTTTATTGGCTTTTTAATGCAAAAAAAATATTTGAAATCGGTTGAATAATAAGGAAGTTATGACCATTTCAATTTTTTTTTAAAACTTCAAATGCCTACAACTCTCTCATTTGGGCAGATAGCCAAAAACTACCAGTGAAATGGAGATAGAGAATTTTGTTGGCTTTTTAATGCAAAAAAAAAATTTGAAATCGGTTAGATAATAAAAAAGTTATGACCATTTCAAATTTGAAAAATGCATTCGGCCTGTTTCGGCTTTCATCGGTATAATTATCATGATTATGTTGAACAACAAAGAAAATAAAAAAATGAAAGAACCAAACTTCAAATGCCTACAACTCTCTCATTTGGGCAGATAGCCAAAAACTACCAGCGAAGCGGAGATAGAGAATTTTGTTGGCATTTTTAATGGTAAAAAAAAATATTTGAAATCGGTTAGATAATAACAAAGTAAATGAACATTTAAAATTTGAAAAATTGAAAAAAAAAATGTAGCTCGCGCATTTGAGCAGATAGCTAAAAACTACCAGTGAACCGGAGATAGAGAATTTTATTGGCTTTTTAATGCAAAAAAAAAATATTTGAAATCGTTGAATAATAAGGAAGTTATGACCATTTCAATTTTTTTTAAAAACTTCAAATGCCTACAACTCTCTCATTTGGGCAGATAGCCAAAAACTACCAGTGAAACGGAGATAGAGAATTTTGTTGGCTTTTTAATGCAAAAAAAATATTTGAAATCGGTTAGATAATAAAAATGTTATGACCATTTCAAATTTGAAAAATTGAAAAAAAACGTCCAAGTTTGAAAGACAATAGAATCAGAACTATTCAAGCCATTGCTCTGAAAAATATCATCTTCTGTGCGGATGAATGTCCCACGTGATGCTGTCAAAAAATTATGTTGCTGAGATTACTGTACAAATTGGAAACTGTTTTCAAAGACCACCCGTTAAAATAAAATAAAAATCTGAAATTGTTGATTTTTTTCATTTTTCTCAATTTCACATGTCTATAGCTCTCTCATTTGAGCAGATAGCCAAACATTGTCAGCGAAGCGAAGATAGAGAATTCTCGCAGCTTTACAATTCAAAACGAATTTTTGAAATCGGTTGGAAAATAAGGAAGTTATAGGGAATTATATGATATATGACGTCACTTCCGGTTTCGTAGAAAGTGACGTCATGAGAAATCTGAAAGTTGCTTTATTCTCGTCTCACTGTTGATGCGAATCGGTATACAAAATTTGAAGTCGATCCGACAAGCGGTTTGGGCTGTAGACTGAACGGCTGAATAAAAAAAAAAAAAAAAAAAAAAAAAAAACCAACGAAAACAAAAGGTTATGAACATTTCAAATTTGAAAAATTGAAGAAAAAAAAAACTTCAAATGCATGTAGCTCCCGCATTTGAGCAGATATCTAAAAACTACCAGCGAACCGGAGATAGAGAATTTTATTGGCTTTTTAATGCAAAAAAAATATTTGAAATCGGTTGAATAATAAGGAAGTTATGACCATTTCAATTTTTTTTAAAAACTTCAAATGCCTACAACTCTCTCATTTGGGCAGATAGCCAAAAACTACCAGCGAAACGGAGATAGAGAATTTTGTTGGCTTTTTAATGGAAAAAAAATATTTGAAATCGGTTAGATAATAAAAAAGTTATGACCATTTTTCAAATTTGAAAAATTGAAAAAAAACGTCCAAGTTTATGAAAGACAATAGAATCAGAACTATTCAAGCCATTGCTCTGAAAAATATCATCTCTGTGCGGATGAATGTCCCGCGTGACGCTGTCAAAAAATTATGTTGCTGAGATTACTGTACAAATTGGAAACTGTTTTCAAAGACCACCCGTTAAAATAAAATAAAAATCTGAAATTGTTGATTTTTTTCATTTTTCTCAATTTCACATGTCTATAGCTCTCTCATTTGAGCAGATAGCCAAACATTGTCAGCGAAGCGAAGATAGAGAATTCTCGCAGCTTTACAATTCAAAAAGAATTTTTGAAATCGGTTGGAAAATAAGGAAGTTATAGGGAATTATATGATATATGACGTCACTTCCGGTTTCGTAAAAAGTGACGTCATGAGAATTCTGAAAATTGAGTTATTCTCGTCTCACTGTTGATGCGAATCCGTATACAAAATTTGAAGTCGATCCGACCAGCGGTTTGGGCTGTAGTCTCGACGGCTGAATAAAAAAAAAAAGAAAAAAAAAAAAAAAACCAACGAAAACAAAAGGTTTGAGGAATCAAATTCCTCAAACCTAAAAAAAAAAAACCAACGAAAACAAAAGTTTGAGGAATCAAATTCCTCAAACCTAATAAAAAAATGAAAGAATCAAACTTCAAATGCCTACAACTCTCTCATTTGGGCAGATAGCCAAAAACTACCAACGAAGCGGACATAGAGAATTTTGTTGGCTTTTTAATGGAAATAAAATATTTGAAATCGGTTAGATAATAACAAAGTTATGAACATTTCAAATTTGAAAAATTGAAGAAAAAAAACTTCAAATGCATGTAGCTCGCGCATTTGAGCAGATAGCTAAAAACTACCAGTGAACCGGAGATAGAGAATTTTATTGGCTTTTTAATGCAAAAGAAATATTTGAAATCGGTTGAATAATAAGGAAGTTATGACCATTTCAATTTTTGCAGCCACAGGCATTCGGCCTGTTTCGGCTTTCATCGGTATAATTATCATGATTATGTTGAACAACAAAGAAAACTAGAGCAGCTGAAGCTGCATCAACGGTTTGAGGCTTGATGTACTGACAAACGTACACTGGCAAAGTGATTAGAAGACATTGCCAATGACGAAAACATATGAAACTCAAAAAAAATTGATGCAATTCCAATGAAATTGAAAAAATAAAGTTTTGTATTTTCAGAATCGCTTGACTATTCTAAGCATTTTTCATTATATAACGTTCTATACGAAATGTGTACCGTTAACCCCCTAGTCTGACATTGAAGTTAAGACGATTCTAAAGCACTCACAGCATGTCAGTTCGTATATAAAACCAGTGTCTGATACAGCCCACCATACCTGTCTGGCCTCCACATCGAAGTTTGTCAGCTGTACACACTGTTTCTAGGCGGCTAAGTTTATATGCTCGTTCTCAAACTTCAAATGCATGTACTCGCGCATTGAGCAGATAGCTAAAAACTACCAGCGAACCGGAGATAGAGAATTTTATTGGCTTTTTAATGCAAAAAAAATATTTGAAATCGTTGAATAATAAGGAAGTTATGAACCATTTCAATTTTTTTTAAAAATTTCAAATGCCTACAACTCTCTCATTTGGGCAGATAGCCAAAAACTACCAGTGAATTGGAGATAGAGAATTTTGTTGGCTTTTTAATGCAAAAAAAATATTTGAAATCGGTTAGATAATAAAAAAGTTATGACCATTTCAAATTTGAAAAATGCATTCGGCCTGTTTCGGCTTTCATCGGTATAATTATCATGATTATGTTGAACAACAAAGAAAATAACTAGAGCAGCTGAAGCTGCATCAACGGTTTGAGGCTTGATGTACTGACAAACGTACACTGGCAAAGTGATTAGAAGACATTGCCAATGACGAAAACATATGAAACTCAAAAAAAAATTGATGCAATTCCAATGAAATTGAAAAAATAAAGTTTTGTATTTTCAGAATCGCTTGACTATCCTAAGCATTTTTCATTATATAACGTTCTACGAAATGTGTACCGTTAACCCCCTAGTCTGACATTGAAGTTGAGACGATTCTAAAGCACCTCACAGCATGTCAGTTCGTATATAAAAACCAGTGTCTGATACAGCCCACCATACCTGTCTGGCCTCCACCTCGAAGTTTGTCAGCTGTACACACTGTTCTAGGCGGCTAAGTTTATATGCTCGTTCTCAAACTTCAAATGCATGTAGCTCGCGCATTTGAGCAGATAGCTAAAAACTACCAGTGAATCGGAGATAGAGATTGTTGGCTTTTTAATGCAAAAAAAAATATTTGAAATCGGTTGAATAATAAGGAAGTTATGACCATTTCAATTTTTTTTAAAAATTTCAAATGCCTACAACTCTCTCATTTGGGCAGATAGCCAAAAACTACCAGTGAAATGGAGATAGAGAATTTTGTTGGCTTTTTAATGCAAAAAAAATATTTGAAATCGGTTAGATAATAAAAAAGTTATGACCATTTCAAATTTGAAAAATGCATTCGGCCTGTTTCGGCTTTCATCGGTATAATTATCATGATTATGTTGAACAACAAAGAAAATAACTAGAGCAGCTGAAGCTGCATCAACGGTTTGAGGCTTGATGTACTGACAAACGTACACTGGCAAAGTGATTAGAAGACATTGCCAATGACGAAAACATATGAAACTCAAAAAAAATTGATGCAATTCCAATGAATTGAAAAAATAAAGTTTTGTATTTTCAGAATCGCTTGACTATCCTAAGCATTTTTCATTATATGACGTTCTACGAAATGTGTACCGTTAACCCCCTAGTCTGACATTGAAGTTGAGACGATTCTAAAGCACTCACAGCATGTCAGTTCGTATACCAGTGTCTGATACAGCCCACCATACCTGTCTGGCCTCCACCTCGAAGTTTGTCAGCTGTACACACTGTTCTAGGCGGCTAAGTTTATATGCTCGTTCTCAAACATCAAATGCATGTAGCTCGCGCATTTGAGCAGATAGCTAAAAACTACCAGCGAGCTGGAGATAGAGAATTTTATTGGCTTTTTTAATGCAAAAAAAATATTTGAAATCGGTTGAATAATAAGGAAGTTATGACCATTTCAATTTTTTTTAAAAATTTCAAATGCCTACAACTCTCTCATTTGGGCAGATAGCCAAAAACTACCAGTGAAATGGAGATAGAGAATTTTGTTGGCTTTTTAATGCAAAAAAAATATTTGAAATCGGTTAGATAATAAAAAAGTTATGACCATTTCAAATTTGAAAAATGCATTCGGCCTGTTTCGGCTTTCATCGGTATAATTATCATGATTATGTTGAACAACAAAGAAAATAACTAGAGCAGCTGAAGCTGCATCAACGGTTTGAGGCTTGATGTACTGACAAACGTACACTGGCAAAGTGATTAGAAGACATTGCCAATGACGAAAACATATGAAACTCAAAAAAAATTGATGCAATTCCAATGAAATTGAAAAAATAAAGTTTTGTATTTTCAGAATCGCTTGACTATCCTAAGTATTTTTCATTATATAACGTTCTACGAAATGTGTACCGTTAACCCCCTAGTCTGACATTGAAGTTGAGACGATTCTAAAGCACTCACAGCATGTCAGTTCGTATAAAATAAAACCAGTGTCTGATACAGCCCACCATACCTGTCTGGCCTCCACCTCGAAGTTTTTGTCAGCTGTACACACTGTTCTAGGCGGCTAAGTTTATATGCTCGTTCTCAAACTTCAAATGCATGTAGCTCGCGCATTTGAGCAGATAGCCAAAAACTACCAGGGAAACGGAGATAGAGAATTTTGTTGGCTTTTTAATGCAAAAACAATATTTGAAATCGGTTAGATAATAAAAAAGTTATGACCATTTCAAATTTGAAAAATTGAAAAAAAAACGTCCAAGTTTGAAAGACAATAGAATCAGAACTATTCAAGCCATTGCTCTGAAAAATATCATCTTCTGTGCGGATGAATGTCCCGCGTGACGCTGTCAAAAAATTATGTTGCTGAGATTACTGTACAAATTGGAAACTGTTTTCAAAGACCACCCGTTAAAATAAAATAAAAATCTGAAATTGTTGAGCATTCGGCCTGTTTCGGCTTTCATCGGTATAATTATCATGATTATGTTGAACAACAAAGAAAATAAAAAAATGAAAGAACCAAACTTCAAATGCCTACAACTCTCTCATTTGGGCAGATAGCCAAAAACTACCAGCGAACCCGAGATAGAGAATTTTGTTGGCTTTTTAATGCAAAAAAAATATTTGAAATCGGTTAGATAATAAAAAAGTTATGACCATTTCAAATTTGAAAAATTGAAAAAAAACGTCCAAGTTTGAAAGACAATAGAATCAGAACTATTCAAGCCATTGCTCTGAAAAATATCATCTTCTGTGCGGATGAATGTCCCGCGTGACGCTGTCAAAAAAATTATGTTGCTGAGATTACTGTACAAATTGGAAACTGTTTTCAAAGACCACCCGTTAAAATAAAATAAAAATCTGAAATTGTTGATTTTTTTCATTTTTCTCTCAATTTCACATGTCTATAGCTCTCTCATTTGAGCAGATAGCCAAACATTGTCAGTGAAGCGAAGATAGAGAATTCTCGCAGCTTTACAATTCAAAAAGAATTTTTGAAATCGGTTGGAAAATAAGGAAGTTATAGGGAATTATATGATATATGACGTCACTTCCAGTTTCGTAGAAAGTGACGTCATGAGAATTCTGAAAATTGCGTTATTCTCGTCTCACTGTTGATGCGAATCGGTATGCAAAATTTGAAGTCGATCCGACCGGCGGTTTGGGCTGTAGACTGAAGGGCTGAATAAAAAAAAAAAAAAAAAAAAAAAAAAAAAAAAAACAACGCAAAACAAAAGGTTTGAGGAATCAAATTCCTCAAACCTAAAAAAATGAAAGAACCAAACTTCAAATGCCTACAACTCTCTCATTTGGGCAGATAGCCAAAAACTACCAGCGAAGCGGAGATAGAGAATTTTGTTGGCTTTTTAATGGTAAAAAAAAATATTTGAAATCGGTTATATAATAACAAAGTAATGAACATTTAAAATTTGAAAAATTGAGAAAAAAAATGTAGCTCGCGCATTTGAGCAGATAGCAAAAAACTACCAGCGAACCGGAGATAGAGAATTTTATTGGCTTTTTAATGCAAAAAAAATATTTGAAATCGGTTGAATAATAAGGAAGTTATGACCATTTCAATTTTTTTTTAAAATAAAAACTTCAAATGCCTACAACTCTCTCATTTGGGCAGATAGCCAAAAACTACCAGGGAAATGGAGATAGAGAATTTTGTTGGCTTTTTAATGGAAAAAAAATATTTTGAAATCGGTTAGATAATAAAAAAGTTATGACCATTTCAAATTTGAAAAATTGAAAAAAAACGTCCAAGTTTGAAAGACAATGAATCAGAACTATTTCAAGCCATTGCTCTGAAAAATATCATCTTCTGTGCGGATGAATGTCCCGCGTGACGCTGTCAAAAAATTATGTTGCTGAGATTACTGTACAAATTGGAAACTGTTTTCAAAGACCACCCGTTAAAATAAAATAAAAATCTGAAATTGTTGATTTTTTTCATTTTTCTCAATTTCACATGTCTATAGCTCTCTCATTTGAGCAGATAGCCAAACATTGTCAGCGAAGCGAAGATAGAGAATTCTCGCAGCTTTACAATTCAAAAAGAATTTTTGAAATCGGTTGGAAAATAAGGAAGTTATAGGGAATTATATGATATATGACGTCACTTCCGGTTTCGTAAAAAGTGACGTCATGAGAATTCTGAAAATTGAGTTATTCTCGTCTCACTGTTGATGGCGAATACCGTATACAAAATTTGAAGTCGATCCGACCAGCGGTTTGGGCTGTAGTCTCGACGGCTGAATAAAAAAAAAAAGAAAAAAAAAAAAACCAACGAAAACAAAAGGTTTGAGGAATCAAATTCCTCAAACCTAAAAAAAAAAACCAACGAAAACAAAAGGTTTGAGGAATCAAATTCCTCAAACCTAATAAAAAAATGAAAGAATCAAACTTCAAATGCCTACAACTCTCTCATTTGGGCAGATAGCCAAAAACTACCAACGAAACGGAGATAGAGAATTTTGTTGGCTTTTTAATGGAAATAAAATATTTGAAATCGGTTAGATAATAACAAAGTTATGAACATTTCAAATTTGAAAAATTGAAGAAAAAAAACTTCAAATGCATGTAGCTCGCGCATTTGAGCAGATAGCTAAAAACTACCAGTGAACCGGAGATAGAGAATTTTATTGGCTTTTTAATGCAAAAGAAATATTTGAAATCGGTTGAATAATAAGGAAGTTATCACCATTTCAATTTTTGCAGCCACAGGCATTCGGCCTGTTTCGGCTTTCATCGGTATAATTATCATGATTATGTTGAACAACAAAGAAAATAACTAGAGCAGCTGAAGCTGCATCAACGGTTTGAGGCTTGATGTACTGACAAACGTACACTGGCAAAGTGATTAGAAGACATTGCCAATGACGAAAACATATGAAACTCAAAAAAAATTGATGCAATTCCAATGAAATTGAAAAAATAAAGTTTTGTATTTTCAGAATCGCTTGACTATTCTAAGCATTTTTCATTATATAACGTTCTACGAAATGTGTACCGTTAACCCCCTAGTCTGACATTGAAGTTAAGACGATTCTAAAGCACTCACAGCATGTCAGTTCGTATATAAAACCAGTGTCTGATACAGCCCACATACCTGTCTGGCCTCCACCTCGAAGTTTGTCAGCTGTACACACTGTTCTAGGCGGGGCTAAGTTTATATGCTCGTTCTCAAACTTCAAATGCATGTAGCTCGCGCATTTGAGCAGATAGCTAAAAACTACCAGCGAATTGGAGATAGAGAATTTTATTGGCTTTTTAATGCAAAAAAATATTTGAAATCGGTTGAATAATAAGGAAGTTATGACCATTTCAATTTTTTTTTTAAACTTCAAATGCCTACAACTCTCTCATTTGGGCAGATAGCCAAAAACTACCAGCGAACCTGAGATAGAGAATTTTGTTGGCTTTTTAATGCAAAAAAAATATTTGAAATCGGTTAGATAATAAAAAAGTTATGACCATTTCAAATTTGAAAAATTGAAAAAAAACGTCCAAGTTTGAAAGACAATAGAATCAGAACTATTCAAGCCATTGCTCTGAAAAATATCATCTTCTGTGCGGATGAATGTCCCGCGTGACGCTGTCAAAAAATTATGTTGCTGAGATTACTGTACAAATTGGAAACTGTTTTCAAAGACCACCCGTTAGATTTAGCCGCAGCCACAGGCATTCGGCCTGTTTCGGCTTTCATCGGTATAATTATCATGATTATGTTGAACGACAAAGAAAATAAAAAAATGAAAGAACCAAACTTCAAATGCCTACAACTCTCTCATTTGGGCAGATAGCCAAAAACTCTACCAGCGAAACGGAGATAGAGAATTGTGTTGGCTTTTTAATGGAAAGAAAATATTTGAAATCGGTTAGATAATAACAAAGTTATGAACATTTCAAATTTGAAAAATTGAAAAAAACAACTTCAAATGCATGTAGCTCGCGCATTTGAGCAGATAGCTAAAAACTACCAGCGAACCGGAGATAGAGAATTTTGTTGGCTTTTTAATGGAAAAAAAATATTTGAAATCGGTTAGATAATAACAAAGTTATGAACATTTAAAATTTGAAAAATTGAAAAAAAAATGTAGCTCGCGCATTTGAGCAGATAGCTAAAAACTACCAGTGAACCGGAGATAGAGAATTTTATTGGCTTTTTAATGCAAAAAAAATATTTGAAATCGGTTGAATAATAAGGAAGTTATGACCATTTCAATTTTTTTTAAAAACTTCAAATGCCTACAACTCTCTCATTTGGGTAGATAGCCAAACACTACCAGCGAAACGGAGATAGAGAATTTTGTTGGCTTTTTAATGCCAAAAAAATATTTGAAATCGGTTGAATAATAAGGAAGTTATGACCATTTCAATTTTTTTTTAAAACTTCAAATGCCTACAACTCTCTCATTTGGGCAGATAGCCAAAAACTACCAGGGAAATGGAGATAGAGAATTTTGTTGGCTTTTTAATGGAAAAAAAATATTTGAAATCGGTTAGATAATAAAAAAAAAGTTATGACCATTTCAAATTTGAAAAAATTGAAAAAAACGTCCAAGTTTGAAAGACAATAGAATCAGAACTATTCAAGCCATTGCTCTGTAAAAATATCATCTTCTGTGCGGATGAATGTCCCGCGTGACGCTGTCAAAAAATTATGTTGCTGAGATTACTGTACAAATTGGAAACTGTTTTCAAAGACCACCCGTTAAAATAAAATAAAAATCTGAAATTGTTGATTTTTTTCATTTTTCTCAATTTCACATGTCTATAGCTCTCTCATTTGAGCAGATACCAAACATTGTCAGCGAAGCGAAGATAGAGAATTCTCGCAGCATTTACAATTCAAAAATTTTTGAAATCGGTTGGAAAATAAGGAAGTTATAGGGAATTATATGATATATGACGTCACTTCCGGTTTCGTAAAAAGTGACGTCATGAGAATTCTGAAAATTGAGTTATTCTCGTCTCACTGTTGATGCGAATCCGTATACAAAATTTGAAGTCGATCCGACCAGCGGTTTGGGCTGTAGTCTCGACGGCTGAATAAAAAAAAAAAGAAAAAAAAAAAAAAAACCAACGAAAACAAAAGGTTTGAGGAATCAAATTCCTCAAACCTAAAAAAAAAAACCAACGAAAACAAAAGGTTTGAGGAATCAAATTCCTCAAACCTAATAAAAAAATGAAAGAATCAAACTTCAAATGCCTACAACTCTCTCATTTGGGCAGATAGCCAAAAACTACCAACGAAGCGGAGATAGAGAATTTTGTTGGCTTTTTAATGGAAATAAAATATTTGAAATCGGTTAGATAATAACAAAGTTATGAACATTTCAAATTTGAAAAATTGAAGAAAAAAAACTTCAAATGCATGTAGCTCGCGCATTTGAGCAGACAGCTAAAAACTACCAGTGAACCGGAGATAGAGAATTTTATTGGCTTTTTAATGCAAAAGAAATATTTGAAATCGGTTGAATAATAAGGAAGTTATGACCATTTCAATTTTTGCAGCCACAGGCATTCGGCCTGTTTCGGCTTTCATCGGTATAATTATCATGATTATGTTGAACAACAAAGAAAACTAGAGCAGCTGAAGCTGCATCAACGGTTTGAGGCTTGATGTACTGACAAACGTACACTGGCAAAGTGATTAGAAGACATTGCCAATGACGAAAACATATGAAACTCAAAAAAAATTGATGCAATTCCAATGAAATTGAAAAAATAAAGTTTTGTATTTTCAGAATCGCTTGACTATTCTAAGCATTTTTCATTATATAACGTTCTACGAAATGTGTACCGTTAACCCCCTAGTCTGACATTGAAGTTAAGACGATTCTAAAGCACTCACAGCATGTCAGTTCGTATATAAAACCAGTGTCTGATACAGCCCACCATACCTGTCTGGCCTCCACCTCGAAGTTTGTCAGCTGTACACACTGTTCTAGGCGGCTAAGTTTATATGCTCGTTCTCAAACTTCAAATGCATGTAACTCGCGCATTTGAGCAGATAGCTAAAAACTACCAGTGAACCGGAGATAGAGAATTTTATTGGCTTTTTAATGCAAAAGAAATATTTGAAATCGGTTGAATAATAAGGAAGTTATGACCATTTCAATTTTTGCAGCCACAGGCATTCGGCCTGTTTCGGCTTTCATCGGTATAATTATCATGATTATTTGAACAACAACAAAGAAAACTAGAGCAGCTGAAGCTGCATCAACGGTTTGAGGCTTGATGTACTGACAAACGTACACTGGCAAAGTGATTAGAAGACATTGCCAATGACGAAAACATATGAAACTCAAAAAAAATTGATGCAATTCCAATGAAATTGAAAAAATAAAGTTTGTATTTTCAGAATCGCTTGACTATTCTAAGCATTTTTCATTATATAACGTTCTACGAAATGTGTACCGTTAACCCCCTAGTCTGACATTGAAGTTAAGACGATTCTAAAGCACTCACAGCATGTCAGTTCGTATATAAAACCAGTGTCTGATACAGCCCACCATACCTGTCTGGCCTCCACATCGAAGTTTGTCAGCTGTACACACTGTTCTAGGCGCTAAGTTTATATGCTCGTTCTCAAACTTCAAATGCATGTAGCTCGCGCATTTGAGCAGATAGCTAAAAACTACCAGTGAATCGGAGATAGAGAATTTTATTGGCTTTTTAATGCAAAAAAAATATTTGAAATCGGTTGAATAATAAGGAAGTTATGACCATTTCAATTTTTTTAAAAACTTCAAATGCCTACAACTCTCTCATTTGGGCAGATAGCCAAAAACTACCAGTGAAATGGAGATAGAGAATTTTGTTGGCTTTTTAATGCAAAAAAAATATTTGAAATCGGTTAGATAATAAAAAAGTTATGACCATTTAAAATTTGAAAAATTGAAGAAAAAAAACGTCCAAGTTTGAAAGACAATAGAATCAGAACTATTCAAGCCATTGCTCTGAAAAATATCATCTTCTGTGCGGATGAATGTCCCGCGTGACGCTGTCAAAAAATTATGTTGCTGAGATTACTGTACAAATTGGAAACTGTTTTCAAAGACCACCCGTTAAAATAAAATAAAAATCTGAAATTGTTGATTTTTTTTTTCATTTTTCTCTCAATTTCACATGTCTATAGCTCTCTCATTTGAGCAGATAGCCAAACATTGTCAGCGAAGCGAAGATAGAGAATTCTCGCAGCTTTACAATTCAAAACGAATTTTGAAATCGGTTGGAAAATAAGGAAGTTATAGGGAATTATATGATATATGACGTCACTTCTTCCGGTTTCGTAAAAAGTGACGTCATGAGAATTCTGAAAATTGCGTTATTCTCGTCTCACTGTTGATGCGAATCCGTATACAAAATTTGACGTCGATCCGACCAGCGGTTTGGGCTGTAGTCTCGACGGCTGAATAAAAAAAAAAAGAAAAAAAAAAAAACCAACGAAAACAAAAGGTTTGAGGAATCAAATAAAAAAAAAAACCAACGAAAACAAAAGGTTTGAGGAATCAAATTCCTCAAACCTAATAAAAAAATGAAAGAATCAAACTTCAAATGCCTACAACTCTCTCATTTGGGCAGATAGCCAAAAACTACCAGTGAAGCGGAGATAGAGAATTTTGTTGGCTTTTTAATGGAAATAAAATATTTGAAATCGGTTAGATAATAAAAAAGTTATGACCATTTCAAATTTGAAAAATTGAAAAAAAACGTCCAAGTTTGAAAGACAATAGAATCAGAACTATTCAAGCCATTGCTCTGAAAAATATCATCTTCTGTGCGGATGAATGTCCCGCGTGACGCTGTCGAAAAATTATGTTGCTGAGATTACTGTACAAATTGGAAACTGTTTTCAAAGACCACCCGTTAAAATAAAATAAAAATCTGAAATTGTTGATTTTTTTCATTTTTCTCAATTTCACATGTCTATAGCTCTCTCATTTGAGCAGATAGCCAAACATTGTCAGCGAAGCGAAGATAGAGAATTCTCGCAGCTTTACAATTCAAAAAGAATTTTTGAAATCGGTTGGAAAATAAGGAAGTTATAGGGAATTATATGATATATGACGTCACTTCCGGTTTCGTAAAAAGTGACGTCATGAGAATTCTGAAAATTGCGTTATTCTCGTCTCACTGTTGATGCGAATCCGTATACAAAATTTGACGTCGATCCGACCAGCGGTTTGGGCTGTAGTCTCGACGGCTGAATACAAAGAAAAAGAAAAAAAAAAAAAACAACGAAAACAAAAGGTTTGAGGAATCAAATTCCTCAAACCTAACAAAAGGTTTGAGGAATCAAATTCCTCAAACCTAAAAAACAAAAACCAACGAATACAATAGGTTTTCGGCGCAGCTGAAAGCCGCCTCAAACCTAATTAAAGTGGATTAAATCACTGAAATTCATTGATAACGCCAATTGGAAATTGATACCTGCATTCTTTCTTAATCAATATGGTAATACTTTTCTTATATTCAACACGAACCTGGGGCCCGTTTCATTAAACTTCTTACGCTACGAGATTTCTTACGTCTACGATACTTTTCGTACGAACTTCTTGCGAACTTCTTACGTGCGTTTCACTAACATGTTCGTGCGAAATTTCTTAAGTTACGAACTTCTTAAGAATTCTTCAGTATTGGAAATCCATCATGCCCTTTGAATGTAAACATCCGGTCCGACTTTAACAACGAGGCGACAGCTGTCAAATCAACTTCCTTAGTCCAGCATGTTGAAAACCAGGAAAGTGAATTGGACTGACACTGAGTATCCCATCCACGGCGCCCAGGGTGTTCGGAATCCTGGCCACACTTTAGAAGGCTTTTTTTTACAATTGGCTAGGTCTTGTTCCTCGGTTGGAAAACTGATGTTGTCCCTTTATCGTGTACTGTATACTATACGGGGCATGACGTGGCTACTATTGGGGCCATGACGTTGCTATATTGGCCATCTTAATATTTGCAATCCACGAGTAACGTGTACCTCTTTTGGCGTTTGACACATACCACAAGCAATTTTACATACCCATAAATTCGTTTGACTTACTGTTTCGCCTGTCGAATGTTTCTAAAATCAACATAATACAATTTGGAAATTTTCAGAAAAAGTAAGCATATCATAGATGTAAAATTATGGTAGTGCCAAATATACACGGCTCCTGGCATATCGCATCATGGTGACACTGAGCCAAACATGTTTTAGTAGTTCGTGTGTTGGTATTGTGTCACATGCATATATACTTACTGCGAACATAAGTGTAGCCACCAGAGACGTAGCCTACTGATTTGTATATGTATCTGCTACCACTTACATGTACCTTATAAACATATCACATTGAATCAGCCGTACGATTGCCGTTTGATAACAATGTAAATATTCTTTAAAATGACCACTTGTAAATATGGTTATATGCATGTATAGCAATTTTGCTAGTATATTTGCAATCATTGCAGACACTGATCAGACCAACATTTACATTACATTTAAGAAGTCCGACTTTGTCAGATCGTTGTTAATTTACTTACATGTACTACATGCACATTGTACTAAACAATGCACGTTTGCGCGCTTTGTTTTTTATGAAATGGCCGTTCTAGTCGGAGGCGTGTAAATAATATAAAGCAAATACACACAAATTCCAGATTTGCAGATTAAACGCGTCTAGGTTCAAAGGAGCCGCTTCGAACAAATGCCGCAGGGTCTGGAGCCTCATTCCAACGAAATATGTATTGTGATCGGGACAAATTTAGTGTATAATGGCGGTTACGGTCTTCCTCTTGGCGTGCTCGGTGTAATTAATGACTGCGGATTACATTCTCGAGGAAAACATTGAGGACACCACGGGTCTCTTCGTAGATCAGGCCAGAGATTCGCTTCACACCACCTCGGCGAGCGTATGCTGTCCCGCGCGACATCAGTCACGAACATAACAAATATATGAAGGAATCTGCATAGTACGGTTGATAAATGCGAACATAAAATTTGAAGAAAATTTACAAAAAGAAATCAGTACCGGCAGTAAATTCATAGACAGGGTCGTGACGGGTATCCCGCAGAAGAACTGTTAGAGCAATATCTTGCCTCGGTCGGGGTGGGGGGGGGGGGGGGCGGTGGGCAGCCGAGGGAGTGGGGGGTCAGCGCTCAGCGCAGCATTTTCATTTCCCCCATAGACCTACTACCTGCTAGTACGGGGTACATTAGCCTGTCCGTCAGTCATATTGGCTACACAGGAAAACGTCCCCCCCCCCCAGCTTTCTAGCTTTCTGAGATGTAAATATGATTCCGAGAGTCAGGAATGGACAGTCGATTTTTAATTTGTTTAAAAATCCCCGGGGGTGTCCGACAACCCTCTAGACCACATGTGGAAGACTCGGACCTATGACACCAAAAAAATGCCTATTAAAATAAATCCCATTACCCCACCCACTTGGTCTCGTACACTGCCATCTTCTATGTATAGAAAGGTGGGTAAGAATATGGCTATTATAGAAAGAGTCCCCTCTCTTTTCCGATTCGCACAAACACAATAAACATAAATGTATGAAATATATGTCTCTGGCAATAGATAAAGGTATTAGGTGTGTGAATATACTCACTACAAATCGCTGTTTCCATCCATTTATTCAGTTCTTCGCATTTTGTATACCCCATCCAAAGCGAAATTTCCGTGTACGAAAGAATCTCACACAGAATCGGAGGCCGTCCGGCGTGGATTATCGGTCATATTTGGCCGATAGCTGATCGCCAGCTCAAACTAAAGTCGTGCACTATGACCATATACATTAGAAACTCCAACCATACAAAGTTCGTCCAATTGTGATCGTTCACCGTATGCATATAATACTAACACTTGTATATACATTTAGTGTAACTTATCCAGGGGCGTAGCAAATGATGTGCAGGCCCAGGAAACAAACGTGGAGCGAGCGTAGCGACCGAGGCCGCTATGGGGGGTCCGGATGCATGCCCCCCCCCCCCCCCCCCCCCCCCCCCCCACTCCCGGACTTTTTTCATGAGTATGCAATTTCTTGCATTCTGTTGCATTTGAAAGAATACACACCAAAACTTTTTAAAAAAAAACCAGACGAACGGACGTACGATCAGTAGTGAGGGTAATGTATTACTAAGTATTGCCAAAAATAAACTGACAGAGAGACAGACTGAAGAATAGGGCGAAACCTACAGGGCGAAATATGCACCGCTGATTTGATGGCGATGTTATTCATGGAATACATGTATGGCGGCCGTGACATTTGCGCTAAAAAATCTTCGTACGACAGCCCAATACCTATCGCAGACTTACGAGGAAAGTTACGAACTTCGCAAGAAAGTTCGCACGAAAATGACGTTAGTGAAACGGTAAAATGCGCCTAAGAAGTTCGTACGATTATTTCTTATCGTAAGAAGTTTAGTGAAACGGGCCCCTGGACTCCATCAAATCGTTACCTAATGTACACCTCAGTATTCCTGCATTCTACAAACATCTTATTGCAATTTGGGCGGATTTTTGTATTGCGTTGAATAAAGAAAGCCCAACACATTTTTATGATATCCGTAAACAAATCATTTGGGGTAACAAATATATAAAACGTAACGGTAAATGCTTAATTTCAAACGCTGGATAGACGCAGACTTGATTTTCATTAACGATATAATTTCTAAGTCAGGACAAATTGATGCCACTCGTATTCTTTCCCGCTTGAAAAATAAGCAAAGTGGATCTTGGAAATTTACATTATTAAAGAGTCAATACCAAGATCCTGGAAGATTACTTTGACAACCACAGAGTCCATTCAGACAAAAGTTAAAACTAGCTTGACTACGGTTTACATAAATAATAAACCATTTGAAAACATCACGAACAAAGAACTATATTGTATATTACTGAATAAAAAAATAGAAATACCATATATCCATAAATACTGGGAACAACAATTTCAGCAGAACATTTCATGGGGATCTTTTTATTATGTCCTAAACAAAGTAGTAATTGATAACCGCGTTAAACAATTTAAATACAAAGCATTACATAGAATTCTAGCAACGAATGAAAACTGTTTACCTGGAAAATCTCAAATAGCCCTAATTGTAAGCACTGTAATGAAAAAGAAACGTATGCTAATTTTTTCCATTACATGTAGGTATCTGAATGAATTTTGGACAAATATATCCAACATATTCCGAAAATGTGGAATTGACAAATAAATCTGTTCGCTTGAGTTTCTTATCATGGGATACAAAATTCAGCTTAAGGAATATGAATATATTAATATTATACTATGTCACATTTCGTATTGTATATACAAAACACACTTTATTACTGAAGCAAGAACTCGTAAATCGAATATGTTAAAGGTGTACCGCTTTGAGCTGGCGCGTTATTATTGTAAATATTATTGTAAACACGTGCTATTTTTAAATAGTTTACGTCATATGTTGTAGACATGGTATTTGTATACCAGCGCAAACGCATTAACATTCGATAGAATTGCTAATAATAGTATTGTCGTTTAGTGCTTTAGTGGGTAGATCTGCTGTTTGGTGATCGGACGGTCGTGAGTTCGAATCCTGCCAAAGGCATACATTTTTCTCTCGCTTTTACTATTTTGGCGCCAGAGGTAACGCACACATCCCGAAACAGTCGTGCATTTACTTTTACACAACATTATAAAACACTTCACTTTGAACCTAATCATTGTGAAATGCATTCTGCACATTCGTGTGTTATTGTGAAAGTCCACCTCGACTCATTACAAATGCAAATATGTTACGGAGAACACCATGTCGAAAAATAAACCTCTCACTTCAGATACTAAACAAATAAATAAATAAACGTGGATGCATGTGGTTCATAATTACCATGTCAATTGTTGTTACATGTAATAAAGATGCATTAAAAATAAAAAGAAAACACAAAAACAATATTTAAAAAAAAAAAAATATATATATATAATGGCCAAAGTGAGGATCGAACGCATGCAGTGCAAAATTAAAAGCAAATGCCACCGTTGGCCGCCAGTTTACCCACTGCTCCAGTATGAGAAACTGTTGTGTCAATCGCAATATATCGATCATGACTACAGCGACGCGCCATAATAAACAGGGAAATACCTACAGGAATTCCATGTTTATTTATACACCAATGTTTATATAAACAAAGCATGTAAACAACGCCATGTCAGGCAGGTATACTTTTTTTATACATCGGCTATATATTGGTTATCCATTGGTTTGTGAAAAAGTTTGTAACCACCCTTTTCTCCTATATTCGGTAATCTACAAACGCAAAATTTGTTGTATCACTTCCAAATTACATCAACCGGATAATTTTTCATTTTTGGCCATTATCTCTGTTGAAAACTTTAAATATAGCGAAATAACACATTTTGGCTATAAATGAACGTTTTCACTACAAGAGTTCGGTAAACTAAAGTTAGGCGGTTTGCAATTTGGCTATAAATAAACACTAAAGTTAGGCGGTTTGCCTTCTAGTCCAGGGGCAATTGTAGGTATATATATAAGATTCCGGCACATCGTGTTAATTTATGGCACCCGGTGTTTTTATAAACTTGAATGTATAAGGTTTCCAAAAAATCCGGGTGCCATTTTTTAATCCAAGTTGACGGTCATTTCAAGGTCATTGAACTTTATGCTTGACGGAAGTCGAAAATTGCCAATATATGAGCCAATAGGTCATGGTCCTTAACTTGGAAATTGGTGTAAGTTGTTAAAACACATTTCTGATGGATATATTAAAGAATTTACGTAAACTACACTAATAAATACAGTATATAATTATCATATTGTCAAGATGGCTGCCAAAAATCGGGTATTTATGAGATTTCGGTTGACTTGCTACATATTTGTGTAATGCTAAGCTCCTTCACCTATATTCAAAGGTTAATTCTTTCAACTGGAATAATAGTGTTTACATTTGACTACCATAAGTATTGCTATGATCAGATATTAATGATAGCTAAATATAACTGGGAGAATTTGGTTGGGGAGGAAATCAACACTTCTCTCACTTTTCCCTGAGATTCCGTAACTACTAAAATGTGGACATACATTGAACCCTGATTTGATAGGCTAATAACATCATGCTCTGTATGACTTTTCATACTATGACTTGTTGATTGTCTCAAAAGTTCTTGAAAACCGTCAGAAGCATTCTTCTGTTGTCAATAATTGTGTAAAACACTTGAAAGTCGTAATGTAGTATGATATACTTTATTATGTGTTTACCGGAATAATTATGTAAAATTGAACATGTAAACAATCAAGGTGGGCGCTGACCAGCGTGTGCATCACATTGCTTGATATATCTGAGAATAATCAATAAATACCGCCATATTCGTTGCATGTATTGTTTAGGTAAATATTACCATTACAGCGCTGAATTATTTTTCATCGGCTGTTTATTTTAATTTCCATTTTTTCTTTAATAGAACATGATTTTGCAGCACTTGAGAATCATCTCCACTGGAAACGATTCTGGAGTCCTGCTGGGCCATGTTTTTTTGTGCTGTTGAGAAATATGAAACAATAGCAGACGACAATGTTCGTCTCCCGCATTCAAAAGGTTGAACAAATATCATGAACAACAATATATACATGCAAATGTTTATTATACACTGTTTGTTATACAGAGCAAACACCACGCCTGATATCAATTTAATAAAAACGTAAGAAATTCACACAGTAGACTACGACCAGACTACACGTCCGTGTATTCTGATCAATGTCCACAATGATGTATTTCATGATGCAGAATTAAGTTGATCATCGAATATCAAGAGAGCATCATAATATGATCCAATACACTGACTGTAGATATGAAAACATAACCAGAATAGGCTCTGATCAGCTGATCATAGCTCACACTACATGCAAATGTGTAATACAAATCAAACTACTACTGACTGTTAGACAATCAGAGTATATTCTGACCAGCATGTATGTATGTACGTACTGGTCGGAACCACACTGCTTAATGCTAATATTTATATTAATGAACAACTTACTTCTCGACTTACAAAATGTATGTTTTACATGTTTGTTGCTTGTTCTAAAATAATAAAAGGATTGTCTACAGGCAATTCAAAAGAAAAAAACAAACAAAAAAAACACCCGGTATGCTTCTAACAAGGAGAACAAAATCGTTATTAGGTTACAGGAATGTGCTATTTGATCAGGAGCTGCACCATGAGCCCGATTTCTGCAGTCACAGCCACGTTTTCTATATACACAATGTGTATGATCACGTGGTAATAACAACAACAACAAGTACCGATTCAAAGTACATATTCTTTTATAGTGTCCTTATTACGAAACGGATTTTGATGAAATATGGCGCATCAAACGCGTCTTGTTAAGCTGCATTTGGTGGTCTCTGTATTTTCGCCCAAACTCCTGTCGTTTTTGCGAAGAATCGATTTCCGTGTCTCCGACATAAGTCTGTGCCAAACTATATAGACCACTAAATGCAGCTCATGAAGACGCGATTGCTGCGCCATATTTCATCAAAATCCGTTGCATATTAAGGAAACTATCAAATAATACTTACTTTGGAGTGGGCGACGTTGTTGTTGCTGTAATCACGTGATTATGCACCTTGATACAGATGTCATTGTAGATCAATTTAGACATTTTAGACAATGTCGGCCCTCATACATGTACGAAGTATTCAACAAGCATTACCTTAAGTCGAATCTTTTACCCCACTATGTAACAAGAGTGCTGAAAGTCACAATATACGCCCGTCGAGGTATTGTTAGTAACGTGGAACAAGTGAAGAGTTTAAAAATAAACAGGCTCTTCTTTTCCTATTGCCACAAGCACACACATACCGAATTCGTGTAAGATCCGTCAAGTCGAACGTGAGTTATCATTCTTATGACGTTTTAACTTAGTGTGTTAATAAGCGCCAATAACCCCAGATTAGTTGCACTTCCGGCGGAAAGCATTAAACACACAATCGGCTGCATTAATGTTGCCCAGATTTTCAACGTTTCTGAACATCTATTAGCAATGCCATTTGATTGTCTGAGCCCCAGCTGTAGCACCGGTCAGCCAATCAATCTGTTTGTTATCAAGCATAATATTTAACTGTTTTGAAATGAAGAACTTGACAAGTATTGGCAAAATGAAGGCATGCGATATAGAGAATAGTAAGTTAGTGCCGTGAATGGGAAAAAATATCTGGCAAGGCTCAGGAAACGGGATGGGCGAGGCTCTATTTATCCCGTCAACACCTACTAATGGCTTTAAAATGCAAAAAAAATAATCCCAGCCACCGCATATATTCATACGCAGTGATTAGGTCGTATTGACAGGATATCAAAAATGTTTCACGGCACAAACGCACCGTGTTGACGGGATAAAAAGTGTTACTTACATAGAGACTACTATGCTAGATTGTGTATATCAAGGTCATCAGGCAAGGCTAGGAAACGCGTAGGAATTCCGAGGCTTGCCGAGGAATTCCTACCGTTTCCGAGCCGAGCCGAGCCTGATAAAAAGACACTAGCCTGGTATTCTATTTATCAGGTAACGTTTTATGCTCGAAAATGATGACATATGACTTCGCTATCTATGGACAGATTTAGCGAACTTGTTTACGTTGCATCATTACACTGACGTCATTCGGTAACGTCACGTGACGTCATCTACGTACGTTATATGTAGCAAGATAACCATACTTTCCAAATAGACGTGTGAATTTTCCAACAAAGTATTTATTTATTTATTTAAGCTTTAATAAAGGAGCTGAATTTGTTACGTGGTAGTGCCCGACCCGAGCTACATGTATAGTTTATCAATGTAGCTGTGTCTGGAGAAATGGGGCTTATAGGTTTTTGCGACCAGTGTAGATCCAGATCAGCATGTGCATCCGCACAGTCTGATCATGATCTACATTGTCCGCCACTCCATCAATGAAATGAAACACCCGGCAAGCTAAACAATATAGTTAATTATTAGGCTATATGAGTGTCCAGATGTGAAACGTTTCTGTAGATCTATTTACAGCTCACAATCAGGCAGCTTGATAGTCTTAGCTGTAGCTTGATTTCAGGCAAAGTATTCATGCCGGACACAGACAATTAATCAAACGAATTTCTGCTGATACCAGAAGTATATTTACTGAGCGGTATACGTTCTGCATGATATGTAACATATGAAGCGTGTAGGCTCTGATCAGATTGAGCATTCGCGCAGGATAATCTCTGCTACGCTGGCCACACGCGTCATTAGATCCCAAGTTCTCGTAGGCCGACTCAATTGTGGCTGAAGAAATGCGACTTATGGGATCTGTGATCAGTGCAACTCCTGATCATACAGCATACTCATGTTGTTTGATAACGATCTATATTCCTTGTTAGAAGCATGCCGGGTGTTTCATTGATTGAATGGCGATCAGTGCAGATCCTGATCAGACTGTGCGGATGCACAGGCTGATCTGGATCTACACTGATCGCAAAACCCATCAGCCCCATTTCTCGAGTCACAGCCATAATTGTAAAGCTTCAGCCAGATGGTTGTTTATGAATTAGAGTCTGGCAAAAAGCAGATGGGTCCATAATGATAACACATTCAGCACATGTATTCGAGTATTGCTCTCTGATCTCTTTAATATGGGTTAATTGGTTGTTGAGACTAAGGTACCAGTCCACCAAAAGTTTAGACTTTGTTTAGCTAAAGGCGCCAGAAAGCTATGTGACATGCAGAGTTTGCACTAACAAATAATGTGTGAATCAGTTCTACATGTATACCTGCCCACACTGATCATAGTCTGTACTGACACCCGAGTGTTTTGTTTTCGAGCTACAAACCTCCGTGTCAGATTGTTAAAATTGCGCCCCAAACAGCAAACACACATTTCGAGCGGAAGATGCGTACAAGTTGAATCTGAATATGCTTACTGAATGGACCAGATCACAGTTTAGCACATAGTTTTACAAATACTTGCTTTTGTCAGCTGAATATATCATAGGATGCTGAGTATTTAGTTTTAAGTCACATTCAATCACCACTCGGCAGGTTATAATATAGGGAGACAGATAAATTTGTATATTCTGTAGATATGACATTAAATAAATAAACATTCATTCACCACCATTACCCCACGTATTGATTGGCATTATTATACATTTTATGCGATAACCGTGTTTCATTAAAATGTTAACGGACATTAGTATTTATTCTCTGTATTTATTTTTTGATGTGCAACGAGTCGACAATATTATTTTTTTCAGGTGACGCATTTAATTAGTATAAATAATTAAATACCATGCCTCATTTGCATATGAAAATAGCCTGATACCAACGCGAGTCACAATCAGTAAATATTACTAAATGACTATATCTGTATATCGGACACTTGTAATTTGTATAACTGGTGGAATAGTGACACAATATTACACGTATATAATTCCTATAAAGAACAGTTTGTACCTACTGAGTGGACATGTACCTTCAAGAAAAACTGCCGATTCCGATCTCGATTGGTGGTTATTCATCAAACCAGGGCCCGGTTGCTCAAAACATCCGTTAGCTTAACGGACTCTTAAATCCTTAACTGAATGGTTAAAATCTCTGTTTAACAGAGATTTTAACCATTCAATTAAGGATTTAACAGTCCGTTAAGGATTTAACAGTCCGTTAAGGATTTAACAGTCCGTTAAGCTAACTGGTGTTTTGAACAACCGGGCCCTGGGTGTGAGGAACGAGTGTGCATGTGGCTTGCCATAGTCACTAGCGGTAAGTATCGAGCTTTGGGCGAGATGTCGTGTTAGTTAGATAGTGAGTGCGTGGGTGGTAGGTGGGAGCATGTGATGGGTAATTTAAAGATCGGGGTTCATTCTTACCGGAATTCCGAATGGAGACAGGGTTTGACCCTCACATACGTATTTGGCATTTTGTATGTGACTGAATCTGGTTTTACCCCTTATGTGCGTATTACGATTATTCGTAATTATATTTTAGGGGAAGGGGCCAAGTGACTTTAGTATGGTATGGACCTGGCACCAGGTCAGGTTATTCTAATATCAGGGCTGAATATATTTTATCTCGGTGTAAATATTCCGTTCTGATTTTGGGATTTCCCCCCTAATGCAGCAGGTTAAAACGGGATCGAACCCGTTTGCCCGGCCTTACATGACCATAGCTGTTGATAGGCCGCTAAACACCAATACACAAACAAATATAGTTATCTCGACCGATTTATCTCGTCTTGATCGGATAGTAAGTCATATTGTCGTATTAACCCTTTCACTGGAATGGACTGCGATATGTTAATTTTCTGACCAATCCAATCATCACAAAATGATTTTCAGACTAGTCCATTTATGAAAAGGATGTGTTTTTGCTCTAAATATTATGATAATAACTTTCAAAAAGTTCAGATCCTGATGAGACGGCTCGTCACGAGCCGGCTCATCTGGATATGCATTGTTTGAAAACACCGCTATAGCGAGCTTTCGGGTTCAAAGGGTAAATATGCAGTGAAACAACATATCAGGTATATTAATTACGACGACTTAGCTGTCACGTTATCACGTTCATCAAATGGCAGACATTTGCCGCCACCATATTATTACATACGTAGTGCTGTAACGTATATTGTAAGACCAGGAAACCTGTTGTTGTGTTTGTATTTTCTTAAGATAAAATGTATTACCACGAAGTTCACTATAACATGCGTGGTTCATTACTCAGCGGATCGCTGACATAAGGATAAAGGAGCATCGGATTTCTTTAATTTAGTCAGCTGGAATAATATAATGTTTAATGATAATCAATGATGTATCTTAGCATTGCACAACAGTATCGATTTCTTAGTGTTGTTGTGTGTTTATAGAATCAATGTGGGTTATTGCTTTTGGGCCGACGGCTGACCAAATGGACTTACATAGCAATAAGCTGATATCGAGAATTGCATGTGCTCTGTTTTACTATTTATTCGGCATTTAAAATACCGAATAAATAGGAAAACGAGGCACTTGGAATTATTGATATCCGAGATCGAATTATTGATATCAATAAATGATAAATAAAAATGGGAAGGATGTTCTAGCAGAGGACTTCACGGATTATGATAATTATTGACTGAGGTAAGACTACTTTGACCAGTAGCTGATTTTATCAAAATTGCAAAGTATACTTATCTAGCAAATACGTATACTTTGAGGGAGTAATCATTTATTTTTCCCAAACTGCATTATTTCATATAGAACTAAACACTGCATATATTTGATGATTAAAAGTATGCGGAATTATTATACTGAATGTATTACATTATAACAGCCAAATTGGCTGTGATAATGTAATAAATTCAGTATAATAAAAATTAATAAATTTATCCTAAAATTTAAAATTTCTACCTCAAAGTATACTTTGCTATAGATAAGTATACTTTTCAATGTTGGTGAAATAGGCTACAGCGACTGGATGACTAACAGGGCAATCACTGGCCAGACTGCGTGAAAGCGTTGGTCGACCAGAAGCTTATGGGAACTGTGGTCGGTGTAACTCCTGATCAAATAGCACACTCATATAGCCTGATAAAGATCGATATTGCTTGTTAGAAGCATGACCAGTGTTTCATTGATGGGGTGGCGAACAGTGCAGATGCACAGGCTGATCAGGACCTACACTGGCCGGAAAACACATACGCCCCACTTCTCCAGTCACAGCCACATTATTTTTGTAGCGGTACAGTTTTCTAGATAGCAGCAATTTCTGCAGGCTTCGCGGTTCTTTTCCATTTCAGTGGATTTAATGGCCATCAGTAGGAACAACGGTGAGTGTCCATTTTCTAACCAATCCTGTAGGGGGTGTGGGTCGCAGGCAATGAGGGATCGTCTCTCTCAGTTTGATCTGAGTCTACACTGAGTATTATAACATTACTAAGTGTGAAAATATGAATCTGGCAAATAATGAATTCCCAGATCAGATTTCGTAGGCATGCATGATGAGTTGGATCAACACTAGTATAAATCACTATATTGACTCTTTTTCACAACATATCATGCTACATTCGGTCTTTTTCCAAGCAATAAAGTCCACAATTGGGACCGGACTTCTATAAATAAATTAAACGGGAGATAACTAGCTACGATCCCTCAATAGAGCTATAAAACATATTACATAGGCTGGGTTTCTACCGTTTCAATATCGCAGGCTAGAATTGCGCGAATGTGAATATATTTTGTTTTGTATGTGAAAACGCTACTCAAACCTCACGAATTAGTTTTACTTTTAAATTTTACTGTTCACCATCGCACCCAGCCCACCAATTAGACAGATGTTACACTCCCAGTGGCGAGAATTAGACAGTCGATGATTTAATATGACTAAATCGCGAGGGACTACAAAGGGCGGATTCACGTAGGGGAACCCGGCGCCACGCACCTCCCCTCCCCCCCCCCCCCCCCTAAATACTAAATACGGCGAGTAAAGATATATTTGCTCTAAAATGCGCCAGAACGCAGCAAAATGGTGTGTAGATATCAAAAATATTCCGGATGGCATACCGCCGGACCCACCTAGCAGTCTCCCGAGCTCTGCTCGGTCGACGAACAAACGGTGCTAGTCCCCACCCCGACCTGAAATCTGGATCCGCCCCTGACTACCATCACCACTGGTTACTGGAATGGACTGTGATACGTTACTTTTGCAACCAATCCAACCGTCACAAAATGGTTTCCAGACTTGTCCATTAATGAAAAGGCGGCATTGTTTGTTCTCAAAAATATGAAAATCACTTTAAACAAATCTGGATCTGCACTGTTTGCATAAACCGCTATAGCGGGCTTTCAGGTTTAAAGAGTTACGAGAGAGCATCTCGTTCGAACGACATAACTTGATCAGCCAATAGAATACAGCTATTTATTTGTCGTAGGGAGTAGATGGAGAAGATGCTATCTCGTGGAAACGAAGCTAACTACTGGTAGCGAGATATATAACTCATGTGAACGAGATGATAGGTCGTGGGAACGAGATATAAAAAAGAAGAAATGTGCATTTCCACTTTAAGCTGACGTAGTCGTGACATATGCATATCTATAAGATATGGGTGTTTTTCATTAGTTGTATCTTGTGCTTCATTATAGAAGCGGCTGCCGAGGACAATGTGACAAACTAGGTTACAGACATGAAGCGTGCCACAGGTGAAAGACTCGGAGCTGTGACATAAAAATGCCAATTGACAAAACAAATTCCCATTAACCCACCCACATACTGTCGTACTGAACTAGGAACCGTGACGTACAGTATGTCAACAAGTGGATGGTATACTGAGATTTAATTGTTAATGATCATTTTTTTGTCACAGGTCCGAGTCGTTCACCTGTGACATGCTATATATGATGTTTCTCAATGGGCATTTTTTGTCACAGGTCCGAGTCTTCCACCTGTGAAGCGTGCGTGGTAATATGACCAACTAGGTGGCACACAGTGCGGAAATGCCCCAGCTGGTGGCCTTCAACCGGAAGTGGAGCATTGGCAGTGACGATTTCGTATTCTCTGGGTCTGTGGACTTCCTAATCCGGGGCGTTTGGTAAGGATACTTTACTCATTTATCGCTACATCGGAACCTTTCTAAACCAGACACGATGCCCATTTCTCGCTGCATGTACAGTGGAACCTCTCTAAACCGGACACGACGCCCATTTCTCGCTGCATGTACAGCGGAACCTCTCTAAACCGGACACGATGCCCATTTCTCGCCGCATGTACAGCGGAACCTCTCTAAACCGGACATGATACCCATGTCTCGCTGCATGTACAGCGAAACCTCTCTAAACCGGACCGTGACGACGCCACATGCCCATTTCTCGCCGCATGTACAGCGGAACCATACTCTATCCTCAAACCGGACATGATACCCATTTCTCACTGCATGTACAGCGGAACCTCTCTAAACCGGACATGATACCCATGTCTCGCTGCATGTACAGCGAAACCTCTCTAAACCGGACCGTGACGACGCCCATTTCTCGCCGCATGTACAGCGGAACCTCTCTAAACCGGACCGTGACGACGCCCATTTCTCGATGCATGTACAGCGGAACCTCTCTAAACCGGACATGATACCCATTTCTCGCCGCATGTACAGCGGAACCTCTCTAAACCGGACACGATACCAATTTATCGCTGCATGTACAGCGGAACCTCTCTAAACCGGACACGATGCCCATTTCTCGCCGCATGTACAGCGGAACCTCTCTAAACCGGACATGATGCCCATTTCTCGCCGCATGTACAGCGGAACCTCTCTAAACCGGACACGACGCCCATTTCTCGCTGCATGTACAGCGGAACCTCTCTAAACCGGACACGACGCCCATTTCTCGCTGCATGTACAGCGGAACCTCTCTAAACCGGACACGACGCCCATTTCTCGCTACATGTACAGCGGAATCCTCTCATAAACCGGACACGAATATCGCTGCATGTACAGAACCTCTCTAAACCGGTCACGACGCCCATATGCTGATGTACAGCGGACCTCTCTACCGGACACGACGCCAATTTCTCGCTGATACAGGAACCTCTCTAAACCGGACGATGCCCATTTATCGCTGCATGTCAGCGTCTCTAAAACCGGACACGAGCCAATTTCGCTGCATGTACAGTGGAACCTCTCTAAACCGGACACGACGCCCATTTCTCGCTGCATGTACAGCGGAACCTCTCTAAACCGGACACGATACCAATTTATCGCTGCATGTACAGCGGAACCTCTCTAAACCGGACACGGTGCCCATTTCTCGACGCATGTACAGCGGAACTTCTCTAAACCGGACATGATACCCATTTCTGTTTGCGTGTACAGTGCAACCTCTCTAAACCGGACAGGGTGTCCGGATTGAAGCGATTCTGCTGTATACATGTATCAGGCAGATGAACACTGCAATACATATGTATATGCATGGAAGACATGAATACACATTATCATTGGAAAGTAATTACAACGAACACCGTCAAAATTAAGAAACTCTGATTGCCTGGGTGTCCGGTTAATAGAGCCTTTACTGTATATACCAATAGCCATAAGCAAAGTATTTTGTTCTCTGAATTTCATAGTGGAAGACAGTTTGTGTATAGCAATAGTATCACTCATTTGCTACGTTTCTACGACAGATGGGTAGATTACAAATGCTTGGAAATTGTTACAAATATCAAACTGTTTTACGTCCTGAAATAGTTTAAATGTACTGTGCCGCAGATTATGTATCACATATTCAATATATTGTTGGTCTTCACAAGTACCATTCTTTCGTAGCGGGTGTTCAGTATACTCGGCGATGGTCCAACATGCAGCATCTAATTGGATTCGTGTTTTGTAAAGTCTGCCATCAGACGATAAATAATACATGTAGTACAAGTATGTAACTCGTTAGTCAATGTCAGACTTGTTCATTGTTTTCAATAACAACAATAATAATATGCCATCCATACATAATATTGTGTATGTACATAAGGTGCTGTTTTGTACATGTAGCTCTCTTTTGCCAGTGCCCCTAAGACTCGTCTGACAAACCGACATTAGCGACCAGCGACCAGCGCAGTCCCAAAACATATTGCATATCCGCTTCAGGGTGTGTACTGCTCACCATCAATTGATGGTCTGAATGCAAATATATTTACTCCACACATGTTATATCTATGTTACTTCCTCAAAGTAGTTGCCAGCCAGCGACCATTGTGCGCCAATCAATGTCATCAATGTCTCACCCCCGACAGAGGGTACGTGTGGATTAAGAGAATCATGTGTGATATCTATTGAATTTCCTGAGATTTTTCGTTTTTGTCGTCTCGTGCTCGCTAACCCGAACTTTTCTGTCTGTAACTCACTAGTGGGGATTTCTTTTGCTGTTTTATTCCCCTGGAATGTCCCGCCGCCCTACACCCTGGTCGGTAAAACATTGATCTGCTCATAACCTAGCACGGTAGTCCACTCTGCTCGGTGAGGGCGCTCACTGAGTCGCTCCCTGAAGTTTCCTATCAAAAGCGAAGACACAGCAAACCTACATCGTAGCTGTTCGAATATCCCATGTGAGGTGTATGTGTATAAGTGCTGTGATTGGTGGGGTGTGTGTGGGGGTTTGGCTGGGGTGGTCAGCTAACACGATAACAGAAACAAAACAGTTAACAAGAAATAGAACAAACTGTCGATAACAAGCTAACACTTTTAACACACTCACTTTTAACTATTTACTTATTTAATGAGTTTTATAATCAGCCAAACAACAATATGTAGTGGCATGTTCCCATAACTACCAATGTCCTAAAGTAAAACAGTCTGTATGGTTCCCCTGGACACAGGCTGGTGGTGGTGACGATCGTATTCGGCCTGTTCTATGGCGACCTGGGCAGCGCCACCTGTCGGAGCGGAACTCTACTGTGGGCCTACTTCGCTGGCCTCGTTTCCTTCCTGCTGGTTACCCTGGTCCTGGCGGCGGCCACCGTCTACACGAGCATGCAGGGAACCATCTCGGCCAGTTCGCCACGCCGCCGTCTCGCCCTAGTCCTGTACGTGCGCCTCGCGGTCGCAGTTCCCGAGGTCGTCTGGAACGGATTTGGCACCTATTGGGCATTCAGGTACCAGCCACGCGGTCAACATATATGGCTGTGACTGAAGATATTGCGTTTATACGTTTGCGACCTGCACTGTTCACCATTCCATCAATACAACATCGTCCACGCTTCTCAAACGAAATATACATGTATATCGTTACCTGGCTACAAGAGGGTGCTATTTAATCATGAGTTGCACTGATTAAAAATCTCATAAGCCCCATTTATTCAGTCACAGCCACATACAATGATACTTCATGTATAACATACAATTTTCCGACTAAAACGGTCTGAGGAATATTACAATGAAGTAGCTGTAGTACATAGAACTTTGAGCAAGCTCAGTTCCGCAGCTATGAGTAATGTATATTGAAGATTGTGAGCTCATTTGTTTTCGGTCGATTTGAGGACGGTGCATGCACACGTGTCCATTATTTACTTTAGTTACTACGTGTATTAATATATAGCTAGAACTGATGTCTTCCAGTAAATCAGACGGCTGTCTGGCAGAGATCGTAAAGGTTGCCAAGGGGACGGTGATTTCCGGCTGGATTCTGGTTTTCATCGCTTTACTCAGTGTGCTTGTACTATTCAATGCCTTTGGCGCCAAGAAGAAGACAAGAAAGAGGTCAACCGTGCGAAGCTTTAAACGGGGATCGAGAAGGCCGTGGGATCAGACCAGGGCATGGGAAAAAAGGTGGGACAATATAGTACTGCCGTTGTCTTAGGCGACAAAAAAAGTAATGTTTCGATTCTCATCCCCGCCCGCCCCTAATAAAACGGCCCGCCCAAGGTTTTTTTTTTTAAATTAAAAAACATTTGGTAAAATTTACGAGAATGATGCGGCCTTTACATAGCGCAATACAGCAACCCTGGAACTCGCCCCCTCCAGATTAGCAATACTTCAATATGAACATGTTATTACAAAACACTATTGCACGCAACTGCGCATTACCGTTCAACACCTCGTTTTAGTATTGCCCGAAAATAAAAAATAAAAAATAAAAGTGTCCCACCCATTTCCCCCCAAAATTTGGATGAGAATCTAAATATTAATTTTGTGTAGCCTTATATAGGCATATGCATTGTGATTACGTGTACCGGTATCGTACGTTCTTTAGATGTTTTTATGGAGATTTGTCAAAATGAAAAATAGTTTTGGAAAATGTATACATACTGATGATATCAAATAATTTGACGTTGACATTAGCAACAAGTATTGTGGCAATACCTGCATTCAACATTTCCACCAGTAATAACTTGTTTCCTGGATATTTCATACATTGCACCGTTCGCCATCATCCATTTTATACATAAGAAGACTTGCATGTCTCATAAAAAATATTTACAGAATTTACGATATTGTCTGGAATTAACATCGAACTTTGACGGCGTCATTTACATAAAATATCATAGTTTCTGTAAACATGTTTCAAGACAAAATCACATGGCTTATCTCATATGATGTTTGCATTGTATTGTACACACGTGTATTTATTACATTCACTGTATCTATTACAGGTGCAAGTTTATGTTTTGTTGTGAGAGTGGAAACGAGAGGAATGCCAATGTGTTCAGCACACTCGCCCAGCTGAGTGAAGACTTCTTCAAAGGAGTGAACCTGGTTCCCACAGACGTGGTGGCCGGCTTGATGTTACTCAGCCAGAAACGCGAGGCACTGAGAAACAAACTCGTGGCCGTCAGTGTACCAGATGATCCCAGAGATAAAAGGTGACGATATACAATATGGTAATCAAATCCCTACTCTCACAAGTGTAAGACACTTCTTACTTTTCCATATACGCCTCTGGTCTCGTTTGAAACACGTTACCCACAATACATACATTTGCATGTGTTGTTCTAAATACAATGTAGTGTACTCGTTCTTCAACTTGTATTTTTTTCCGCAAATGCTATCATATGTTGGTAAAATATCTGTGACAGTATCAGTATTTAGCAATTTTGTATGGGCACACCAATTTAAACTGCTGTACCTATGATGTAACTCCGCTTTTCTGTCTGTATACGTGTGCGTCAGACGGAACATTCAGGTTACCTGACAAGCCAATAGCTAACCACCATCATTATAGTTTCACAGACCTGTTAATAGTCTCCTGCATATCTCTGTCTAACCTGGCCCTTCAGGAGTTATATTAATGACAATGCCAGCTGTGCATACAAAGCAAACACGGCAATTGCTTTCAGGTGATGTAAATAAGACAGTTCTCGCCCATGAGTGTTTATATAGTGCCGAATGCGGCAACATGTGCAAGCGGAGCTGTCTACGATAGCCTCAAATAAATGTGTGATACACCATTGTCTTTCTGAACAGGTAGCTCCAGATTAGCTAGCAATCCCTTGTATAACATGTATAAGGAATGCTTGTTTAAGCTCACACTGATCGTACATGTGCATGTATTACTGCTTGTCTAAGCTTACACTGGTAGTCCGAGTAAACGGAATATTGCTTGTCTATGCTTACACTGATCGTCCAGTTAAATGGAATACGGCTTGTCTAAGCTTACACTGATCATCCAGGTAACAGGAATAATGTCCAGGTAAATGGAATACCACTTGTCTAAGCTTACACTATCGTCCAGGTAACGAGAATACTGTCCAGATAAATTGAATACCGCTTGTCTAAGCTTACACTGATCGTCCAGGTAACAGGAATAATGTCCAGGTAAATGGAATACCGCTTGTCTAAGCTTACCTTACACTATCATCCAGGTAACGATAATACTGTCCAGGTAAATGGAATACTGTCTGTCTGTCTAAGCTTACACTGGTCGTACATGTAAAGGGAAACAGTACTATCCAGGTAAATGGAATACTGCTTGACTAAGCTTACGCTGGTCGTGACGTCCAGGTAAATGGAATACTGCTGCTTGTCTAAATGTACACTGATTGTACAGGTAACGGTAATACTGTCCAGGTAAAGGGAATATCGCTAGTATAAACTTACACTGATCATACATGTAACGAGAATAATGTCCAGGTAAATAGAATGCCGCTAGTCTAAGCTGACACTGATCGCCCAGGTAAGAATAATACTGTCCAGGTAAATGGAATACCGCTTGTCTATGCTTATACTGATCGTCCAGGTAAAGAGAATGCTGTCCAGGTAAATGACATTCCGCTTGTTAAAGCTTACACTGATCGTCCAGGTAAAGAGACTACTGTCCAAGTAAATGGCATACCGCTTGTCTAAGCTTGCACTGATCGTCCAGGTAACGGGAATACTGTCCAGGTATATGGCATACCGCTTGGCTAAGCTTAGACTGATCGTCCAGGTAACGGGAATACTGTCCATGTATATGGCATACCGCTTGGCTAAGCTTACACTGATCGTCCAGGTAACGGGAATACTGTCCACGTATATGGCATACTGCTTGGCTAAGCTTACACTGGTCGTCCAGGTAACGGGAATACTGTCCAGGTAAATGGAATACCGCTTGTCTAAGCTTACACTGATCGTCCAGGTAACGGGAATAATGTCCAGGTAAATGGAACACCGCTTGTCTAAGCTTACACTGATCGTCCAGGTAACGGGAATACTGTCCAGGTATATGGCGTACCGATTGGCTAAGCTTACACTGATCATCCAGGTAACGGGAATACTGTCCAGGTATATGGCATACCGCTTGGCTAAGCTTACAGTGATCGTCCTGGTAACGGGAATAATCATCTTTCCGTCAGGATACACCATCAGGAAATCGATCCAAGTTCCAGCGATGTACGGTAGCCCTATATAATAAGTATTAATATGGCAAAGTGCAATATACCACTACAATATTTGCCATTCAGTATGTTTTAAGTTCTTGATAACAATGTATTACATTACAATAGTATTATGGACGGAACATAAATCTTCTGACTATTATTATTACTTCATTTTTAAATGAATTGTTCCCAGAGTCTGAAGTTCTGCAAATGAGGCTAGCTAGAATAATAGGTGAAAGTCGCCAATAGGCTCACATGTTTGATGGTGTCACACATCTATGTGCATGAGGTTTAACCACACTAAATCATCAGATATTCATGCACGGTATAGTAGTCAAAAGTAATACGTAAACAAATCCAGATATGTTATGCCGTAGACGCTCTTTGCTGGCAGAAACCGGTCACTTGATGTACTAATCTACTTCACAGGCATGTTAGTGTATCATTTACATCATGTTCAATCAAATGTTTTGGGATTATTTTGTAATTCGGGATAAATAAATAGGTCTCACAACATCCATACGGAAATTGAAAGTTTGTTTATGTTTGTTTATTGGTGTTTAACGGCCTATCAACAGCTAAGTTCGTGTAAGGCCGGGCAGACGGGTTCGATTACATTTTAACCTGCTGCATTGGGGGAAAATACCAAAATCAGAACAGAATATTTACATCTAAAAAATATATATTCAGCCCTGAAATTAGAATAACCGGACCTGGTACCAGGTCCATACCGCATTTGGCCCCTTCCCCTAAACTAGGATTACGAATAATCGTAATACTTACATAAGGGGTATAACCAGATTCAACTGTCACATACAAAATGCCAAAGACGTATGTGAGGGCCAAACCAGGTCGGAATTCCGGTAATGATGAACTGAAAGTAGCAGAGAATAGCAAAATGTGTGGTGTATATAGGAAAACTCAATGGTGGTGGGCCACACAGGATTTACACACACAATGCCACTGTAGCCTATTTCACCAACATTGCAAATTATACTTATCTAGCAAAGTATACTTTCAGGGAGAAATTTTCAATTTAAAGATAAATTTATTAATTTTTATTGTACTGAATGTATTACATTATCACAGCCATTTTGGCTGTGATAATGAAATAAATTCAGTATACTAATTATGCATACTTTTAATCATCAAATATATGCAGTCGTTAGTTCTATATGACATAATGCATTTTGGGAAAAATAAAGGATTACTCCCTCAAAATATACTTTGCAATTTTTATGAAATCGGCTGCACTCCGCACCGGAATTAAATATTTCATGTCGAGAAATGCACCGGTTCCATGACGAGATGTCATTCGGTTCTACTTAGAGCTATCACGAAAACGCATTTTCGTCTAGTAACCGGCGCAAATTTCTTGCGCTGGTTACTAGACGAAATTATGTTTATGCAGTATCTTATGCATGTCGCTGAATGGAAATTCGTCAGGAATCGAGCGTCCATGTCGACGTGAAACAGTTTACGCTGGCGTGGAGTGCAGCACCAGTGGTACCGTGATATGTAACTGTGATATGCGGCCTATGGCGGAAAATGGGTCTTATGTCTTGTGTTGGCAATTTATCTCCCGGTATTCTAGCACACACCTACAGTCAGATAACGATCTTTGCTATTAATGGGGCGTCATAGCTAGTTATTTACAAATCTATTTATAGAGATCCGGTGGCCGTTTTACTAAACTTCGTGCGACTAAAATGTTCGTAAGTGCAAAATTATGATAGTCTATAAATTGCACATCAACACTGTTTTCTTCTAAACAATTATTGGATTTACATTTAATGAGCACAGGCTGCATATGCAGCCTGTGCTCAATATATGTAAATCCATCAATTGAAATTTCTAGACGATCCTAAATTTAAATGTATGCTTACGGACATCTTAGTCGTAAGAAGTTTAGTGAAACGGGCCCCCGGTCCTTAAGGTTAATTTTAGCGTTTATTTCTTACTGAATAACTTGCAAAAATAAAGACTGCAAACAGGGTAGATCAAACTGCACATGTGTCAACACTGATTGCAATACAATTAATAAGTGCGAAAATATGAATCTGGCAAATAATTCAGTTGCGGATCAGATTGCGCAGATATGTAGGATGATCTGGATCAACACTAGTCGAAAACACTAAAATGGTTTCTTTACACAACACACCATGCAATATTCTGTTTTATTAAGCAGTTAGACAAAACAAAACTATAAATAATTTCAAAGGGAATTAACCAGCTACGATCCCCCATTGTTAGATGCACGATTGGTATTTGCATGACGGACACTAATCAAAGTACTGAAAGTACTGACTGGCGGGAGACAAGTAGCCACTTGTGAATTTGCATACTCAGAAATTCCTTGTTAGAAATATATTCGATGTTGATTATTGGATGTACAATCTGCAAATTTGGAGAACTTGATCAGTTACTGGTGTTTGTAAAATACAGCCTGCTCTAAACACAAATAGGTTGATGAAGCAAAGGTGCTTTATGTCCGACTAATAAACCGTTTTACGAGGTATATTGCAGACGTATTTATTGGGGTAGAACCCATAATTGAAGTGGTGATAAACGCCTTTATACGGATTTGGTGAGAGGTGCCCTCTGCCAAAAAGTTTGTGCTTCATAAATGTAACTCATCAGGTACCCTCCCACCCCATTTTTGTAGTCGATGAAATTTGGTCAAATATTGATTTTAGGGTGAAAAAAAACATATTTTATATTATACATAGATTTTCTTCCATGAGTTTTGCTTTACTGGACTGATTTTCACACAGGACCATGCCTGTAAAGTTTCATGTCCATAGGCCAAGTGGTTCATGAGAGGAAGAGAATCAAAGTTGCTAATGGAAAGGTGACATTTTGACCTTTCGGCAGCCATCTTGGATGACGTATAACCCATTTTGAAAATAAATACGCCATAGTGATCGGCTCATCAATACCTTCGATTTGATATATGACATGACCAGGTTCGACTAAATATGAAATTTGACCTACATTTGACCCCACGGGCCACGCCCATTTTTGACCCCGGGGTAAATTCCTGAACATGTTTGAAAGTCCACCAGCCAATGATCATTCGTGCAAAATTTTGTCGAAATCCGCTACAGAAGTAGGCTTTTTAAGGATTTGACCTACTTTTCTATGGCGGCCATCTTGGATTACGCAACAACTCCATTTTAACAATTTTGTATTCCCCCTACCTAAGGATAATACGAAAAACCTTTTTTTTTTAGAAATTAATCTCGAAACCTGGCGAGATAGCTGGGAAATGATCTAACTAACAACACAAAATTATTATGTGAAAGTCGGCCCAGTAAAACAAAAATTATGGAAGAAAAATTATTTATAGATCACATCTCCCATAGAGAATGATGCCCATAAAATAAATATTTGATCGATTTTGTTCAAAAAATATTTTTGGCAGCATAGGTTTTTCGTAATGTGAAGAAAAAAAACGGGGAAATTTTCATATTTTTAATATGTTTATTTGGCCAAAATCAATCGGCACTTTGCAGAATAGGGATACAAACCGAGTAATCCAAATTGCATACCCAACAGGAACTCTGGAGGTGTGACATAATATTATGTGAAATCTTTTCAAAATTATGACTGGGCGTAGGCCTACATACGTGTATGCCGCATGAACGGCAAAATGTTTTCATGAATTTTGTTTCGCTCACCCAGAGGGTAATTGTTCGAAAATCGCCCGTAAACCACAATATGAAAAAGAAATGGCCTTCGACGCCGCATTGCGACTGCGTGGTACACGATACGGGGGGCGTCTCAATAACAGCAATTTGTTCTCTTCAAAAGTAAAGTTGGGCATGCCAACTATTTTACACATAATGTTGAGCATTGCCGTTGCTATTAATAACTTGCTTTCAGTTCACTCGCTGACTTTAAATGTCACCTGACTGTTGTTAATTGCGAACGCAAATTGAGCCTATTGAGACGTCCCCTGATGAACAGAGAGCCACTTCCGAAAGTAGACCCGTGCAAACGGCCAGAATCACGATCCCAATAGCGTGGAGACAGTATGTCTCCCGCCAATAATACCAAGCTAATAATGGAACCAATGCCCCACCCTCATCAAACATCCCCAGTTAAATGGATTGCACTGGGTTCCGTCTAGCGTAGATGGAGGAACAAATACCTGGGGTACAACACAGTCATGGCAGCGAATATAAAGGAAACACCTGCGTCTGGCAGTTTCTAATAAATTTCCAACAAATATTTAAAGAAATCATCAGAACTCCGATGGTACATCTCCTACAATAGTATATGCGACTATAGTCTGTTTCACGAAACCTGCCCAAATTTTACGGCTATATAAACAATGCAAAAACAATATTTTTTTCGATAATATTAAATTAAAGCAAAATTTAAGAATGAGCCTTCTTTTTATTTCGTGAAATTTGGTCAAATATTGATGTGATACATATAGTACTTTGGTAGGACGGCAAACTGTTTAAACATACACCCACATCCCACGTTATACTATAGGGAGGCAGTTTTCGTCCATTCTTTAAATATGACATTTTCTTTTGGCAAAATATACATTCATTTACTATTACCTGGCGTGTTAATTGGAATTATTATTCTTTGTTATATCAAGCGTGAATTGCCTCTCTTGATGTCAGCGGTGATAACGATGTATTCTCTCTATTCAGTTGTGTATGTGCAATGAGCATACTTAATAATATGCCGATAAAAATATGTATGCAGATGACGCATTTAATTGATATAAATAATTTAAAAATGCCCTACCTCATTTACATATCAAAATAGCCTGATACGGACGCGCGTCTCTATCAGTAAATTAAATATTACTAAATGATTGCATAGTGGACACTCGTAATTTTTAAAACTGGTTGAAACGGTTAACGCACGTATACACTTATTTAATTTCTATAAAGAACATGTTGTGCCTGATCGATGGCCCCCGACTTTAAGTCAAATACATAGTATTCTTCCTATATACGAGTACAATTATATTCATTGCTACACATGTTTGTTTTTTTTTTGTTTTTTTTTCAGGTTTGAAAATATTTATTTTCCCCGTAATAGGTTTGTGGTGGGTCGGGGCCATCCCCCACAAAGCGTATATAATATACATGTAATAGTCAGATACAAATACAAAATATACAATTACAGATATTCACCCTCTTTGGCTCTTGCAGTTCTGGGTAGAAATCACTGTTCTATTAAGACTTCATGGTTGAGTGGTACATTATAATCGTCATTAATGAGAGACCTGAATTTTCAATAAAAAAAGATAGTAATACTTATAATAAACCCGCAGATGACAATGTCACTCTCCAGCGCTGCAAGAGCCAAAGTTTGATTTAGCATATGTAATACATGTAATTGATTATATGTTATCATTCATATTACCCATGATCCAACTGAACCAGCCCCACTCTGTAAAAAGTGAAGTTCAATCCTACTGTGCATCTACATGTTTAAATCGTGTATTAACCCTTTCAACACTACAGCCGTTTATATAGGTGTTTTTAAACAGTGCAGATCTAGACGAGCCGGCTCATCAGGATCTGCACTATTTGCAAGTAATTTTCATATTTGTTAAAAAAAAAAAAATATATATATAAATCAATTATTTGAAAATTATTTTGTGTTGAATGGAATTGACCGAAAATTAACATATTATATATAATCCATTCCAGTTATTTAGGGCTGAAACGGATAAATGTTAAAGTTGTTGGTGAAATTATGTATTGACAAGCCAATGTACAATCTGTTCCGATCCCCACACTGGTTATAAAACAAAACGCGGCTGGCTCCGTCAGATCATGGTCTTTGCTTGAACATGTAATAATCTGTGTATATTATATTCTTCTACTAGATTCATATTTATAATGTCTTTATTTCCCAAACCTATAATATGAGGTGGAATGGGGGGTGGGGAGGGGTGGGGAAGGGGTTAAAACAAAGAAAGGAAGAAAAAAAACGCACAAAAGCAGAGATTTATTTATTATCTTTTATTATAATGAATTTATCACATCACCACAGCCATTTTGGCTATGATAATGTAATAAATTCAGTATAATAGTTCTGCATACAAAAAAATAAGGAAAAAAGTGTGGTGCAATTATCAATGAAGTAAAAGACATGGAAGGTTGGTGGCTGGTTGATTATATTAAAGTATTGTTAAGTTGACATGCAATTCTATTTCATATTATCATTGTTTATTAGCTATTCATCAAGGGTGTTGTGCATTCATGAATATAGTTTTGTAATTATTGTCCCATATTGCGTCAAATTTATCTAATGTACACATGCTACACATGTTAGTAAACAAAATACATGCAACAAATACGCGAGTGTTATCACATTCAGGCGGGTATAAAACAACTAAATGTATATTTCCAGGACCCCTGACGACCAGGTGGACTCGTCTACACCAGCCACCCCATGTGACCCTGCACCCACACCGAAACCCTGGATGACACTGGAGATGATGAACCGCTACATGAAGTTCGCCATCGCCAGCTACGGCTGGCCCTTCTACATTACACTCACCAACCCTGTACTGGGCGTCTGCTCGTTGTTCTCCCACTGTCGGTATGTATGGCGGCTGGTCCTTCTACATTACACTCACCAACACTGTACTGGGCGCCTGCTCGTTGTTCCCCACTGTAGGTATGTGGCGGCTGGTCCTTCTACTTACACTCACCAACACTGTATGGGCGCCTGCTCGTTGTTCTCCAACTGTAGGTATGTATGAGGCTGGTCCTTCTACATTACACTCACCAACACTGTACTGGGCGCCTGCTCGTTGTTCTCCCACTGTAGGTATGTGTGGCGGCTGGTCCTTCTACATTCACTCACCAACACTGTACTGGGCGCCTGCTCGTTGTTCTCCCACTGTAGGTATGTATGGCGGCTGGTCCTTCTACATTACACTCACCAACACTGTACTGGGCGCCTGCTCGTTGTTCTCCCACTGTAGGTATGTATGGCGGCTGGTCCTTCTACATTACACTCACCAACACTGTACTGGGCGCCTGTTCGTTGTTCTCCCACTGTAGGTATGTATGGCGGCTGGCCCTTCTACATTACACTCACCAAACACTGTACTGGGCGCTGCTCGTTGTTCTCCCACTGTAGGTATGCATGGCGGCTGGTCCTTTTCTACATTACACTCACCAACACTGTACTGGGCGCCTGTTCGTTGTTCTCTCACTGTAGGTATGTATGGCGGCTGGTCCTTCTACATTACACTCACCAACACTGTACTGGGCGCCTGCTCGTTGTTCTCCCACTGTAGGTATGTATGGCGGCCTGTCGTTCTTCCACATACTTTTCACTCACCAACACTGTTACTGGGCGCCTGTTCGTTGTTCTCCCACTGCAGGTATGTATGGCGGCTGGTCCTTCTTACATTACCCACTCACCAACACTGTACGGGCGGGATGCCTGCTCGTTGTTCTCCCACTGTAGTATTGTATGATGGCTGGTCCTTCTACATTACTCACCAACACTGTACTGGGCGCCTGTTCGTTGTTCTCCCACTGTAGGTATGTATGGCGGCTGGTCTTTCTACATTACACTCACCAACAATGTACTGGGCGCCTGTTCGTTGTTCTCCCACTGTAGGTATGTGTGGCGGCTGGTCCTTCTACATTACACTCACCAACACTGTACTGGGCGCCTGTTCGTTGTTCTCCCACTGTATGTATGTATGGCGGCTGGTCCTTCTACATTACACTCACCAACACTGTACTGGGCGGCTGCTCGTTGTTCTCCCACTGTAGGTATGTATGGCGGCTGGTCCTTCTACATTACACTCACCAGCACTGTACTGGGCGCCTGTTCGTTGTTCTCCCACTGTAGGTATGTATGGCGGCTGGTCCTTCTACATTACACTCACCAACACTGTACTGGGCGCCTATTCGTTGTTCTCCCACTGTAGGTATGTGTGGCGGATGGTCTTTCTACATTACACTCACCAACACTGTACTGGGCGCCTGCTCGTTGTTCTCCCACTGTAGGTATGTATGGCGGCTGGTCCTTCTACGTTACACTCACCAACACTGTACTGGGCGCCTGTTCGTTGTTCTCCCACTGTAGGTATGTGTGGCGACTGGTCCTTCTACGTTACACTCACCAACACTGTACTGGGCGCCTGCTCGTTGTTCTCCCACTGTAGGTATGTATGGCGGCTGGTCCTTCTACATTACTCACCAACACTGTACTGGGCACCTGTTCGTTGTTCTCCCACTGTAGGTATGTATGGCGGCTGGTCCTTCTACATTACACTCACCAACACTGTACTGGGCGCCTGTTCGTTGTTCTCCCACTGTAGGTATGTATGGCGGCTGGTCCTTATACATTACACTCACCAACACTGTACTGGGCGCCTGCTCGTTGTTCCCCCACAGGTAGTATGTATGGTATGGTGGCTGGTCCTTCTACATTACACTGACTGGGCGCCTGCTCGTTTGTTTTTCCCCCACTGTAGAGGTATGTGTGGCGGCTGGTCCTTCTACATTACACTCACCAACACTGTACTGGGCGCCTGCTCGTTGTTCTCCCACTGTAGGTATGTATGGTGGCTGGTCCTTCTATTCATTACACTACACCTCACACACTGTACTGGGCGCCTGCTCTCGTTGTTCTCCCACTGTAGGTATGTATGATGGCTGGTCCTTCTACATGACACTTACCAACACTGTACTGGGCGCCTGCTCGTTGTTCTCCCACTGTAGGTATATATGGCGGCTGGTCCTTCTACATTACACTCACCAACACTGTACTGGGCGCCTATTCGTTGTTCTCCCACTGTAAGGTATGTGTGGCGGCTGGTCCTTCTACATTACACTCACCAACACTGTACTGGGCGCCTGTTCGTTGTTCTCCCACTGTAGGTATGTGTGGTGGCTGGTCCTTCTACATTACACTCACCAACACTGTACTGGGCGCCTGCTGGTTGTTCCCCCACTGTAGGTATGTATGGCGGCTGGTCCTTCTACATTACACTCACCAACACTGTACTGGGCGCCTGCTCGTTGTTCCCCCACTGTAGGTATGTGTGGCGGCTGGTCCTTCTACATTACACTCGCCAACACTGTACTGGGCGCCTGTTCGTTGTTCTCCCACTGTAGGTATGTATGATGGCTGGTCCTTCTACATTACACTCACCAACACTGTACTGGGCGCCTGTTCGTTGTTCTCCCACTGTAGGTATGTATGATGGCTGGTCCTTCTACATTACACTCACCAACACTGTACTGGGCGCCTGCTCGTTGTTCTCCCACTGTAGGTATGTATGGCGGCTGGTCCTTCTACATTACACTCACCAACACTGTACTGGGCGCCTATTCGTTGTTCTCCCACTGTAGGTATATGTGGCGGATGGTCCTTCTACATTACACTCACCAACACTGTACTGGGCGCCTGCTCGTTGTTCTCCCACTGTCGGTATGTATGGCGGCTGGTCCTTCTACATTACACTCACCAACACTGTACTGGGCGCCTGTTCGTTGTTCCCCCACTGTAGGTATGTGTGGCGGCTGGTCCTTCTACATTACACTCACCAACACTGTACTGGGCGCCTGCTCGTTGTTCCCCCACTGTAGAGGTATGTGTGGCGGCTGGTCCTTCTACATTACACTCACCAACACTGTACTGGGCGCCTATTCGTTGTTCTCCCACTGTAGGTATATGTGGCGGATGGTCCTTCTACATTACACTCACGAACACTGTACTGGGCGCCTGCTCGTTGTTCTCCCACTGTAAGGTATGTATGGCGGCTGGTCCTTCTACATTACACTCACCAACACTGTACTGGGCGCCTGTTCGTTGTTCCCCCACTGTAGGTATGTGTGGCGGCTGGTCCTTCTACATTACACTCACCAACACTGTACTGGGCGCCTGCTCGTTGTTCCCCCACTGTAGAGGTATGTGTGGCGGCTGGTCCTTCTACATTACACTCACCAACACTGTACTGGGCGCCTGCTCGTTGTTCTCCCACTGTAGGTATGTATGATGGCTGGTCCTTCTACATTACACTCACCAACACTGTACTGGGCGCCTGCTCGTTGTTCTCCCACTGTAGGTATGTATGATGGCTGGTCCTTCTACATGACACTTACCAACACTGTACTGGGCGCCTGCTCGTTGTTCTCCCACTGTAGGTATATATGGCGGCTGGTCCTTCTACATTACACTCACCAACACTGTACTGGGCGCCTATTCGTTGTTCTCCCACTGTAAGGTATGTGTGGCGGCTGGTCCTTCTACATTACACTCACCAACACTGTACTGGGCGCCTGCTCGTTGTTCCCCCACTGTAGGTATGTGTGGCGGCTGGTCCTTCTACATTACACTCACCAACACTGTACTGGGCGCCTGCTCGTTGTTCTCCCACTGTCGGTATGTATGGCGGCTGATCCTTCTACATTACACTCACCAACACTGTACTGGGCGCCTGCTCGTTGTACACCCACTGTTGATATGTTTGGCGTGGCTTGTTGCGGTTGATTTGTGTACAGTGAAACCTCTCTAAACCTGACACCCTGGGAAATATCCAGTGTGTCCTGTTTAGAGATGTTTCACTGTAAATCAGGCATTTGATCATTCGGAGACATAGTTGTGTGATATACGATCATGAACAGACATTATCACATGAGATTAATGACCAAGAAACCCAAGGAATATATGATGTTTCTTGGTGTCCGGTTTAGATATGTTCCACTGTATTAGTACTTTCGCTGGATAGAAAAGAACCTTCGATTTCTTTCCATCATTTCTACGACGTGGAGACAAAGATTAACCCTTACTACGCTTAATTAAATTGCCGGAATTATGCCATGTGCTGTCAATGCCGTTTTTTTTGTTAAGAATTAAGGCAAAACATGAAAAACAGCAGACGACAATTTCCGTCTCCAGAGTTGTGAGGGTTAAGAACCTTCAATTTTGGCAGTGACTGCATAAATGAGGCTTATGAGATTTGCGACCAGTGTAGCTCTTGATTAAATAGCACACTCGATCCTGTTCATAATTTAATGTTATCGAAAAAAATCTTGTTTTTGCATTGTTTATAAACAATGCAAAAACAAGATTTTTTTCGATAACAAATTATGAGCCTTCCTTTTATTTTTACCAGCCCAAATTTTCCGACTATATGTCGAAAAATTTGGGCAGGTTTCGTGAAACGGACAGTAGGTAGAAAACCGCATGACTCGTCTCATTTACAGTTTGGTTACAGGTGTTCCTGTGGTCAGGACCAGGTCTACATGGACAATTGTTGCCAGTGCAACACCGCCGCCTTCACCAAGACAACCGGTGTCTACCATGATGACATTGTGTACGCCTGTTTTCATAATGAGGTAACCTTTGTCAAAACAATCCGCACTTCCGCTCATACAGGTTCTGAAAATTGATTCTGGAACTCTGCAATCACTACGGTTCTCAACTGTATTATCTAGTCAAATAACATGCCGTTTTTCGCTACGTCTTACTTCACTAAGGTGAAGGAAGCGACACCATAAGCGGATTGAAACCGTGGAATACCCAATATAATACTTTGTGATGTAATAATAATACGTTAATATAATACTTTGTTATATTAATAAGTATGTTGTGTTCATTTTTGTTTCAGATCTACGAAATTCCATTTTATGTTGTGATAGATAGACAAACCAACTCCGTTGTGGTTGCATTACGGGGCACGTTATCATTGCAGGTAATCACACTCACCATTGACTACTGTATATACTATTTAAGGACTGACTTCATCATGTTTATAGAACACCATTATTTCCTTCGAAGACAATAGCTTCGCAAAGGTGAATATTTGTACAAACTGACCCTGTTCTTCTTTGTGTATACCACACTGGACATTGTGTTGCCATCTGAGCCATCCTAGCATGGATAGGCTATCGGCCAGTTTCTCATCTTGTAGCGTTTGACAAAGAAAGCTCAGAATTTGACAGATACACTAATAAACATTAGTGCAATATGTTTTAAACGCATTCTTTACAACGTCCTATCCGTTATATGTAGCCCTAGTCAATACCCAGTCTGATTTTGGACGATAAATGTGCCCAGACATATCTACACATGCTATATAGAATACACAGTCAAATAGGCTCTCTTACCTGTACAGAGTATTTACGATGTATACTGTATTGAGTGCTATAAGAAATATTGATTTTGTATGGACTTTTGCTGCTACCATAACTGTGTTGCTGCCAGACTATATGTGTCATACCCGTAGTTCTAAAATTAGGAGTGGAATGCCCGATGATTTACCCAGTGTAACATGGCCATTGTAGATGTTGGAAATGACAAACTTCATAACCAATGTATCAATCATGATGTATACATTGGCAAGAGATAATTGATAGCACAGTGTAAATTATCCTTGCAACATGTTGTACCAAATTGTATTAGTTTATCTGTTATATTGTTTATGTATGTGTCAAATGCTATAAGATATGAAACGGACCGATGGCATGTAGAGTCCAAGATGGCCTAGCTGGCAACTCCATGCGCCGTATAGGATACAATAATAAGAGAATGTTCACATATATGTAATACATATATCCCATCACAGTTAGGAAGCAATTATGTTTGGAGCATATGATGATCAGGCATAGAACGTGTTGATGTTTTCTGTATAATGATAGTTTCTATATGTTGATGTATGTGGCAGTCAAAAGGAACTGCAGTGTATGACATGTGGGACCACATGTAGTTGTCCACCATTCTTACCAGTAAATTGAATCAATATAAAACTACATACTTATTTTTGTTATTTCTCAATTAAAGTATATGTTGTGACCACTCATTTGAACCGTCTCGACGAGACGGTTCAAATGGTGGTCACGACATATACTTCTGAGCGCATAGAAGGAAAATATTTAGGATTTTCCACAAACATAATGGCGTATGTGTGGCTGTGACTGGAGAAATGGGTTCAGGATCAGGATCTGCACTATTCGCCAGTCCATCAATGAACCATCCGTCATGCTTCAATCAATATCAGGCTACAGGTCAACCCGAATGTTATGTCTGTAATGCAACGTTACACAGAAAATGCGGGTGGGTTTAAAAGCTACAGGAGTGTACTATTCAATCAGGTGTTACACTGGTCACAAATCTAGCTCCATATCTCCAGTCACTGCCACATTCCCCCACCCTAGGACGTGATCACGGACCTTGTGGTAGAGAGGGCCGAGATCGCCGTGGAGGGCGTGACTGGAGCAGCGGCCCACAGCGGTATACTGCAGGGGGCGCGCTATGTCAGGGACACGCTGCGCGACAAACATATACTGGAGGACGCATTCTCACGGGCTGAGGTGTGATTTTTATTATTTTAACAATATTAACCCCTTGAACCCGCTATCGCGGTTTTGCAAACATTGCAAATCCAGATGAGCGGGCTCGTAACGAGCAATCTCATCAGGATCTACACTTTTTGCAAGTAATGTTCTCTTTTTTTTTTTAGAAACACTCCCTTTTCATAAATGGACTAATCTGAAAATCATGTTGCGACGATTGGATTGGTCGAAAAATTAGCATATCACAGTCCATTCCAGTTACTTACGCTGGAAAGGGTTAAACTTATAATAAATTAACCTCATTATTGTTCCATGTAGTACCTGTATAATGGCAACTAGGCGCATTGTTTACTATTCACTATGACGCTAACGTTTACTATTGCTAGGCCCTATGGTTAACTGGCAAGTGGATTCATATGTACATGTAATTCATATACTATAAAATCATTTAAAGAAAGCAAACATCTTTTCATTCTTATATGATATGGCACACACGTGACACCACCGTCTATTTGGATGAGGGTTTTTCTTTCATGCGGGATAAATTTCTGCAATTATCTACATGTACCGACATGAAACAATGAACGAATACATGTACATGTTATATTCGTGCTTATTCATTATCCACAGGGTGCACAGCTGGTTATAACGGGTCACAGTCTGGGAGCTGGTGTCGCGGCTTTACTCGCCGTCTTATTGAAGCCACAGTATCCGAGCCTCAGGTGTTTTGCATTCTCTCCGCCCGGAGAGCTGGTCAGGTATGTTAGTTATAAGAGTGAAAGCCCTCTATATAGGGCCTGAAATCAAGTAGAAACAGCATATGTGTCTTAAAGTTCGCACCAAACTATGTTTATTGATTATAACGTTTATGTCCTAAAGCAATAAAGCAATTATAGAAGAAAATAATATTAAACGGGATGAAACTAATACAAAGTTACATAATGAATATTTCTTCCATTATGTAGATTTTAAGCTCGGATGTTAGAGCCATTTCACATAAACTGGCTAGTGTATTAACTCTTGCATGCTGGGAAACTTGTGGACTATAAATAGTTCAAAAATAGCGCACAAAAATCATCATATTTTCTTTTATTTCTCCTTGTAAATATCATGAATATGTCTTGGAATTTCATTAGAATTGAGTCCTAAGGACTCAATTCTAATGAAATTCCAAGACATATTTACAGAGAAATAAAACATATACTCCTAATTTGTTTGGCGGATATTTTCACCGCTAGCATGCAAAGGGTTAAGGTATTAGGTAATAGATACACTTGACTTCCGTTATAATTGCTTCATAAGAGTGATGTGATATATGAATATAACATATGTGAATATTGACTTGTTACTGTATACTATATGGAGCATTGAGTTGCCATCTCCGCCAGCTTTGTCATCGTACAATTTCACCACTTCTTGCGTTTGACACATTCAGCAAATAATAGGACAATAAACCAAATATTACATAAACCAAATAAAAGTTGATGCAATACATAATAGACAGATATGACAAAGGCAAGCTATACATATTATGCCAGCAAACTATACAACAGACGAGATATCCGAGCATTTCTCCCATCAATCTCAAAATAAATTTCAACGTGTAAACTTTCCAATCTGATGCACAGCGTATGGTATTGTACACGTTGCCCATATGTAAAGCCATATTTACTTGCACAGTAGGTGAGTAGACACCAGGGACAATACACTCAGGTAACTGTGTACATGTCACTGGATTTGATAGCTAATAACAGAGTACAGTAATAGGTATATATGGTATGTGTTTGGTGGTTTGCCAGGTAAGTCATACACTGTGAGATTTTCTGTGTATGAAGCTATTTATAATGTTGGTTCAAGTTGTTCAAAACACAGGCACAACCCTGTCCAGAAAACTGACATATTTTATAGTTTGGTGTAATATAATTGATACGAGTCCGTTCTCCTGGCTTTTCTACATGTGATTAGCTACATTATATCATGTGTTGTACTTCACATTTTGTGTTCTTTGTCAAACGGCAGAACAGGTGAAACTGGCTTATGACTGGAACACACAAAGATGGCCGACTTGGCCCCCCATGAGCTGTATAGGATACAGTAACGAGGCATTGTTCACATATATGTTATACATATATTCCATCACATTTACGAAGCAATTATCTTTGAATCAGACGATGATCAGGTATATAGTTGGTCCTTAACGAGGCGGGTACATACTGTTTTGTGCATTACTTCCTCCACCCTGCAGTACGTCCCTTTGGGTCACGATCCTACACTCTAGAGGCCCGATAGTAATCAAAATGTGCTTAAGTGGCGCACCGATTTCAGCCCGGAAGTGAGCGAGTTCGGGCGGGAGTTTATCTGCTCGGTGGTGCTGGGCGATGACATCATCACGCGGCAGGGCATGCTGGCCATGGAGGCCCTCAAGATACAGATCATCCAGTCCATCCACGACTGTCGTCTCCCTAAGGTACTTTTCATCGCAAACTGGGTGGGTGCAGCGGCCCAATTTGCCCATAGTATTCCTGTAGTTCGTATCATTATTTTGATTGTGTTCATGTCTATTCATTAAATACCCATATTGTCTACTTCGTATACCATTCATCCAGCTCCTATATATACATGTATATGTTTTGGCATTAGCAAACTAGACGAAACGTGTTTGCTGATGAAAAAAAAATACACTCCCATATTTTACATTCTAAACACTATGTAATATGTGTATGCACCATCACTATTTCTCTTTTCAGTATAAGATTTTGACCAAAGGTTGTTGGGGTCTGTGTTGTGGGGGAAATGCGGACCTGGGCGACAGTATTACTACAGAGGACACAAACAGCAACACGGTGCCGAACAGCGGTCACAAACACCACAGTGGACACAAACACCACTCTGACGACATCACAGACCATCCACACACAAAGTACAAACCTTCACAATCAGACAGATCAAGCTTAGAGGTATGATGATGTTATATAAAGCCACACACCACATAAATAAATTCTGCAAAATGTTATGTTAATAGACTAATAATGTAACTGTTATACTGAAGTGTGATTACAATACAGATAGAAGTCAAATTTTATCAAAGTTATATCTTATGGGTACATTATTTTCATCATGAATGGCTGTCCGTCCTCCGTCACATCTTCTTGTAAGGAGTAAAACTTTTAAACCGTATTAGATGGATACTTACTATTTTGTATGTATTTTTTGGTGTGCAGATGTGCAAATTGATTTTTGATTTGAGCCCCGGGTCATAGATTATCTCCCCATTTTAGACTTTCGCAATTTTCCTTGTAGCAAGAAAAACTTTTAAACCACTTGATATCTTGGAATGTGGCTTCCTTATGGAGTGTAGATGCTGTAGTGAATTTCAATTTCTGATTCGACCACCGGGTCATGGATTATCTCCCCCTTTTAGACTTAGAATTTCACACTTTTTCCTTGCAAGAAGAAAAACTTTTAAACCGTAATAGCTGGAGACTTCATATTTGGCATGTGCCTTCCTTATGGTAAGGAGATCCGAACAGTGAATTTAAATTTTTTATTTGGTTCCCGGATCACGGATTATTTCCCCACTTCGGACGTTGAAAGTTGTATATTATGATGGCGAACCATCAAATTTTCTCTAATTTTGATTTGCATCATCTTTATATACATATTATGTAGTTATATAATATACTTCCGCTGTAAATGCAATTCCTATTATTGTGAACTCTTTCAACAGTACATTCTCATCAGGATCTGCACCTTTTGTAGGAAATGTTCATATTTTTTAGAAGAAAAAACACCCCCTTCTTATAAATGGACTAGTCTGAAAATCATTTTGTGACGATTGGATTCATTTTTAAATTAAAATATCACAGTCCATTCCAGTTATTTAGGGTTGAAAGGGTTAACCCTTCCTACGCTGTTGACGAAAATTGCCGTCTGCTGTTTTTCATTTTTGCTTTATTTCTTAACAAAAAACTAGTTTTGACAGCACATGAGAATCGTCTCCACTGGAGACGATTCTCATGTGCTGTCAAAAACCAGGTTTTTGTCGATAAATATTGAAAATAAAACATTTCCAGCAGACGACAACATTTAATTCAGCGTAGTAAGGGTTAAGACTCATTTCTTCAACTGTTGTTCATATTACAGGTCTCCCTATGTGAGTGTATACAACATACTGCTCAGATCCAGGACACATACCAACCCCTCTGTCTGCCCGGACAGATTTTACATATCCAAGAAATGTAAGTACATGTAATTATAGTATTAACCCTTACTACGCTGAATTAAATGTTGTCGTCTTCTGGAAATGTTTTATTTTCAATATTTCTCGACAAAAACCTGGTTTTGACAGCACATGAGAATCGTCTCCAGTGGAGACGATTCTCATGTGCTGTCAAAACCAATTTTTTGTTAAGAATTAAAGCAAAAATGAAAAACAGTAGACGGCAATTTCCGTCAACAGCGTAGAAGGGTTACATTTCTTTTAACCCTTGCAACGCTATCTTAATTTTTTGTTGTCTGCTGTTTATTTTCTAGTTTACATTTTTATCATCAAAAACATGCTTTGACAGCACTTTAGAATAATTTACAACATGCTTTGACATTATTTTAGAATCAATTCCATTGGAAATGATTCTAAAGTGCTGTAAAACCATGTTTTATTGAGAAATAAGGCAAGATATAAAAGCAACAGCAGACGACAATTGTTGTGAGTAGCGGTCTAAGGGTAAATGTAATACTATTCAAACAAATTGTACACTGACAAAACTGCGGGACATATTACATTTGCAACCAGTGAAAACCCAGAACAGCCTGCAAATCCACACTGTCTGATCAGTGTTTCACCGTTCACAATCTTGTCAGCTAAACTATTTTAAATGTTGCATTGCTTAATTAACGTTTGTCATCTGCTGTTTATTTTCCAATTTCACATAGAAAACAGCAGACAACAATTTTCTGTTCCCACCGTTTTTGAAGGGTTAATTATGAATCCAACGAAGAACGCTGTTTGCTATCAGGCTGCATCCATAAGACAAGCCATGTGATTTTGTACCTAAAATGATGTACGATTGTTCATGAAAAATGTTTACAGAAATTGTGATATTTTGTAAAGGACTCCAGAAGTTGACAAAATGTTCACAGCCGATGGGAATTTGGCTATGAAAACTTTGTCAGCTAAAGACGTCATTTACAGAAAACGTTGTAAAGTTTGCAAATATTTTTTCATGAGATATCGCACATCAAAATCACATGGCTCGTCTCATATGCAGTCTAGTCACAACCTACATATGGTGAGAAATTACATACGCCCAGTTTTCTCAGATTATTGCCCCAACGTTAGCCCCACTCAGTATGCGATTTCATCAAAATTGCAAAGTATACTTATCTGGCAAAGTATACTTTGAAGGAGTAATCATTTATTTTTTCCTGAATGCATTATTTCATATAGAATTAATGACTGCATATATTTGATGATTAATAGTATGCAGAATTATTATACTGAATTTATTACATTATCACAGCCAAAATGGCTGTGATAATGTAATAAATTCAGTATAATAAACATTAATACATTTATCCTTAAAATGAAAATGTCTCTGTCAAAGTACACTTTGCTAGATAAGTATACTTTGCCATGTTTGTGAAATAGGCTACTGTTCACGTCCACAGGCAAATAATGTGTGGCAGGGATGGTAAAATATTCCTCATGAAAGTTTCATCTCTTATGCACAAAATGTTCTGTATAGGAATTAAATAATTGTATACCTATTCCAATCTTTTACAAATTATGAGTGCACGCTATACAGATATACTCACTTAGTAATCTTTAATTTACTGATAGATGCCATCGACAGAGAGCAGTTACTGATAGATCCGCATACTGATAGGCGCAGTTACTGACAGAGATGCAGTTAATGCCATAGATGCATCTTACTGACAGATGCACAGTTACTGATATAGATGCACAGTTACTGACATAGATGATTACGATAGATGCGCAGTTACTGAGAGATGCATTACTGAGATGCACAGTTACTGACAGAGATGCGCAGTTACTGTAGATCACATTACGATAAGATGCACAGTTACTGATAGATCACATACTGATAAGATCGCAGTTACTGAGATAGAGATGCACAGTTACTGAAGTGCATTACTGATATAGAGATGCACAGTTACGTAAGATGCAGTACTGATATAGAGATCACAGATATGAGATGTGCAGTTACTGACAGAGATGCGCAGTTACGCGCAGTACTGATAGAGATGCACAGTGACTATAGATGCGATTAATGATAAGAGCGCATTCAGAGATCACGACTAGACAGATGCACAGTTACTGATAGAGATGCGCAGTTACTGACAGAGATGCACAGTTACTGATAGAGATGCACAGTTACTGATAGAGATGCAGTTACTGATAGAGATGCACAGTTACTGATAGAGATGCACAGTTACTGATATAGAGATGCACAGTTACTGATAGAGATGCGCAGTTACTGATAGATAGAGATGCACAGTTACTGATAGAGATGTGCAGTTACTGATATATAGAGATGCACAGTTACTGATAGAGATGTGCAGTTACTGATAGAGATGCGCAGTTACGCGCAGTTACTGATAGAGATGCACAGTGACTGATAGAGATGCGCAGTTACTGATAGAGATGCGCAGTTACTGATAGAGATGCGCAGTTACTGATAGAGATGCACAGTTACTGACAGAGATGCGCAGTTACTGATAGAGATGCGCAGTTACTGATAGAGATGCACAGTTACTGATAGAGATGCACATGACAGTTATGATAGAAGAGCACAGTTACTGATAGAGATGCACAGTTACTGATAGATGCACATTTCTGATAGATATAGCACAGTTACTGATAGAGATGCACAGTTACTGATAAGATGCACATTACTGACATAGATAGCACAGTTACTGATAGAGATGTGCACAGTACTGATAGTTGCATCAGTTACTGATAGATGCTCAGTAGAGATGCACATTTATGAGAGATGCACATTACTGATAGAGATGCAACATGATAGATATTTTACGATATGAGAACACATTACTGTAGAGATGCAGTACTGATAGAGATGCACAGTTACTGATATAGATGCAGTTCGCAGTTACTGATAGAGTTGCGCGTTACGATATAGATGGCGCAGTTACTGATAGGAAGATGCCACAGTTACTGTCAGAGATGCGCAGTTACTGATAGAGATGCACAGGTAATGATAGAGGATGACAGTTACTGATAGAGATGCAACAGTTACTGAAATTTTTTTTTAGAGGTTGCCTCAGTACTCGATAGAGAAGCGCTGTTACTGATAGATAGAGATGCACAGTTACTGATAGAGGATGTGCAGTTACGATATATAGAGATGCATGTTACTGATAGAGATGTGGCACGTTACTGATATATAAGAGTGCACAGTTACTGATAGAGATGTGCAGTTTACTGATAGTGATTGCATTACGGCCAGTTACTGATTAGAGATGCACATGACTTACTGATAGAGATGCGCAGTTACTGATAGAGATGCGGCAGTTACTGATATGCACGTTTACTGACAAATGCGCGTTTACTGATTGAGATCGATTACTGATAGAGATGCACAGTTACTGATAGAGAGCACGTTTGATAGAGATGACAGTTACTGATATAGAAATGCACAGTTACTGATAGAGATGGCACAGTTCTGATTAGTTAGAGATCACAGTTACTGATAGAAGTGCACAGTTACTGATAGAAATTTTTGATGCGCAGTTACATTATTAGAGCTGCAGTTACTGATAATAGAGATGCACAGTACTGATAGAGATGCGCAGTTATGATAGAGATGCGCAGTTACGCGCAGTACTGATAGAGATGCGCAGTTACTGATAGAGATGATTTGCGCATTTACTGATAGAGATGCGCAGTTACTGATAGAGATGCGCAGTTACTGATAGAGATGCACAGTTACTGACAGAGATGCGCAGTTACTGATAGAGATGCGCAGTTACTGATAGAGATGCACAGTTACTGATAGAGATGCACAGTTACTGATAGAGATGCACAGTTACTGATAGATAGAGATGCACAGTTACTGACAGAGATGCGCAGTTACTGCAGAAATACACAGATACTGACAGAGTGCCCAGTTATGATAGAGATGCACAGTTACAGATAGATAGAGATGCACGATTAATGATAGAGAATGGCAACAGTTTCTGATAGAGATGCACAGTTACTGATAGATTATGCCGATGCAAGTTCTACCTGATAGAGATGCGCAGTTACTGAGAGAAGCACAGTTACTGAAAGATGGCACAGTTACGAAAGATGCACAGTGCGCAGTTACTGATAGAGATGCGCAGTTACTGATAGAGATGCGCAGTTACTGATAGAGATGCACAGTTACTGACAGAGATGCGCAGTTACTGATAGAGATGCACAGTTACTGACAGAGATGCACAGTTACTTGATTAGATGCTTCAGTTACTGATAGAGATGACAGTTACTGAGAATGCGCAGATACTATAAGATAGAGATGTTACAGTTACTGATAGAGATGGGCAGTTTACGATAAAAAGATGCACAGTTCTGATAGAGATGCACGTTACTGATAGATAGAGATGCGTTAGTTGCTGATAGAGTGCACCAGTTACTGATAGATGCGCCCAGGTTACGCAGAGTTACTGATAGAGATGACAGTTACTGATAGAGATGCACAGTTATGATAGAGAATGCCAGTTACTGACAAGGGATGCACAGTTACTGATAGAGATGCACAGTTTACAAGATAGAGATGCGCAGTTACTGATAGAGATGCCAGTTTACTGAGAATGCGCAGTTATGAAGAGATGAACAGATTACTGTATAGATTTTGCACAGTGCGCAGTTACTGATAGAGATGCGCAGTTACTGTATAGATTGCGCAGTTACATGATAGAGGTATGACAGGTTACTGACAGAGATGCGGCAGTTTCTGATTGAGATGACAGTTATGATAGGAAGCACTGTTTATTGATAGAGATGCACAGTTTCTGGTAGAGTTGCACATTTACTGATAGAGTTTGCGCAGGTACTGATAGATAGAGATGCACAGTTACTGATAGAGATGTGCAGTTACTGATATATAGAGATGCACAGTTACTGATAGAGATGTGCAGTTACTGATATATAGAGATGCACAGTTACTGATAGAGATGTGCAGTTACTGATAGAGATGCGCAGTTACGCGCAGTTACTGATAGAGATGCACAGTGACTGATAGAGATGCGCAGTTACTGATAGAGATGCGCAGTTACTGATAGAGATGCGCAGTTACTGATAGAGATGCACAGTTTACTGCAGAGATGCGCAGTTACTGATAGAGATGCGCAGGTTTATGATAGAGATGACACAGTTACTGATAGAGATTGCACGTTACTGATAGAGATGCACAGTTATGATAGAGATGCGCAGTTACGATCGAGATCGCAGTTTTATGATAGAGATGCGCCAGTTAGTTACTGACAAGAGATGCGCATTTACTGATAGAGATGCGCAGTAGCAGTTACTGATAGAGATGCCGCAGTTAGTTATGACAGGAGTATTGCGGCCAGTTACTGATAGAGATGCGCAGTTACTGATAAGAAGATGCACATTTACTGATTAAGGATGAGCAGTTATGATTGAGAGTGCGCAGTTACTGATAGAGATGCGCAGTTACTGATAGAGATGCACAGTTACTGATATAGAGGATGCACAGTTATCTGCTTAGGAGATGCACGGTGTTAGTGATAGAGATTGCACCAGTTACTGATAGAGATGACAGTTTACTGATAGGAGGCAAACAAGTTATGATAGAGATGCGCGTTACTGATAGATTGCACAGTTTTACTGATAGAGCTGCGCAGTGCAGTTACTGAGAGATGCCCACAGTTACTGTAGAGATGCAAAGTTACGATAGGAGATGCACAGTGTATAGAGAGATGCAAGTTACTGATTAGAGTATTTGCGCAGTTACTTGATAAGAGATTGCACAGTTACCTGATAGAGAGGTGCAAGTTACTGACAGAGATGCACAGTTACTGATAGAAGATGCACCAAGTTACAGAAAGAGATGCACAGTTTGTTATGATTAGAGATGCAAAGTAAGATAGATAGAGTGCGAGATACTTGAGAGATGCGCAGTTTACTGACAGATATGCACAGTTACTGATAGATGGCACAGTTACTGATAGAGATGCGCAGAGTTACAGTTATGTAGAGATGCACAGTATCTGATATTATAGAGGAATGACGCAGTTTACAGATAAAGAGATGCACAGTTACTGTTAGGATGACACAGTTACTGATAGAGATGCACAGTTACTGATAGAGATGCACAGTTACAGAAAGAGATGCGCATGTTACTTGACCAGAGATGCGCAGTTACTGATAGAGATGCGCAGTTACTGATAGAGATGGCGCGTTTACTGATGAGAAGCGCCAGTTACTGACAGAGATGCACAGTTACTGATAGAGATGCGCAGTTATGATAGAGAGCGCTGGTTACTGATAGAGTGCGCAGTTAGCAGATGACTTGTAGTTAGAGATGCGCTTAGTTACTGATAGAGATGCACAGTTACTGATAGATAAGAGATGCGCAGTACTGATAGAGATGCCACAGTTACTGATAGAGCTGCACTTTACTGATAGAGATTGACAGTTACTGATAGAGATGCACAGTACTGTAGAGATGCAAGTTTGATAGAGGATTTGCGCAGTTTACTGATATAGATGCGCAGTTACTGATAGAGATGCACAGTTACTGATAGAGATGCGCAGTTACTGATAGAGATGCACAGTTACTGATAGAGATGCGCAGTTACTGACAGAGATGCACAGTTACTGATAGAGATGCACAGTTACTGATGACAGAGATGCACAGTTACTGATAGAGATGCGTTACTGACAGAGGATGCAAAGTTACTGATAGATATTAGTTATGCACAGTTACTGAATAGAGATGCGCAGTTATGACGAGATGCACAGTTACTGATAGAGATGCACAGTTAGATGAGATGCGCAGTTACTGATAGAGATTCGCGTTACTGATAGCGATGCGTGTTACTGACCTTGAGATGCGCAGTTCTACTTGATAGAGATGCACAGTTACTGATAGAGATGCGCAGTTATTACTGATAGAGCATTGTCAGTTACTGATATAGATGCGCAGTTACTGCCTAGAGATGCGCACGTATGATTAGGTGCACAGTTACTGATAGAGATGCAAGTTACTGATAGAGCTGAACAGTTACTGATAGAGGATGCGCATTACCTGTAGAGATGCGCAGTTATGATTAGAGATGCACAGTTACTGATAGAGATGCGCAGTTACTGATAGAGATGCGCGTTACTGTAGAGTTGGCGCAGCAGGTACTGACGAGCGATGCACAGATTACTGATCGAGTTGCACGTTATGATTCGAGATGCACAGTTACTGATAGAGATTGCACAGTTACTGATAGAGGAGAAGTATGCGCAGTACGCTAGCGATGCGCAGTTTTCTGACAGAGAAGCACAGGTTATGATAAGATGCGCCAGTTACTGCAGAGGATGCTCAGTTACTGATAGAGATGCACAGTTAGTTACTGATAGAGATGCGCAGTTACTGATAGAGATGCACAGTTACTGATAGAGGCTGCCATTGTTACTTGACAGAGATGCACAGTTACTGATAGAGATGCACAGTTACTGATAGAGATGCGCGAGTTACTGACAGAGATGCAAAGTTACTGATATAGATGCCACCGTTACTGATAAGAGATGCCACAAGTTTACTTGTCAAGAGATGCGCAGTTACTGACAGAGATGCACAGTTACTGATGAGATGCACAGTTTACTGATAGCGATGCGCAGTTACTGCTTAGGAGGTGGCACAGTTACTGTAGATAGAGATGCGGCCAGCAGTTATGATTAGGAGATGCACAGTTACTGATAGTAGAGATGCGCAGTTACTGATAGAGAGCACAGTTATGATAGAGATGCACAGTTTTACTGGACAGAGATGCACCAGTTACTGATAGAGTGAACAGTTACTGATAGAGATGCACACTGATAGAGGATTGCACAGTTATGATAGCTGCACAGTTACTGAAGAAGCGATGCGCAGTACTGACTGACAGAGAAGCACAGTTACTTGAAAAGATGCACAGTTACGATAAGAGATGCGCAGTTACTGATACGAGATGTCACAGTTACTGATAGATAGAGATGCCGCATTACTGATACGAGATGCACTGTTTCTGATTGATACGAAGGATGCGCAGGTTACTGATTAAGAGATCACAATTACTGAATGAGAGAAGCACAGTGTTACTGATAGCGAGAATGCCAGTCACTCTGATTAGACGATGCACAGTTACTGAAAGAGATAGCGCAGTTACTGATAGAAGATGCGCCGTTAAACTGATTAGAGATGCGCAGTTTACTGGAACAAGATCACAGTTACTGAAAAGATAGCACACGTTACTGATAGCAGAATGGCACAGTGTTAACTGATTAAGAGATGCACAGTTCCTGATAGAGATTGTCACCGTTCCGAAAAGATGCACAGTTTACTGATAGAAGAATTCGCAGTTACTGATTAGAGCATTCACAGTTTACTGATAGTGAAGCGCAGTATTACTGCAGAGAGATGACATAGGCGAGCGGGGCAGTTTACTGATAGAGATGCACATATCCTGTTATAGACATGCACACGTGTTACTGATAGAGAGCACAGTACTGATAGAAGATGCGCATTTAGCTGAAAAGGAGATTTACATCAAGGTCTGATTAAGGGATTGCGCAGTTACTGACAGACGATGCACAGTTACTGATTAGAGGATTGCCCAGTTACTGATTAGAGATGCACATGTTTTCCTGATAGAGATGCACCGTTCCGATAGATAGAGATGCCATTCCTGTATATAGATCGCAGTTACTGACAGAGATGCACCAGTTTACTGATAGAATGCACAGTTTCTGGATAGAGACGCGCAGTTACTGATGAGAAGAATCACAGTTACTGATATATCGGAGATGCCGCAGTTACCTGATTAGAGATGCACAGTATACCTGATAGAGATTGCCACGTTACTGGAGACAGAATGCACAGTTCTGATAGAGATGCACTGTTACTGAAAGAAGATTTGCCAGGTTACTAGACAAAGATGCAACAGATACTGATAAGAAGCACAGTTACTTGATTAAGAGATGCACAGTTACGGATAGAGATTTGACGCATTACTGAACAGAGACATTGCCCGTTTACTGATAGAGATTGCAAACAGTTAACTGGATAGAGATGCGCAAGTTACTGATAAGATTTGCACAGTATACGGATAAATAGAGATGGCAGCAGATTACTAGATAAATGCACAGTTACTGAAGATAGAAATGCGCATTACTGATTAGAGATGCACAGTTTACTGAATAGAGGATTTACCCAGTTACTGATAGAGATGCACAGTTACTGACAGAGAAGCACAGTACGATAGAAGAGTCACAGTTACTGATAGAGATGACCCAAGTTTACTGATATAGATGCGCAGTACGAAAGAGAATTGCACAGTTACTGATAGAGATGCGCAAAGTTACTGAAATAGAGTCGCAGTTACTGATAGAGCTGCGCAGTTTACTGACAGAGATGCACAGTTTACTGATAGAGATGCAACAGTTTACTGACAAGCTGCACAGTTACTGATAGAAGATAGCACAGTTACTGACCATAAGATTGCAACAGTTACTGGATAATATAGAAGCGCAGTTACTGACCAGATTGCGCAGTATACTGACCAGAGATGCCACCGTTACCTGATAGAGATGCACAGGTTACTGATAGAGATCCGCATTACTGATAAGATCGCATTACTGATAGAGATTGCGCAGTTACTGACAGAGATATAGCCAGTTACTGATAGAGATGCCGCAGTTTACAGACAAGATGCGCAGTATACTGGGAAAGAGATGACGAAGTTACTGATAGAGATTGCGCAGTTACTGATAAGAGATGCGCAGTTACAGATAGAGATGCACAGTTACTGGATTAGAGACTTGCCAACAGTTACTGATCAAGATGAACAGTTACAGATAGAGAACCAGCAGTTTCTACTGAAAGAGATTGCGCAGGTTTACTGCGAAATAAGAAGATTGCACAGTTACGATAGAGATGCGCAGTTTACTGACAGAGATTGCACAGTTACAGAATAGAGGTGAAAATGCGCAGTTACATGACAGAGATGTCACAGTTACTGCGATTATAATGATGCACATTAACTGATAAGATGGCAACCGTTTACTGTTAGAGATGCACAGGTTGACTGATAGAGAGAGATGCGCAGTTACTGATAGAGATTCGCAGTTACGACAGAGAATGCACAGATTTACTGATAGAGATGCACAGTTACTGATAGAGATGCGCAGTTACTGAATAGAGAATGCGCAGTTACTGATAGAATTCGCAGTTTACTGATAGAGATGCGCAAGTTACTGATATAGATGCGCAGTTACTTGAATAGAGATGCGCAGTTATTCTGATAGGAAGAATGCGCAGTTACTGATAGAGATGCGCAGTTTACTGATAAGAGATGCGCAGTTATCTGATATAGATGGCACAGTTTTACTGATAGGAGATGCCAACCAAGTTACTGATAGAGATTGCGGCAGTTTACTGATAGAGATCACAGTTAACTGAAAGAGAAGCGGCAGTTACTGAACTCAGAGATGCCACAGTTACAGATTAGAGATGCGCAGTTTACTGATGAGGAATGCACTGTTACTGAATAGAGATGCACAGTTACTGATAGCGATGCACAGTTACTGATAGATAATGCACATTACGGATTAGATAGAGATTGCGCAAAGTTACATAATAGAGATGCGCAGTTTACTGACAGAGATGCACAGTTTACTGAAAGAGATGCACAGTTTACTGATCAGAGATTGCCCGCTGACGTTACTGATAGAAGATGCACAGTTACTGATATATAGAGGATGCGCAGTTTACTGATAGAGAAAGGCACAGTTACTTGACAGGATGCCACAGTTACATAAGATTTCACAGTTACTTGATAGAGATGCGCAGTTACTGACAGAGATGCACAGTTACTGATAGAGTGCACAGTTTTTTACTGATATAGAATGCGCAGTTTACCTTGAAATAGATGCGCCGTTACTGAACAGAGATTGCACTGTTATGAAAGAGATTGCACAGTTACTGATAGAAGATGCCGCAGATTACAGATAGAAAGGCAACAGTTTACTGATAGATAGAGATGCGCAAGTTTACTGATAGAGATTGCAGCAGTTACTGATATATACGAGATTGCGCAGTTTACGAATGAAGAGATAGCTACAGTTACTGATAGAGAATGCACAGTTACTTGAATAGATAAGCCCAGTTCCTTGATTTATGAGAAGCTCAGTTACTGAAAGAGATGCACAGTTACTGATGATAGAGATGCACCGGGTTTACTGATAGAGATGCACAGTTACTGATATAGATGCGCCAGTTTACTGATAGAGATGCACAGTTACTGATAGAGATCGCACAGTTACTGATAGAATTATGCGCTGTTACTGCATTACTGATAGCTAGAAATGGCGCAGTTTACTGATAGAGAATGCGCAAGTTTACTGTATATATAAGATGCGCAGTTACGATAGAGATGATGCGCAGTTTACTGATTAGAGAATGCGCAGTTACTGATATATGATGCACAGTTTACTGACAGAGATTGCACAGTTACTGATAGAGATGCACAGTTACCTGATATAGAGCACAGTTACAGGATAATAGATGCGCAGTTTACTTGCTAGAGATGCGCCAGTTACTGATAAGATGCGTCACAGTTACTGATAAGATAGAGATGCGCAAGTTAACTGGATAGAGATGCCAAGATTACTGATAGAGGATGCGCAGTTACTGATAATATAGAGATGCGCAGTTACTGATAGAGATGCCGCCAGTTACTGGATAGAGATGCACAGTTAATCTGATAATATGCACATTGCTGATCAGATTAGAAGATGCGCATTACTGATAAGAGATGCCCGACCAGTTTACTGATAGAGTGATGCGTCAGTTCACTGATAGAGATTGCAACAATGTTTTACTGATAGAGATCCAAGTTACTGATAGCGGATGCCACAGTTAACTGATATAATATGCCGCAGTTACTGATAAGAGATGCGCAGTTACTGGATAGAGAATGCACCAGTTACTGAAAGAGATGAGATGCACAGTTACGATAGAGATGCAACAGTTTACTGATAGAGATGGCGCAGTTTTAACTGATAGAGATTCACAGTACTGAAAGATTAGAATGCGCAGATTACAATAAAATGCGCATTTACTGATAGAGATGCACAGTTAAGACAGAGATGCACAGTTACTATTGAAGATGCGCAGTTGACTGAATAGAAATGCAGTTACTGATAGAGATTGCACATTACCTGATAGAGATGCCAGTTACTGATTTTAGAGATCACAGATACGATAAGATGCGCAGTTACTTGATAGAGATGCGCAGTTACTGAGAGATGCACAGTTACTGATAGAGATGCGCAGTTGTATCAGGCTATTTTCATATGCAAATGAGGCACGACGTTTTTAAATTATTTTTATCAGCTAATTGCGTCAACTGAATAAATATTTGTATCAACATTTTATGAAGTATGATCATTGCACACCAACAAATAAAGAGAGAATAAATAGTTGTTTCCGTTAGCATTTTAAGCCATCACGGTTATCGCCCCTATCAGAGTGCCAATTCAAGTTCGATATAAAAATATAACTAGAACTATCACAGGAGTGATCATAATACCCCCACAAAGAGTTGGACTTACAAATAGCTTAACATTAGAAGAGTTTTATAGGTTTGAATAAAAAGTTCATGATCATTATTTAATGCTGGCCTTAGAGATGTGTGACATTGACCTTTTACCTGCGTACGTGGTCAATGAAAATGAGATAATCTGAAAACATTTGAAAATTCATTCATCAGTTATAGAGGATCTTACACAAGTAATGGATTAATATGATTTTGATTAAAAACTCTGTGCCGAGTTTGTCAAGAACGCAATGAAAAAATGGCTAAGCTAAAAGGATGTTATTTTTGTAAAAAAGATATTTGTTCGGCATAAAAAGTGTGTATAGTTTCAGATCAATCCACTGAACGGTTTCAGAGGAGATGTGTACAAAAACTATGCAGTTTATCTGTCTGCCGCCTGCAATAGGTTTGACCTTTGACCTTCAACTGTGACCTTGACCATGGACGTAGATGCGTGGTTATTGATCGCGACACACCTTCTCATCCTGAGAAACATTTGTGCCAAGGCATTTGATAATCCATGCATCGGTGTAGAAGATATAGAGCGGAAGGGAATTTCAATATGTTTGACCTTTGACCTTCAACTGTGACCTTGACCTTGGACGTAGGTGCGTGGTTATTGATCGTGACACACCTTCTCATCCTGAGAAACATTTGTGCCAAGGCATTTGATAATCCATGCATCGGTGTAGAAGATATAGAGCGGAAGGGAATTTCGATAGGTTTGACCTTTGACCTTCAACTGTGACCTTGACCTTGGACGTAGGTGCGTGGTTATTGATCGCGACACACCTTCTCATCATGAGAAACATTTGTGCCAAGCCATTTGATAATCCATGCATCGGTGTAGAAGATATAGAGCGGAAGGGAATTTAGATAGGTTTAACCTTTGACCTTCAACTGTGACCTTGACCTTGGACGTAGGTGCGTGGTTATTGATCGCGACACACCTTCTCATCATGAGAAACATTTGTGCCAAGCCATTTGATAATCCATGCATCGGTGTAGAAGATATAGAGCAGAAAGGAATTTCAATAGGTTTGACCTTTGACCTTCAACTGTGACCTTGACCTTGGACGTAGGTGCGTGGTTATTGATCGCGACACACCTTCTCATCATGAGAAACATTTGTGCGAAGCCATTTGATAATCCATGCATCAGTGTAGAAGATATAGAGCGGAAGGGAATTTCCAACAGACCAACAGACAAGCTGACTCCTATATACCCCCTCAAACTTTGTTTGTGGGGGTATAATTAGGACTGTTTTATCCATTTTATCCTTGCCACGCTTTATCCACATGTGTCTATGTCCTGTACTTTCAGAGGCAGCAAGGAGTACCAGGCAAAGTGGAGCGTGCCGGGACAGTTTACTGAGATAATCGTGAGCCCCAACATGCTGGCCCATCACTTCCCGGACGCCATGATACACGCCATAGACGAGCTGCAGCGAACTGACTGTCACATAAACACCAATGACCACAGTGGTGATAGTAGTTGATTGGCGGCTGATATATGTGCCATATTGATCATCACTGTAGCCTATTTCAGCAACATTGCAAAGTATACTTTTCTAGCAAAGTATAATTTGAGGGAGAAATTTTCAATTTTAGGATAAATTTATTAATTTTTATTATACTGAATTTATTACATTATCACAGCCAGTTTGGCTGTGATAATGTAATAAATTCAGTATAATAATTCTGCATACTGTTAATCATCAAATATATGCAGTTGTTAGTTCTATATGAAATAACGTATTTTGGGAAAAAATCAATGATTACTCCCTCAAAGTATATTTTGATGAAATCGGCTACTGGTGCTGTACTCTGCGCCACCATAAATTGTTTCATGCCAAATTAGGAGCAGGATTCCTGACGAATTCCCATTCAGCTACATGCATCTAGCATATTGCTAAACACAGTAGAATCATATTAAATACATTATTGTGTCCTATCAATACAATTTTGATGGAACACAAGTACATTGTACAATGAAATAATGGTTAAAGGTACATGCCCACTCAGTAGGCACACAATGTTCTTGATATCAGAGACATCAGCTGAGACATTTTCTGGCAAAATAAACATTCATTCACCATTACCCACGTATTGATTCTCTGTATTTATTTTTTGATGTGCAATGATTATACTTTATAATCTGTGGAATATCCTATTTTTTTAGGTGACGCATTTAATTTGTATAAATAATTAAAAAATATAATGCCTCATTTGCATATGAGAATAGCCTGATACCACCGCGAGTCACTATCAGTAAAATACATTCTACTAAATGAGTATACATGGATCTGTATAGCGGGAACATTTGTGCCTACCGGTACTGAGTGGGCAGGTACCTTTAAGTTAGCTATTATTTCAATGTACCTATATTTGCTTGTAATTTGCTGTCATTTAAGGACCCTTTCAATACCTGGTCATTGTTTGATTCAAAGATAATTCAGTCGTAAATGTGATGGAATATGTGTATAACATATGTGAACACTGCCTCGTTACTGTATCCTATACAACACATGTTGATGGATTTACATTTATTGAGCATAGGCTGCATATGCAGCCTATGCTCAATAAATGTAAATCAATGTAGTAGCAAACTCACTGGAACACAAAGATGGCCGAGTTGGCCACTCCATGTGCCATATAGGATACAGTAACGACACAGTGTTCACATATATGTTATACATACATTCCATCACATTTACGAAGCAATTATCTTGAAATCAAAGGATGATAATGTATAGAACGGCTCCTTTATGAAGTTAAATATAAATATATACCAACAAATTATCATAATTTATGTCAAATTAAGCAGTGGATTATATAAATTTGCATCAATTGCAAAAAAGTAATGTAAACTAGTATGCGAAGCAGGCTTTGCAAAATTAAATATAATACCAGTCTAATAATTACGTAAAACACACCATGTGTCACATGATGTTTGTATTTGGTAACTACAGTTATATGACCAGGTGATATACATACACTATTTTACATTATGGATTAATGACAATTTCATGTTTATCATAAATGACAACACATATTGTAAACATATGCTGTCAAAGTAAATAATGTGTATGTGGAACAATTTGTTTAACTGCCTTTGAACAGCTAAGGCCTTAAAAGGCCTTAGCTGTTCAAAGGCAGTTAAACTATAAGTGTGCATGTAGCTTCTCTGATCTATGGATTCATACTACAAAGCTGGAACTTTGTTGGTTTTATAAAGTAATCATCTTATCAATTAGTTGTTTTCATTTCAATTTTGATTATTTAGAAATTCACAAAGCAAAATATCTATAGCAAGCATAACATGTAAACCGTTGGCAAAACCAATGGTGCAGCAATCCAGCTTAATCTCCATTGCTCATACATAGTCCATGTACATCAAGCTTCATCTCCATGCTCATAGCTCCATACATAGTCCATGTACATCAAGCTTCATCTCCATTGCTCATACATAGTCCATGTACATCAAGCTTCATCTCCATTGCTCATACATAGTCCATGTACATCAAGCTTCATCTCCATTGCTCCATACAAGTCCATGTACATCACGTTCATCTCCATTCTCATACATAGTCCATGTACAACAAAGCTTCATCTCCATTGCTCATACATAGTCCATTACATCAAGTCTTCATCTCCATATGCTCCTACATATCCATGTACATCAAGCTTCATCTCCATTGATCATCACATAGTCCATGTACACTCAAGCATCAATCTCCCTTGCTCATACATAGTCCATTACATCAAGCTTCATCTCCATTGCTCATACAGTCCCATGTACATCAAGCTTAATCTCCATTGCTCATACATAGTCCCATGTACATCAAGCTTCCTCTCATTTGCACATACATAGTCCATGTACATCAAGCTTCATCTCCATTGCATCATACATATCCATGTACATCAAGCTTAATCTCCATTGCTCATACATAGTCCATGTACATCAAGCTTCATCTCCATTGCTCATACATAGTCCATGTACATCAAGCTTCATCTCCATTGCTCATACATAGTCCATGTACATCAAGCTTAATCTCCATTGCTCATACATAGTCCATGTACATCAAGCTTAATCTCCATTGCTCATACATAGTCCATGTACATCAAGCTTAATCTCCATTGCTCATACATAGTCCATGTACATCAAGCTTAATCTCCATTGCTCATACATAGTCCATGTACATCAAGGTGTATGAAACTTCCAGAAGCCCTCCGATTCAAAGAACACATTCTTATATTTTGTCCTTATTATGCAACGGATTCTGATGAAATCTGGCTCATCAAACGTGTCTTGTTAAGCTGCATTTGGTGGTCTCTGTACTTTGGCCCAAACTTCTGTCATTTTGCAAAGAATCGATTAATACGACATATGTATGTGCCAAACTCCCATGCAGCTCATGAAGACGCGTTTGCTGCGCCATATTTCATCAAAATCCGTTGCATATTAAGGAAAATATCAAATAATACTTACTTTGGAGTGGGCAAGATTTCAACACGTTCAGCCACTGTTGTTGTTGTTGTTGTTGTAACCACATGATCATGCACCTTGTACATATTTCAAAAGACATTTTTTCTGTAAATTTAATTACAAGACAGAAACTCATTGGAGCACAAAATTAATGTGCTACGGCCTGTTCGGGACGGCTTTCGAACTCAAGACAAAATCATGAAGAAAGTTTGAAAGTGAGGTCATATACAGACAGGTAACAGGGTAGAAACAGTAGAAGTGAATGGGTTTAACATCCCAGCAACATCTAAGGTCATGTCGGTTTCAAGTTTGGTCGTTTCACTGAACTTTGTACGACTAAAATGTTTGTAAGTGCAAAATTATGATAGTCTGTAAATTAAATTTCACATTAAAGGTACATGCCCACTCAGTAGGCACAAAATCTTCTTTATATCTGTATTTATTTTTTGATGTGCAATGATCATACTTTATAATCTGTCGAAAATATTCTTTCAGGTGACACATTTAATTAGTACCAATAATAAAAAAACAGCATGCCTCATTTGCATATGAAAATAGCCTAATACCACCGCGCATCACTATCAGTAAAATATTTATTACTAAATGATTATAGTATATCTGTATAGCAGGCACTTGTAATTTTTAGAACTGGTGGAATGGTGACACAATTATACACTTATGTAATTCCTATAAAGAACATTTTGTGCCTACTGAGTGGGCATGTACCTTTAACAATGTTTTCTTGTAAACAATTATTGGATTTACATTTATTGAGCAGCCTATGTTCAATAAATGTAAATCCATCAATTGAAATTTCCAGATCATCCTAAATTTGCACTTACGAACATTTTAGTTGTACGATGTTTAGTGAAACAGGCCCCAGATTTTTTCCAATCTACATGTAGATTGGAAAAAATCTGGGGCCTGTTTCACTAAACATCGTACAACCTAAAATGTTCGTAAGTGCAAATTTAGGATGTTCTGGAAATTTCAATTTTCAAGAAATAGTCTCCATGGCATACTACTGATTTATTTATATATCGGTCGAAAATGCAGTTAGCACTTTCAACATGATAAACCTCAATCTGAATGTTTGCAAATGATAATGAGCCATCTCATCTGTATCTACATTATTGTCTGTTCCACGTTTTGCTGCCGACGAACATTTGGCCATTCAACACATTAAATCTAAAAAATATTTAAAAGTAAGTACTTTTTCATCAATAACAAAAAGTCACCCTCCCCAAAAAAAATTATTTTATGAACTTCCATCAAATAATGATTTTATTGCGATTTTTTTTGAAAATGGACTCCGAAACCTGGCGAGATAGCTTGAAAATGATGTAACTAAGAAAACAAAAGTTAGATTTTGAAAATCGGTCCACAAATAAAAAAAATATTTTAAACAAATCTATTTTTAGCCCCCATGTTAAATTCCCATAGGAAAATCGTTTTTTCGCAATAAAATCAATATTTGATGTAATTTCATAAAATAATTTTTTTTGGGGAGGGTGACTTTTTTGTTATTGATGAAAAAGTTCTTACTTTTAAATATTTTTTAGATTGAATGTGTTTAACCCTTTCCCTGATAGAGACGACTTTTCACGCCTCTGCAGAAGATGTCTTTTCATTATGCAAACATTGTATTAGCGAGCCTACCTCACCAAACCCCCGGTTACCTATGTAAACAGGGGGTTTGATGAAGTTGCCGCGCAATAGGTAATGCGGTCAAATAGGTCACGATGCAGTGACTATTTTCAATCAATAACTTATGTTGTAAGCGATTGTAATGTGTATTTTCAATATTTATATTATTAAAATGTATCATATCGGTACCCCTTTAAGTAATATTTGTATATTTTAAATGTAATGATGTTGTCATGAAGCGCATGAATATAAGTATTAATTAATCCAGTTTATATTGAGGCAAATCACACAGCCTAAAAACATATTGCTGGAGTATAAACCATAGTATCGTATATTATTCATAAGTATATCACTATTAAACATTAATTACAATATGTATGCATATTATTAAAACAGTAGATGCTACCGCTGTTTCGCTGTATGTGATATTTATAACAAAATATTTTTTTTATTCGTCCGCGTACGGATTTCTGTCACACAAAGCGCCATTTTCAGTTCATATTTTGACCTGTGCATATGAACCGGACTAAGTTTAAACAACGCTCGATTCCGTCCAATTCAGATTTCTCTGCAGAATGTTCAGACTAACTACATATTAAGTAATGTTGCTAAATAAGTGTTAACGGCTGGAACATGGTTATCACTAAAGGGAAGAAACCACAGTCGTATTATTGAAAAATAAGATTTACCTGAGACCTCATGGAGGCCGCCATTAATCCAGTGTAAACAATAGACCGTGTGATACCATTTCCTGAGTAGCCCCCGCTTAGTGAAACGATGTGCTAATCATGATATTATGTTCCCCAATAATTGGAAACGGTTTGAATTTCTCGGTAAAAACTACGAGTTATAAAAAAATAACGATGTATATTTAACATTGGATACGCTTAAACGGTATTACTCTCTCATCGGATCGTCAGTTGTCGTCGATAGAGATTTAACGTACTGATCTGGTCTTAATTTATTGTCAACTTTCAACGCCATTTACAGAATATATGGTTAATTTTGGAAATAAATAACGGCAAATTACGATGACGTCTGCTCTGAAATATCTGTCAACATGCGGACGTAATTTAAGGAAATCAATTATATTTTAAGGCTACATCTGTGACTAATTACGAATTTATGTATGGTCTTTGGCTACACCCGACACATTACACAGATCTAGTTGTAAATACACGTCGCTTTGTGTGGGGAAAAAATCGATAATGCGTAGTTGTGTGTGACGAGGTGTTGATCTGATGACACCACACAGCTGTGACCCTTAGGCAATGTTTTGAAATTGACGTGTCGTTTTGATGTGTGCCGCAACACCTCACTGTCGGAGACAACATGACAATTAACGATATACTCTCGATTATACACAGATCTATTAGACGGCTGGTTATTTAAAATAAAGAGTAGTTCAGTACACCTTCGCCGATATTGTTTTTAGAAAATCAGTAATATTTTCCGGAAATGGTGTTGAAAAGTTGACAAAAATTCTATCACCGTATTTAGTTGTGCCGATATTGTTTTAAAAAATCAGTAATTTTTTTCCGTAAATGGTGTTGAAAATTGACAAAATATATAGCCGCATTTCTCCGATATTCGTTCAGAAAATCACCAATATTTTCTGTAAATGGTGTTGACACAAAATGCAGCGTTCACGCGGAATTCAAATAAAATACAAAATAATAATTTAATAAATAGACGCCGATGGCTACTGTGTTTGCGGCCAGTGAATTCTGGTCGTGGTAGCCACAGGTGCAGTTCGAACAGTGTTGTGAGCAGATGGAGGACAATAATTATTTCAAATTCATAAAAAAATGTTTGCTGTCCGAAAATTAATTAATTGTGACAACCAAAAAAAAAAGATTTTGGGACAGTAAAACATTATATGGTATAGACAGTATAGACAGTACCTCAAACTTAAAAAAACAGTAACAAACTGTCTGTGTATATATTACTTAAACTTAAAACATCAGTAACAAACTGTCTGTGTATATATTACTTAAAGACAGACACTTTAATTGTTGGTAAGTTTCTATCAATTTATAGGTATTTTTATTAAAATCATAAAATTGTGAAAATATTAAAAAATATTAAAATCACAAAAATAATATATATGGAGAAAAAAAAATTATACCACGTCGAGGTTTGAACCCCCGACCCTTTCGGGAATCGGTAATTAAATCATTGAAGTCGGCGACCTTAACCTCACGACTGTTGCGCCATTTATGACAATCACAGTTATACAGAAGTGCTATCAGTATTACGCCACCATTTGAACGTAATAATTATTAAATTATTTGCAACTCCATCTACAACAATACCGTTACAGAGATACGCTATTGAAACAACATGTATTAGTACCCATAACATAACAAAGTAATGTATCATTATATATCACAGGAGATAGCTTAAAACTATATATCCTAATCATAAACAGAACAATCCGCTTGGCTCGTATGAAAATAGTTCGCGTGATATTGATTATCTCCCTTGCCGAAAGTAGTTCAGTGATTTATTAATTCCAAATAAGACGTGTTTGCGTAATGTGAAAACATTGTGGGAAAAGGAGAAATTGCTTGTAACAAGCAATTTCTCCTTTTCCCACAATGTTTTCTACTCTATCAGATAATTTAACCATCATTTGACCCAGCATTTGATTCTTTTATTCAGATCTTTTGGATTTGGATGAGTCGAAATATCGCAAAACAGGGAAAGGGTTAATAGCCAAAAGTTTGTCGGCAGCAAAACGTGGAAGAGACAGTAGGTGCAAAGGGTGGGAGGATTGAGGTGTATGATGTTGAAAGTGTTAACTTCATTTGAATATGATTTTATCCTTTTTATCAACATTTCTTGTTGTTCTGTAATGGAACTGTCTGAAAATCATAATGGAATGGAATAATCAATTTAAGTTACTTAGCGATGGATGGGCTCAAGAAAATGCCCATCCCATCAGTCAGTGAAAGTGAATGGGTTTAACATGCCAGCAACAGCTGAGGTTATTTAGGGATGGGATCTCGGTTTTCACTCTTTGCATGATGGGAAACTTGTGGGCTATAAATAGTTCAAAACTAGCGAACAAAAATTCATCATATTTTCTTGTATTTCTCCCCGTAAATATCATGAATAATATGTGTTGCAATTTCATTAGAATTGAGTCCTGAGGACTCAATTCTAATGAAAATTCAAGACATATTTACAGAGAGAAATAAAACATACACTCCTAATTCGTTTGGCGGATATTTTCGCCTCTAGCACGTAAAGAGTTAATCTCATCCGAAAACCAGTGGGATCGAATTACTATGAAAGTATATTTGATGCCTAAGGTGAGAATTGAACTCACAAACTCCGGTATTGAAGTCCAAAGACATATCCCTACGCCACAGCCCATCCTCCATTTCATATGACCATGTACCACAGAGAGAATGAAAAGGTTTGTTTGTTTATTAGTGTTTAACGGCCTACCAATAGCTAAGGTCATGTAAGGCCGGGCAAACGGGTTCAATCCCATTTTAACCTGCTGCATTGGGGGGAAAATCCCAAAATCAGAACGGAATATTTACATCGAAAACAAATATATTCAGCCCTGAAATTAGAATAACCTGACCTGGTGCCAGGTCCATACCACACCAAGTCATTTGGCCCCTTACGAATATCGTAATACTCGCATAAGGGGTATAACCAGATTCAACTGTCACATACAAAATGCCAAAGACGTATGTGAGGGCCAACCCAGGTCTCCAGTCGGGATTCCGGTAAGGATGAACCCCGATCGTTAAATTACCCATCGCGTGCTCCCACCTGCCACCCACGAATGAAAAGGTAAAGTTAGCACGGAATTACAGAATACCACTCCAAGGTGTGGGCACCAAATACTCTCAAAATTAAACCTACGGTGAGAAAAGCGATCCGACAGAATTTTCAAACATTGTAAAATAATTTTTCTCATGCACATTCACAGATTAGGATCTACATGAATTTATATTTGAGATGCGGATGCACAGGCTGATCTGGGGATAAAATGATCATATATGATCAGGTAATGTTCCGTTTGTCAGCCGGCGGTGGCTGCGACTTGAGAAATGGGGAGTATGGGTTTTGTGACCAGTGTAACTCCAGACCAGCCTGTGATCCGCATAGTCTGATCAGGATCTGCAATATTTGCCATTCCATCAATCAAACAGCTTCGAACAAGCAATACATTGTTATCAGGCTACAGGAGTGTGCTATTTTAATTTAATCAGGAGCTTCACTGGTCACATTGCAAAGTATGCTTTTCTAGCAAAGTATACTTTGAGGCAGTAATCATTGATTTTTCCTGAAATGCATTATTTCATATAGAACTAACAACTGCATATATTTGATGATTAAAAGTATGCAGAATTATTATACTGAATTTATTACATTATCACAGCCAAAATGGCTGTGATAATGTAATAAATTCAGTATAATAACAAGAAATGCGTCTGTCGAACGCGGATTCCACCTCCAGCATATTTGAGAAACTGTGACAAATTGGTTAACCGAAAAGTTTGACGGACGGACAGACGGACGTTCCAACATTTCGGGTTTATGGGGTATTTCCTTTGTTTGAAGATCAAAGAAAAAGCCCCTAAACAACAATAGAGTTTAGGAGCTTACGGAATAAATCAAAGGATTCTTTTGTTCTAAGCCAAGCCCCTAGCCTCCTAAACCCCCGGACGTTGGCCCGGACAGACAGACGGACGGACGGACGGACGGTCCAAACACTATATGCCACCAGTTTCTTCGAAACCCGGTGGCATAAAAATTAATAAACTTATCCAAAATTTGAAAATTTCTCCCTCAAAGTATACTTTGCTAGAAAAGTATTGATGAAATTTTGATGAAATAGGCTACTGATTCTCAGCTCTGTGTACTAAGGCACAACCATCCTTAGAGTTAATGAAATACTTAAAAGAAGTTTTATAACATTAAAAAATACAAACTTTATGCGTAACAAAAGAGTTTATTTATTACTGCCAGCCTCCCTGCGCAATCGGTCTACTATCAGTTTCTTCAGTTTAACTTCATATTCACTGGCATCTTCTCCATGGTTTTGTTTGGATTTTATCATCTTTATCAAGTCTTCCTCAGAGGGACCACTGATTGTACTTTTGTTGGACACATCATCCAGCTCATTCTCTTCTCTTAACACGCCAAAATAAATCAACAGTGAGCACAGACAGATCAGTAATACATGGGGCTCATATTTAAATCGTTCGGAATTGCGAACTGCAAATGTCTTCTCTGATGTCCATTTTGTCTCTCTGCTCGTCATGTAAGGGAATGGATCAACCTTTTTCGCATCCAGGATCCTCCTCCCTGTATGAAATTGGCACCTAAAAATAAGACAATTCGATGGTCTAGTAACATAAGGTCGTAACTGCTATGCTTGCTTTAGCATAGCAGTTACGACCTTATGTTACTAGACCATCGAATGGTTTCGGGTTATATATGTATGTTGTATTGATGGATGGACCTCGACACAAAAACGAGTGCTGTCAGAAGACAACAATTTGATTTGATTTGATTTAATAGTGTTTAACGACCTGTCAACAGCTAAGGTCACATTAGGCAGTGTTAACGTGGTCAAATTCCAAATTTTACCTATTATGATGGTGGGAAAGTCCCAAAATCCGAACAGCCCTGAAATAAGAATAACCTGACCTGGTGCCAGAGTACAGTAGTGGGTATATATGGTATGTGTTGTGTGGTTGGCTAAATAAAAGAGACACACTGTGCGATTTTCTGTGTATGAGGCTATTTATAATGGTGGTTCATGTTGTTAAAACACAGGCAGAAACCTGTCCAGAAAACTGACATATTTTACACTTTGGTGTAATATAATTGATAGGAGTCCGTTCTCCTGGATTTTCTACATGTGATTAGCTACATTATATCATATGTTCTACTACACATTTTGAGTTCTTTGTCAAACGGCAGAACAGGTGAAACTGGCTGATGGCTGAAACACACAAATAAGGCCGACTTGGCCACTCCATGTGCCATATAGGATACAGTAACGAGGCAGTATTCACAACTACAGTCGAGCACCAGTACGTCGAACGTCAGTATCGCGATGGTATCCCTTATCTCGATGATTCGCTAAAGTCCCGAATAATATCCTTATTTGTTCAATGTAAATTTCCTCGGCTATCTCCAACATGCCCTATCTCGAACATGTTCTCTATCTCGACTGTTTATTCTGTCCCCTTCGTATAAAAATACGTTAAAAATCACCTAGCTATCTCGATCACATAAACGCTTGGGTAAATCACCTGAGCGCCTGGCTTGCCAAGATCAATTTGGTTAACACTAATTTTCAAAACCTATTATGAAACGAAACGAAATAAATTCACACCTGTCTTGGATAGTTTGCTTAATTGGTCCACCTCGATTTGAGTGTTTGACACGATTCATTAAGCATATCACGCTGGTCATATAACGGTACTGCGATCTACGAGACGACGTGCCACATGACATTCTCAACGCCCTGTCAAAGTCCACGGCATTCTTCATACAGCTGTATAGTCGCCAGTGTACGAAGCAAGGGACGATCAAGGACTTCTTCACGAGACCCGACTGCGAGTGACGGTGTCAATTTCGTTTCATTTAAAACATGTACTATTATATGTTTCTTGTATTATATGTTACTCATTATGTAAACACAACTTTATTGCCTTGTTAGTGAGTGACATATTGTCTATTGAATACATGTATATAATGTATGTTACATGTATGTTCATATTGGTGTTCGTCAATTAATTGGTATATCAAATAATAAAAGCAACACATGTTTTGTTTCATTATTCCTTTATTGTTTACTCGTGATGTGATGGCTAACATGATTTGATATATTTTTGCGAAAATATTTGACCATGTCACTTCCTCGGTATCTCGAACCTAGTCCTATCTCGACTAAAATACGATCTCCCTTCGACTTCGAGATACTGGTGCTCGACTGTATGTTATTCGCATGTCAACCAAATTTGGATATCTCGTCGCCTGGCCAAGTGTCTCCCATTAGGCCAAGACAAAGCATGAAAATAATGTTCATAGCTCGTGTTGCAGTTGCTAATGTAACGTCATGTTTTGGATTGCGGCCCAAGTAATGTAATTTCGTATGAATAATTTTCAAATAAGGCAGAGTGAGAAGTGTGGGCGTTTCCCTGTTGTTTGCTGCTGTCTGAAATAATTTTGGGGAATAATAGCGACATTATTTAACATTTCGTATGCGACAAAATATTTAAACAAGAATTCCGCCACGGAAGCGGTATCGCGCCTGCCGAGGCATTTGACTGTGAACATCACAAGCTAATAAATGACCTTGACCTTGATAATTTGGATGTGGGGGTGTGCGTAATGAAGCAAGGTCTGGCAAGGGGTTAAAGAGGGGTTAAAAAACAATAACTTTAACGCATTTGCCTTACAAAAAACCGGACGACACAGACGACGCGGACGGAAAAAGCGCCGACTATAGTCGCGCCTCTGCTAAAGCAGGCGCGACAAAAATCTGACATCATGACCGGAAATGACGTAGTTTACCGACTGAAAGCTCTGTGTAAGAGAATATGCCGAAAAAACCAAGATATTATATTAAAGTTTGTATTTTAACACAAAACACGAGATATTGATGACGAGAGAAAGTCCATCATAGGGATGACAATATACGAACTACAGTAGGATAGACAATGGACAGATACAGTAGGATAGACAATGGACAGATACGGATATGACAATGGACAGATACAGTAGGAGACAAGGAGATACAGAGGATAGCAATGGACAGATACAGTAGGATAGACAATGGACAGATACTAGTGGTAGGATAGACAATGGACAGATACAGTAGGATAGACAATGGACAGATACAGTAGGATAGACAATGGACAGATACAGTAGGATAGACAATGGACAGATACAGTAGGATAGACAATGGACAGATACAGTCGGATAGACAATGGACAGATACAGTAGGATAGACAATGGACAGATAGAGGTAGACATGGACAGATACGTGGATAGACAATGGACAGATACAGTAGGATAGACAATGGACAGATACAGTAGGATAGACAATGGACAGATACAGGTAGGCATGGATCAGACTTAGGATGACAATGGATATACATCGGATAGACAATGGACAGATACAGTAGGATAGACAATGGACAGATACAGTAGGATAGACAATGGACAGATACAGTAGGATAGACAATGGACAGATACGGTAGATAGACAATGGACAGATACATGGAGACAATGGAGATACAGTAGATAGACACATGGACAGATACAGTAGGATAGACAATGGACAGATACAGTAGGATACAGGTAGGCGGGATAGACAATGGACAGATACAGTAGGATAGACAATGGACAGATACAGTAGGATAGACAATGGACAGATACAGTAGGATAGACAATGGACAGATACAGTAGGATAGACAATGGACAGATACAGTAGGATAGACAATGGACAGATACACTCGATGAGGACAGATACAGTGGATAGACAAGGACGATACAGTCGGATAGACAATGGACAGATACAGTAGGATAGACAATGGACAGATACAGTAGGATAGACAATGGACAGATACAGTAGGATAGACAATGGACAGATACAGTAGGATAGACAATGGACAGATACAGTAGGATAGACAATGGACAGATACACTCGGATAGACAATGGACAGATACAGTAGGATAGACAATGGACAGATACAGTAGGATAGACAATGGACAGATACAGTAGGATAGGACATGGACAGATACAGTAGGATAAGACAGATACAGTAGGTGACAATGGACAGATACAGTCGGATAGACAATGGACAGATACAGTAGGATAGACAATGGACAGATACAGTAGGATAGACAATGGATAGATACAAGTAGATAGACAATGGACAGATACAGTGGATAGACAATGGACAGATACAGTCGATAGACAATGGACAGATACAGTATGATGACAGACAGTACGTAGGATAGACAATGGACAGATACAGTAGGATAGTACAATGGACAAGATACAGTAGGATAGACAATGGACAGATACAGTAGGATTAGACAATGGACAGATACAGTAGGATAGACAATGGACAGATACAGTAGGTAGGATAGAGGAACAATGGACAGATACAGTCGGATAGACAATGACGATACAGTACGGATAGACAATGGACAGATACAGTAGGATAGACAATACAGATACAGTAGGATATACATCAGGACAGCAGATACAGTAGGATAGACAATGGACAGATACAGTAGGATAGACAATGGACAGATACAGTAGGATAGATGGACAGTACAGGTCGGTAGACAAGACAGATCAGTAGGATAGACAATGGACAGATACGTCGGATAGACAATGGAGATACAGTAGGATAGACAATGGACAGATACAGTAGGATAGACAATGGCAGATACGTAGGTAGATAGACATGACGATCATCGGTAGACATGGAGTACAGTAGGATAGACAATGGACAGATACAGTAGGATAGACAATGGACAGATACAGTAGGATAGACAATGGACAGATACAGTCGGATAGACAATGGACAGATACAGTAGGATAGACAATGGACAGATACAGTCGGATAGACAATGGACAGATACAGTAGGATAGACAATGGACAGATACAGTAGGATAGACAATGGACATGAAGGCGCGAAAGGCTAGGCCAGACATGGACGTACAAAAGTGACGTCGTCAGACGTTGTGACCCAAAGTAAAAGTCTTGGTCGACTGACCACTTTTCGTGAAATGCTAGATCAGTTGAACTCATTGTGGGATTAAAAAGATAAAAATATGAGGAGATATATGGCTAGATGGATCCCGATGATGTTGAACATGTAGCAGAAGGCCAGACGAGTTACTAATTTCTCTCGTGTTTTAGGATAGTTGAAATGACATCTGTACATTTTTCCAGGCTACAGGAGTGTGCTATTTTAATTTAATCAGGAGCTTCACTGGTCACAAATCCCCGAAGACTCATAATTTGGATTTCTAAAAGTTTACATGACATTTTGTTTCACATCAATGTTACGTCAAGACGAGGGAAACACATCGTTGTGTAACTATTAGTGCGCACAGCACAATTCATTGATATTGTAATGGAGGGTCTGTTATTGCCGCGACTCTATACTTGCAACTCGGGTTCTTTTAACATACTGTGATACAGTGGCCAGTATGAGGGGGAGAGGGAAAGTTACTGCATTTGACAAAACTAATTAAATGTAATACAATATATTATTGACTGGTGATTACTCACATGTAAATGTAGAATTGACACAAGAAGATAGTGAAAGACAGGAAAGACGGCTATGATTTCTGTACCTATTTCACCAACATTGCAAAGTACACGTATCTAGCAAAGTACATGTATCCTTTAAAGATAAATTTATTAATTTTTATTATACTGAATTTATTACATTATCACAGCCATTTTGGCTGTGATAATGTAATAAATTCAGTATAATAATTCTGCATACTTTTAATCATCAAATATATGCAGTCGTTAGTTCTATACGACATAATGCATTTCGGGAAAAATAAATGATTACTCCCTCAAAGTATACTTTGCTAGTTAAGTACACTTTGCAATTTTTATGAAATCGGCTACAGGTGGGGATCCTCTATCAAAGTAGTATTGTCAAAACATGGACGACAAAGCATGCATTCCGTAGAACATGGCTACCTAGTATCTAAAGCCGTTTGCGAACAGCGCCCCCCAAATCCGCCAGTGCGTGTGCACAGACAGTGAGTGAGTGAGTGAATAGGGTTTAACGTCCGCTTTTCTGACATAGAGGTTCAAGCCTCAGGGAGTGCACAGACAGATATAGCGGATTCTGAACACCCCACAATTACCTATAGCGCATACTGTCAACATGAATCAGAAAGATCCAGATCAGCACATGCTGATCAGGATCTATGCTGGTCGCAAACTTCAGAGGCACTAGTTTCCATAGGTAGATGTTACCAATACACAGCGTGGCAAGGTAACTAAACGTGCAAAATAAACACACACAGCCCTGAATACAAACAACCGAAGGTGCTAAATGTATGCAATAAACACATTGCAATTACAAAGTTAAATAGTGAACAGATAATGATATACTGGGATTAACCACGTAATCTAGCGATGGGAATAGGCCAACAGAAAAGGTATGACGGGCATGGGATGAACGATATAACATTATATATATATATGGATAGAGACGCCACATTGTGTTATAAGGAATGCATCCAGGTTACTATGGAAGGCTAAGTACTCCAGGTCCCGTTACAATATAATCTAAGAAATATAATAAATATACATATCCCATATAGAAGTGTTTGTTTGTTTGTTTGTTTGTTTATTAGTGTTTATTAGTGAACAGCCATTCTGCCCTGGTATTTAACGAGCGAGCGGTTTAATACTTCACAGTTCTGTTAAAAAAAAACTTGCACAAACCAATAATAAACATGTAAATATACCTATTTTAACCTGGCAGGAAATATACCTATTTTAACCTGGCAGGGATGAAACAACAAATTTTGTGAAGGGGCCCTTGAAATAGATTTAGGGAAAAAATAGCGTGGGAATCTGGTAAATATGACATCCTAAGGATTCCTAGCAAATTGGACAAGCAAAATAGTAGGTTGCTCTCCGACACTTCGAACACTTCCAAGTGAGGTGTAACTGCAATGTTCAAACTAGTAGCTGTAACCCTGTAATAAGCTCTTCAAAATAGGGAGATGTTTTCACTAAAGAATTGAGATTTTCCCCCAAATTTTCTGTTTTATATAGAACTAGAAATGTGGCCTGTCAGCACACGAATGCCCCCGCTGGCAACCAAAGAAAACGAGACACATTTGAAAACAAGGTTTTGAACACACCAAGTCTGTGACCTTGACCCTGGGCTTAGTGGAGGCGGGACGAATGTGGATTTGTCACAGGGCGGTAGAGGACCATTGGATCAATGTGTGTGTGAAACGTGAAGCAGATCCGAGCAAGGAAACAGAAATTATAAGCAATTTACCAGAGCGTTAAGGTTTCGGGACGTACGTATGTACGTACGGACGCCGGTAACACTATATGCCCCCCTCACCATACGGTGGCATACAAAAACGTCTTCCTCAACTCAAAATAGGAAGAAGTCAGACAATTTATAGAGAGAATTTCACCCACTTCGCCCTGTAAAATGATCCCTGAACAGCATTGAGATTCTTTCTACTGCATGCACCAGGTCTTGTCAAGTTTATGAACATTACATTTGTGACATCATTTTTTTTTCACTTGGGAATTATTTTATATTTTGGGGAAAAATAAAAGGCCCCTAGGGTTGTGGAAGGGGCCTGGAGGCATGGTAGTTTATTTCCTGTCTGGATTATCCTGTCTGGATTATCCTTTTATTCCCGTTTTATTCGCAAAACGCGAGGATAGAATGGGCTGTTATTTCACCATATTTTATAATGGCCGGGTCTCATCTATAAGGATACAGATAATATAAAAGACAGATGAAATAGTAGTCATCTGTATACCCGAGATTATCTTAGTTCTGAATACATAACTCTAATTACATTTCATTGCATTACACAAGAGTTATGTCTCTCAATAACAATATAGCGAAGAATGAACGTCAACACCCTGCATGTTTGTTCTATATTTGAGCTAGTGAAATGTAAGTGCTAGTATGCACCGTGTTTTACTGTGTAGCGTGGTGTAGCGTGGTGTAGCGTGGTGTAGCGTGGTGTAGCGATATAGTGCAAACTTTTGCCTATAAAGTGGAAACCGTGCAGCTATAAAGATTATCCCCTTCTCTCATATTTTCGTGCGCCACCATAATATTTGTGCACCCTTGAAAATACGTATCAGCGGCATGTGCTGACAATAGCGCATGTCAGACTTCTATCCACTTTTATTGTGAAGACCGAAAAATACTTTTCTAGTCCGAAAATGAGGAAGAACAGTTATAACATCCCGAAATCTCATAAATATTATGGAAATAAAAACATCATCATCTACGACTAATTGTAAAAAAACTCACTTTAATCCAGTTGTTTGGTGAGTTATAAATTCTTCTCTCAAAATCTTCCCCGCATATCGATCGCGTCCATTTTCATCTACATCATCGCAAAGGCATGACGTATTACACACAATATGTAAATTTGCAAAAAAATCCCCAGTGAGTGCCCCAAATTCAAGTTCAAGATGCACGAATCTTATGAGATCGTCTGGATGACACGGATAATGTAAAGTTTCAGGGTTTGACACTAACTTTTGGGCCAGGGATTCCGCAGCATGGACATCCCTATTGTTACATTATGTTGAATGGGATTTTCTTGAAAATTCAGGGATTCCTCCTACAAAACAGGGATCCTCGGGATCCCGGGACACTGCGAGTGTCGACCCCTGTAAACATCACCCCATTTCAGTTAAGATTGTTTGGTTATTGTTCAATTTTATTGACAAAGAACTTTATTTACTTGTTAGATGTTTTATCTGTTACATGTTAAAAAACAATATTTAAATTAATTTGTGTTAATGCGCATGCACGGAGTTTGTTGCTAAAGTGCACGAATATTGGAGAGAACAGGATAATTATCTAAGCTAGTTTACCTGATGTGCCTTAAAATTCAAGCAAGACACTAGTGACTAAGGTAATTGTTCACCAGCCGATCACTGAAAAAGTAGCACTCAGTTCTCATGCTAATACTTATTTATTTCTTGCCATATATGGTATTTAGATGATTTAGTCACTGTTCTCATGGATTCGTGCCCCTCAGCACATAAATTCATACTGTGTGTTATATTCTTATTAATTCCTGAAAATGTATACATCAACATAAAGTTCAAACACTTGACTATGAGTGCACATACATGTAACTAATTCGCCAACATTTTTGTTTATGTGAGTCTTAAGAGTCCCTAGAAATAACCCACCCAAGTCACCTATTAATTGGTCTTGAAACTTCTCATCAGGTTTGTGCCCTACAACTTTTTGCACATTTGAGTGACATTCCTTGATCACTCATATAATAAAGTAGCTGCATGTTTTCCGCTTTTATAGGCAACAGGTTCCACTATATCGATACACCACGCTACAGTGAAAATGTGCATAATAGCACTAATATATAGAAAAAAACCTGCAGGGTATTGACGTTCATACTTCACTATATTGTTATCGCGAGACAATTCTATAATATAACACAAAAATATTACCATAAACTTACCTAATAAAGTGTGTATTATTAGCAAATATTTTAGGTCACTCTCCGCAAAGTAGTAAAAAAAGAACGCTTCAAACGCACACTTGGAAATACTAGAGTGGGAGGACCAGTCCTCGTGGTAGACCAGTCTTCGTGGTAATCCAACGTTATAATCCTTTTCTCCACCAGTACATATTCAACATTAATCAGTTTCTGTGTTTATTTGGTCAATCCAACTTTAAGCACCTGTGTGATGAAAGCGATTTTTGAAACCATTTCAAACCCGTCTTTGACAGCAGACAAACTAAATCGTGTGAGAGGCATATAAATTATGCGCATATTCTGGCAAGCGATTTCGAGCTGGATGAATGAAATGCGCAGCTGTGTTTCCTTTAGTAATGTTTATTATGTTTTCTTATTTTATGCAGGCAGTATATAGTATATTAGTTGATATTTTATTTTCCACCTTAAACAATTACACTTCCATGGATTATATCATACAGTACAACCCGTACCGCAAAGATAGGTCCTTTTGTAGCCAAATTCACAGTAACCCGGATGTGTAAATAACTGACGGTCAATAAAGCTGAAGGGGTCTATGTCGCACAGGGTACTACACATATGTACCCTAGCATGTAGGGTACTACAGATGTGTACCCTAATTTAATTTTATTCCACGAATGTACCCCATGATTTGCAGTTGGAAGCCAAGTCGGCAAGTCGGGAACCAGTCTGCTAACTGCTGTGAATCTGCAAGTTCCTGCGCATGCGCATTGCTATATGAAAATGGCGCAAACTGTCAGTCTGCTAACTGCCGTAAATCGGCAAGTTCCTGCGCATGCGCATTGCTATAGGATGATTGATTCATAAGCATAGAATAGCTAAAATATATCATTTTGAAAAATATGACAGCCATAAACGTCTTTTGAAGCTGCGAATGTGCACGTTATTACCTACCATACCAAGGTAGCCTAAACCAAAAGTCAATGTCGTAATCGTTATCCGCGACAGGTGCGCGCATAGTCGACTGGTTCTAAAAACATTGTTATAGTCGACGCAACAGGGTACGTAAATGTAGTACCCCATCCCGTCAGGGTACATAAATGTAGTACCCTACATGCTAGGGTACATATGTGTAGTACCCTGTGCGACATAGACCCCTTCAGCGTCAATAAATCACGTGATGACATTTCAGCAGAAAGACAATTGGCGCTACACACAAGAGGGTTAAGTCCCATAAAATAGAATATCAAAAATAAAACATATTGCTTGTATGCATGTTTTATTTCGTGAAACTATTGAAAAATACCCACTACTCTACTCCGTCATAACTCATTACAATGCAGTGTAATGAAATGTAATTAGAGTTATGGTAACTCAGAACTAACCATAAAGAAGTATTGCTGCATAGATGCATCAAATTTAAATATGGTGAAGTCCAGATTCACCTAGAAATCAACATATATAACATTTTATGCATAATGCGAACCCTCTTCAGATTAAGGAAATGTGTAGAAAATCACAAAGTAAATAACAATTGTATCATGTCTGTAACTTAGAAAACCGCGGGAAACAACTTAAAATACTTTTTAAAATAATTTTCAATTAACAGTCTATTCTTAGAATATGCGAATTCACTTGTTTTCTAGGGGCATGAATCAATGAGAAGGCACAAATCCATGAGAATTGGCTCTATCATCTATGATGATAACAATTCATCCACGAAAATACATGTCACATGACAACAATTAAAACAAAATGAATGATCAGTTTCGTTGGATGTGCGAACTATACCATTCTTTCGGTACGAAACGACTGCTGTTTAGATGAAGACGAATGTTGCCACATTTTGGCAAATATCTCAACATTTTCGTTTCAATGACACTGATTGAGAAAACAAATATTGTTGTTGTTGTTGTTGTTGTATGTCTGTAAAACAGGCGCTTACTTTTCGCCTCAATCTCACCACAGTTGTTGGGTGTTTGCAAGCTGTGTCAAGATACTGACTGATATCATTGAATGTATTGGGACCATCTTTCAGGAAGCCATAGAGTAATACTGCTGTCACCATGTGAAATGCATGCATATATCGCACCGAGCCTTAATTGCCATTCATGATCGATGTCAGTTCACTGAAGACTATCAAGACGACTGGCTTTCATCAAGTCTCCGCAACAGCCATTGAGAGACATAAGGCACGCATGCCACCAGGTCTGACCACAGGTCCATCACCCCACCCACTTGATCTCATACAGTACTATCTTCATAATAGAAAATAGTACTGTATGAGACCAAGTGGGTGGGAGTAATGGATTTTTCTTCCACCTGCTGGGTCTGACAATAACCGACTTGAAGCGGTTTGCATGATTGGCCCATTTGATGTGTGTTGCAACAATATAAAGTTGCATGTCAGCTGATAAATATGACGTCTTCATCCCAAGTACTGCGAACATTTTCCCAAAGTATTACAGTGTTGTGATAACTGTCGGGATGAGATGGTGGTGAATCAACAAGAGGACCAAATTATCGTGGCTGGGTAACCTTTCAGAGGCATGTGTACCGCTCCATCATAACATACTTACTGCCAAGTCGAAGGGATACAACTGCAGACATAGCAAGGTGTGGTATGGCAAGGTTCAGTCGGGTCCAGACGGGTGGGTGCTGCTGAAATATTGCTCCCGATTTGGCAGTCTTCTGTCAAAAATTGCGTAAAATCCTTTTTTTTTCTCTTGCAGCATTAAAAATGGTTCCATTGAATTTCTTATATGCCAATACATGAGAGTAGAAACAACATGCATGTCTCTAGTATATTCCAATCAAAAGTTATGGTCAATTTAGACGTTTATTTCTTGAAAAATGGCGGCCATTTTGAATTGTGGTTATGTTATCATGGTCGAATATTGTTGAAACATATTATATTGGTTTCTTCACATGTCAATACAGGGATATAGACACAAAAATCTCGTCACGGCGGCCATCTTGGATTTCCATGGATGGCGCGTTGCGATATCACGGATTTGAGGTCAGTGACCCATAATGAATTTGCAAATAAACTTTACACTTGAAAATGTCCGGGTTCCATATTAAGCATATAGGGATGGCAACTCGACTATTGTACCTGCCAGGGGAGGTCCAACACAAATACCCTAGAAAAACACACGACCAACATGCTCACACAGAGTCAGCCAGGTGGTTGCGGACTGTTTTTAATGTGGAGGAAAACTTCATTAAAGTACCTGGAGAAAAAACATGTGAAACAAGTTTACACGGAACAGACAAAACCGTCCGGACATAACTGAGTACAAGTACAGCGTTCATTGGTCCCGCTGATCTGAATACCAATAACAGACTAGTTGCCCACCAGCACAGATGGAAGACTCGGACCTAGGACCCAGTAGGAAACGTTAAGCCACCCACCCACTAGAGTATAGCATAGTCAAGGTAATAAAGAGACTTGGCTCTTAAACTCTCAAGAAAAACACCGCAAACCATGGCCATTTATATTGCATTCATATGCCCAGTTCTAGAATATGGCAGTGTTATTTGGGATAAATGTTCAATAAGAGAAAAACTAAAATACAAATTAATTTTATATTGGAATATGGTAAAAAAAACAAGGACCATTGTGGTTCTATATCGCTCACCTAGTTATTATACATATGCAAGTATATCTGAGAGAGCTTTATACATTCATTATTCCTACGCAGTTTTGTTGAAACCAGTCTGGTGATTATAATGGAAAGACATTGTTAACGATTTTGTCCAACTTTATACGGCGGCCATCTTGGATTATGTGACAATCTCCAATTTGAAAAATCAATAAATGTTTCACCGAAAGACAATAACTATTAAGTTTGGCCAGCATCAGCCAAGCAGATAGTAAGAAAATGCTACTTAAAACTCTAATAAAACTATAATGATTTGACCTTTTGGCGGCCATCTTGGATGACGTAATCATCCGATCTCGATAAAAACTACTTCAGAGCGATCGTCTCCTCAATACGTTCGATTTGATATACAACATGGCCACATTTGGTAAAATATGAAATTTGACCCATAATTGACCCGCCGGGCCCTGCCCCTTTTTATCCTGGGATCATCATATTAACAAAACTGAAACAGCATTGACAATTGATAATTTGATAATTCCTGCCAAGTTTCGTTGAAATCTGTCTTGCGGTTCGTGAGAAGAAGATTTTTTTAAGAATTTGACCTACTTTACCACGGCGTCCATCTTTGATTATGCGGCAACCTCCAAATTTACAAATATCACATGCCCCCGCCCATAGATCATCCCTGTGAAGTTTGACCAACATTGGCTAAGCGGTTCACGAGAAGACGGATGAGTTCTCTTATTAAAGGATGACCTTTCGACCTTTTGGTGGCCATCTTGGATGACCTAATCATCCGATTTCGACAACAACTGATCCAGAGTGATCGTCTCCTCAATACCTTCGACTGATATATGTGAAATTTGACCCCTATTTAAGCCCCCATTTATGACCCCTGTGTCACTATTTTTACAAATCTGAAAAAGCAGCGACGGTCGATAATTTCTGCCAAGTTTCGTTGAAATCTGTCCGGCGATTCGTAAGAATTTCAGAATTTGTCTACTTTTTCACGGCGGCCCTCATCCGATTTTGACAAAAAATGCCCCAGAGTGATCGTCTCCTCGTTGCATTGACTTTCGATCATTCGTTCGTTTCGGTGAAAATGTCTAACTTCGATTATGCGACTACCTCCAATTTTATAAATCCGACATGCCCCTACCCATAGACCATCCATGTGAAGTTTGATCAACATTGGCCCAGCGGTTCGTGAGAAGAAGACGTTTGAAAGTGTGGACAGAAGACGGATGACCGACGGACGAAAAGCGGTAAAAATAGCTCACTTGAGCTTTTGGCTCAGATGAGTGAAAATAGTTTACCAACTGAGTATCTGTTATCACTTGTGCCTCAGGCTGTTGGCAGCACTACTCAATGTCATTTACAGAACGATTGCAACTTCCACCCATCTCACTGATGTCGTGACTCCCTGCCGTTGACAGAGGAACAGGCTTGCCCTCCATATAGTCTGCACGTAACCATGTAACAAGTATGTTTTACGCTGACACACAATCTTCAAGTTATGAAGGAGACGCTGAATGATCTTGAATGACGAAATTATCGGATTTAGACAAAAATGCCCCAGAGAGATCGTCTCCTCGATACCTTCGATTTGATATATAATTTGGCCATATTTGGTCAAATGTGAAATTTGACCCCTACTGGATGCCTCGCACCGGAGTCATCATTTTAAAAAATCTGAAAGAGCATTAAAAACTACCAACTTTTGTCGAAATAGGTCTGGCGGTTCGTGAGAACATTTTTAAAACAAGAATTCCGCCACGGAAGCGGTGTCGCGCTTGCCGAGGCATTTGACCGTAACATGATCCGGGTATGTGCTAAAGTAAGCATCACAAAAACCGCCAGAGAAATGCACGCTTAAAATACCAAAATAAATGGCAACAATTTGAAGGTAAAAACTGTCAAGGTCATGTGAATGGCGACATTAGTGTGTTCCAAATGCTTACATGTATCAAGTGTCCAAACATTGAAGGAATGCGTCAAGTAATATGAAAGTTATAGCAGGATGAGGAAGCTTGTACAAAGTTTTTCAGCAAAAATTTGAAGGTGTGTTCCTAATGCTTACATGTATCAAGTGTCCAATATTGAAGCAATCCGTAAAGTAATATAGCATGATGACGAAGCTTATACAACAGTTTTGACATTTCGGACGACGACGCGGAAATGTCTGACAATCATCGGCCAAGCGCTTGACGAGAAGGCGTTTGAAATCAATATGAAAAGGACGACCTTTCGGTGGCCATCTTAAATGACGTAATCATTTGATTGAATCAAAAATGCTCCAGAGTGATCGTCTCCTCGATACCTTCGATTTGATATACATGACTATAATTATTTGGTCATATATGGAATTTGACACCTACTTGACCCCCGGGTCAAGCCCATTTTTATCATGGAGTCATCATTTTAACAAATCGGAAAGAACATTGAATATCGATCATTCATGAGATGTTTCGTCAAAATCGGTCCGGCGGTTCGTGACAAGAAGCTTTTTTAAATAATTTGACCTGTTTTCTTAGGTGGCCATTTTGGATTATGCGACGGCCTCCGTTTTGACAAATATGAAAAGGCTTCACCCACGCACAATAACTGACAATTTACTGTGAAGTTTGAGCACCATCGGCCAAGCGGTTCACGAGAAGAAGGCGTTTGAAATCTATATTAAAAGGATGACCTTTCGGCCGCCATCTTGGATGTCCTAATCATCCGATTTCAAAAAATAAAATGCCCCACAGTGATTATTTTGTCAAATTTTAAATTGTACCCCTACTTGACCCTCACACACCCCACCCCATCACCCGCCCATTCGTATTGACTATCGATCATTCCTGATAAGTCTCGTCGAAAGCGGTCTGGCAGTTCGTGAGAAGATTATTTAAGAATTTGACCTAATTCTCGCGCCTTCTTTGGCACAATAGTCGTCACTTTTACCGTCGTCATCCACGTCCGCGTCAACAATGTCAAAAAGTTTGTACAAGTTTCTTCATCATGATATAACTTGAATATTTCTTTATGGATTGCTTCAATATTTGGACACTTGATACATGTGATCATATAGAACACACTCGTACCGCCATTAACATGACCATGACCTTTTTGACCGTCACATGGTTGTGGAAACACTTAGCCATATTATTTTACGTCTGTAATCATTTAGAACACTCATTTACATCAAAACGTTTGTACCAGTTTCTTCATCATCATATACCTTTAATATTACTTGATACATTTGAGTATTTAGAACACACTTATGCCCCCATTATCATGACCTTGACCTTTGGTTGTGGTAACACGTAGCCATTATTTTTACGTCAAAAAGTTTGTACAAGTTTCTTCCTCATCATTTTACTGTAATATTACATGATGTATTGCTTCAATATTTGGACACTTGATGTATGTAAGCATTTGGAACACACTCATGATGCCATTAACATGACCTTGACGTTTTTCGTGCCCATGATCACGTTACGGTCAAATGCCTCGTCTCCTCTATTTGATATACAAAAAGACCATATTTGGTCAAATTCGACCCTTACTTGACCACCGGGGAACCGCCCATTTTTGATCATGGAATCATTATTTTAACAAGTCTGTAAGAGCATTGACTATCGATCATTTCTGCCAAGTTTCGCCCAAATCGGTCTGGTGGTTCGTGACAAGAATATTTGTTTAAGTATTTTACCTAATTTTCTATGGTGGCCATCTTGGATTATGATTATGATTATGTTTCGGGACGGACGTACATACGTACGGACGCCGGTCACACTATATGCCCCCTCACCAATAGGTGGCGGGTTGCATGAAAATGCTCCATAGTGATCGTCTACTCAATACCTTCGATTTGAGATACAAGACAATATTGACCCCTACTTGAACACCCGGGCCTCGCCCATTTTTGATCCCAGGGTCATCATTTTAACAAATCTGAAAGAGCATTGACTATTGATCATTCATGCAAAGTCTCATTGAAATCGGTTTGGCAGTTCGTCAAGATGACGTCCATTTTAACAAAAGGAGTAACACATATACCATCCTCGTGAAGTTTGGTCAACATCGGCCAAGCGATTCAGAAGAAGAGGGCGGAAAAGTGTTGACAGACGATGGACGGACGAAAAGCGATAACATTAGCTCATTTGAGCCTTTGACACAGTTGAGCTAAACACATTAAGTAATAGATATAGTTCACATATTGAATTTTTAATAAATTAGTTTAACAAGAGTTCCGAAGGTCACAATATACGCCCGTCGAGGCAAGGCCAGTCAACAAGGGGAGATAACTGACTGAAAATCAATAGGCTTCTTCGTCTTGACGTGATAAACATGTATACCAAATTTGGTTACGATCGGTGAAGTAGAACTTCAGTAATTACGTGGACAAGGATACAGAGTGCGAAAATTAAAAATGGCCGCCAAGGGGAGATAAGTCACCGGAAATTTTTCAAAATCAATATGCTTCTTTGTCTTGCCGTGATAAACACGTACACCGAATTTGGTTACGATTGGTGAAGCAGAACTTGAGTTATTGCGTGGACAAGGATACAGAGTGAGAAAATTAACAAGAATTCCGCCACGGAAGCGGTGTCGCGCCTGCCGAGGCATTTGACCGTGAACATTACAAGTAAATAAATGACCTTGACCTTGAGAATTTGGATGTGGGTGTAATGAAGCATCATCCCTAGACAAACATTGATGTGAAATATTATCAAAGTCTGGCAAGGGTTAAAGAGATATTGTGAAACTAGAAAATGTGTTCATAGAACACGGATGCCCCACATATCGCTTTGATAATAAATGAGGCCAAATTCCAAGTAAAAATATTTTTTTACCCGAGCTTTTAAATTTTTTGAAGCACCAAGTATGTGACCTTGACACTGGGCTTGGCGGGATCAGGACGAACGTGGATTTGGCACAGGGCAGTAGAGGATTATTAGAGCAATGCATATATGAAGTATGAAGCGGATCCGTGAAAGAAAACAGAAATTATAAGATATTTACCCGAGGTGTTAAAGTTTTTGAAGCACTAAGTATATGATCTTGACCCTGGGCTTGGCGGGGGGGGGGGGGGGGGGGGGGGGGGGGGGGGGTAGGACGAACGTGGATTTGGCACAGGACAGTAGAGGACCATTAGAGCAATGCGTATATGAAGTATGAAGCTGATCCGTGGAAGGAAACAGAAATTATAAGATATTTACCCGAGCGTTAAAGGTTTTGAAGCACCAAGTATGTGACCTTGACCCTGGGCTTGGCGGAGGCAGGACAAACTTAGATTTGGCACAAGGCGGTAAAGGACCATTAGAGCAATGCGTATATGAAGTATGAAGCTGATCCGTGAAAGGGAACAGAAATTATAAGATATTTACCTGAGCGTTAAAGTTTTTGAAGCACCAAGTATGTGACCTTGACCCTGGGCATGGCGGGGGCAAGACGAACGTGGATTTGGCACAAGGCGGTAGAGGACCATTAGAGCAATGTGTATATGAAATATGAAGCAGATCGGTTGAAGGATGAAGAAATTATGAGACATTTACCCTAGCGTTAAAGTTTCGTGACGGACGGACGGACGGACGGACAAGGGTAACACTAAATACTATCGTGGTGGGGCATAAAAATAAATGCCCCCTCCACTATCGTGGTAGGGCATACAAACAATAACTTTAACGCATTTCTGTTACAAAACCAGTGAACATTACAAGTAAATAAATGACCTTGACCTTGAGAATTTGGATGTGGGGGTGTGCGTAATGAAGCATCATCCATAGACAAACATTGATGTGAAATATTATCAAAGTCTGGCAAGGGGTTAAAGAGATATTGTGAAAAAATAATAACTTTAACGCATTTCTGTTACAAAACCGGTGAACATTACAAGTAAATAAATGACCTTGACCTTCAGAATTTGGATGTGGGGGTGTGCGTAATGAAGCATCATCCATAGACAAACATTGATGTGAAATATTATCAAAGTCTGGTAAGGGGTTAAAGAGATATTATGAAAAAACAATAACTTTAACGCATTTCTGTTACAAAACATTACAAGTAAATAAATGACCTTGACCTTCAGAATTTGGATGAGGGGGTGTGCGTAATGAAGCATCATCCCATGACAAACATTGACGTGAAATATTATCAAAGTCTGGCAAGGGGTTAAAGAGATATTGTGAAAAAAATAATAACTTTAACGTATTTACCTTACAAAAATACCGGACGACGCGGACGACGGAAAAAGCGCCGACTATAGTCGCGCCTCTGCTAAAGCAGGCGCGACAAAAATGGCCGCCAAGGGGAGATAAGTCATCGGAAATTTTTCAAAACCAATATGCTTCTTCGTCTTGCCGTGATAAACATGTATACCAAATTTGGTTACGATTGGTGAAGCAGAACTGGAGTTATTGCGTGGACAAGGATACAGAGTGAGAAAATTAACAAGAGTTGTCAGAAGACAACGAAGCTCGCCTGTTGGCACCCTTCACTCAAACTTGGCACAGTTGCATAAAAAAACATGAATATTATATAACTTGACCTTGGGTTAATGGGCGTGCGGTGGACCTTGACATTGGGGTCAGTGGTGCAAGGTGGGTCGTGGGTTTGCTATAGCATAATATAGCATATTAAGATTAATGCATGTATGAAATATCAATGCGCTCCCTGAAAACAGAAGTAAAACAAAATTTAACCCAACGTTAAGTTTATGAACGCACTAAGTTGGTGATTTTCTACAGCATGATAACTATTCACATGAGGAATGCATGTATGAATGTGCTAAATTTGTGACCTTGACCTTGGGGAAAGGGGTGGGGTGGGTCATGGATTTGCTGTAGCACATTAGAGGATCATCAGATGAATGCATGTATGAAATATCAAAGCCTGGGGAAAGGGGTGGGGTGGGTCATGGATTTGCTGTAGCACATTAGAGGATCATCAGATGAATGCATGTATGAAATATCAAAGCGTTCCCTGTAAAGAAACAGAAGTTACACAACATTTACCCCAATGTTAAGTTTATGAACATGCTTAGTTTGTGACCTTGGGGTAAGGGTTGGGTGGTGGGTTGTGGATTTCCTACAGTATGATAGAGGGTCATCTGAGGAATGCATGTATGAAATATCAAGGTGTTCCATGAAAGGAAACAGATGTTATAAGACATTTACCCCAACGTTAAGTTTATGAATGTGCTAAGTTTGTGACCTTGACCTTGGGGTAAGGGTTGGGTGGTGGGTCATGTATTTGCTACAGCATGATAGAGGGTCATCTGAGGAATGCATGTATGAAATATCAAGGCGTTCCATGAAAGGAAACAGATGTTTTTTGTTTATTGGTGTTTAACGGCCTATCAACAGCTAAGGTCATGTAAGGCCGGGCAAACGGGTTCGATCCCGTTTTAACCTGCTGCATTGGGGGGAAAATTCCAAAATCAGAACTGAATATTTACATCGAGAAACAATATATTCAGCCCTGAAATTAGAATAACCTGACCTGGTGGCAGGTCCATACCACACCAAAGTCACTTGGCCCCTTCCCCTAAAATAGGATTACGAATAATCGTAATACTCACATAAGGGGTATAACCGGATTCAACTGTCACATACAAAATGCCAAAGACGTATGTGAGGGCCAAACCAGGTCTCCAGTCGGAATTCCGGTAAGGATGAACCCCGATCGTTAAATTACCCATCGCTAAGTTTGTGACCTTGACCTTGGGGTAAGGGTTGGGTGGTGGGTCATGGATTTGCTACAACATGATAGAGGGTCATCTGAGGAATGCATGTATGAAATAACAACGTGTTCCATGAAAGGAAACAGAAGTTATAAGACATTTACCCCAACGGTAAGTTTGTGGACGACGCCGACGACGCCGGGGGTATGCCATAAGCTCTTATGCACTTCGTGCAGGCGAGCTAAAAATGGCCGCCAAGGGGAAACAAGTCATTGAAAAAATCAATAGGCTTCTTCGTCTTGCCGTGTTAAACATGTATACCGAATTTGGTTACAATCCGTCAAGTAGACCTATAGTTATTGCGTGGACAAGCTGTGCCTGTCCGCCCGTACAAGATGAATACATAATACGTCCCGTTTTTTTCAAAAGGGCGTATAAAAAGGGTTGTGGAGATATTTGGCACTAACCTGTACCGCAAATGCCCGACCCACCCTAATAGCACCAACCATATCTCACTCACTGCATATTGGCGCAATAAACAACATGGTTCCTTTTATACATACTGCACCTAAATTAGCATACAACTCCTTGACAATTTGAAGTAGCAACAATTTGAACTATACGTTCACTGTAAATGCACCCGAGAATCTGAATCTGAATTATTATTTCTACACAAAGTAGAACAAGAAACGAGACAAAGCCACGAAGGCCAGGTTTTTTCCAAGCATAGACACTTGGATAACATAATTATACCCACTTTTTGTAGACTAGATGGCCGTGGCCTGCATGTTGCGCCTTGGGGCGAGGCATGGACACTAAAAAAAGAGATATAGTAGATGGAAAAAGTTTAACCAAAGACTTTAACCGGACACACAGACGTACGGACGGACGTATGCCAAAATGATGACTATATCGCGCTTTCAGTAAGCGGGCGCGACAAACACCCATGTGAAGTATCAAGGTAATGGGTGAAGCAGTTGCAGAGATATAGTACACAAAAAAACTTTAACAAAAAACTTCAAAGTAATTTGACCTTGACATTGGGCACAGGGGCCGCATGGTTGGGGGTTAGAATGAAAATATGGATGATGATAAACACCCATGTGAAGTTTCAAGGTAATGGGCGAAGCAGTTGCAGAGATATAGAATAACAAAAAAGTTTTAAGCAAAGAATTTAACCAGACGTATGTTAAAAAGTTAACGTTGAAAATGGCTAAGTCAATTACGTAGAAATAATAGGTGAAGGTAAAAAAATGGTCACATGTTGGATAGTTGTATGTGGTAGGCACCCCTTGGTTATGAAGCTGTGAATGTTTGGTGGTCCTAGGTGGTACAGTACCAAAGAAATGGACTTAAACAGGAAAACTTAACATTGTAAACGCGAAAACTTAACATTGAAAATGGCTAAGTCGACTGCGCGGAAAAAATGTGTCAAGTTAAAAAAAAAAGTAACATGTTGGATAGTGATATGTGGTGGTCACCCCTTGATTATGAAGCTGTGAAAGTTTGGTGTTCCTAGGTGGTACAGTACCAAAGAAATGGACTTAAACACGAAAACTTAACATTGTAAACGCGAAAACTTAACATTGAAAATGGCTAAGTCGATTGCGCGGAAAAAATGGGTCAAGTTAAAAAAAAAAAGTAACATGTTGGATAGTGATATGTGGTGGGCACCCCTTGATTATGAAGCTGTGAAAGTTTGGTGGTCCTAGGTGGTACAGTAACAAAGAAATGGACTCAAACACGAAAACTTAACATTGATTGTGGACGCCGCCCGCCCGCCGCCCGCCCGGCTTTCGCCAATCCAATAGCCTGGATTTTTTTTCAAAAAACCTGGCTAAAAACTAGATGCTTACAGAATACCCTCGCGCAAGCCCAGGTGCCCCTAATTATTTAGAATGATAGCCAATGGTAAACTGACCGTAATCATGATAATGTTGAAAACCGCATATAACAATACCATTAAGTAAAAGGTTACAAAGGTTTAAATGTTTAATTAGCAGAAAGTAAGCATAAACTAGAAATGTGGCCTGTCGGCACACAAATGCCCCTGCTGGCAGCCAAACAAAACGAGGCACATTTGAAAACACAAGAGGGCCAGTGAAGCGTGGATTTGTCACAGCATGAAAGCAGACCATCAGAGCAATGGGTCTGTGAAATATTAAGCAGATCGATGCAAGGAAAGTCATTATAAGACGCTTACCCTAGTTTCGAACGCACCAAGTATGTGACCATGACCCTGGGCTTAAGGGGGTGGGGGCAGGACGATCGTGGATTTGTCACGGGATCATTAGAGCAATGCGTGTGTGAAATATCAAGCAGATTCGTGGAAGGAGACAGAAATTACAAGACATTGGAATAATTGGAATATTTGTGTAGGATTTTCAACAGTACCAAACCGTACCATGGATTCATCACGGGGCGCTAAAGTACCATGGGAGCAATGTGTGTGTAAATTGTGAAGAACATCCGAGCAAGGAAATAGAAATTATAAGCCATTATGCGAGCGTTAAGGTTTAGTGATGACGGATGCAACGACCGACCGACACTGGACTCCATTAACCCCCATTGTGTGTGTGGCAGTAGGGGCAGAGGTATACTTAAATTATAGAAGTCAAAAAAGTTGATTAGCTTGACATTTTAATGTCGCTTGTATACATCGTATAACAATCTGGCTGTCAGGCTTTGTCGGTGTCAACAGAGCAGCTGGATGACACTTCTGGTCCTCTCAACCTTGTATGTCTCTGTAACAATATAACAACAAGGCATACAGTATGCAATGGTCACAAACAGTTTTATTTGTGCTGCCCTCTACGTAAGTGCAGAATGTTTCACATCGAAAAAAGCACCACCGGTTTCTCGACGAGATGCCTTTCAACTCAAATTAGAGGTATCACATTTATATATATAAACACATTTTTGTCTAGTAAATGGGGCAAATTCTTGCGCTGGTTACTAGACGAAATGTGTTTGTTTATGTAGGTCCAACAGAGCTCCAGATAAGGTGCGTATTGGCGTATTTGACAACTTATTTTAGCAGAATACGCACTGATTATCGAAAGTGGGAGTACAAAATACTCACAGCAATGCGAAAATACGCATTGATTTTCAAATTGAGTAGTGAATATACTGTAATAAAGTTGAAATTGACTTAGTGGAGCTGCAAAAAGCGAACACTTTTATATGTTTTCATCATTTGTTCCCGATTTAATACGGAAGGAGATCAATAATACATTTGTAAAAGTAAAATATGCATTAAATTTGAAATCTGGAGGTATAATACTCGTTAGATACAACACTTATCTGGAGCTCTGGTAGGATCTTCTGCATGTAGCTGAATGGCGCCTAATGTGATGTGAAATATTTTACGCCGGCGCGGAGTGCAGCACCGGTGACTTTTACAGTATCAGTTTTAGAGAGTTTCCACAATATCTGTTTTCTCTAATATAAGGTTCGACCATGACCAGCCGTAGGTAAACGTTTGCCATGGCACGAGGGAACTGTTTGAACCCAATGCCGTAGGCCGCGGGCCACGTCAAACGTTTACCCACTACTGGACATGGTCGAACGTTAGTTACATTTCCATCGGAAATATCGTGTAATTTGAGCATATATATGTAGTTACTTTCGTTACTTTGATAACCCGTTTCATTCAAACAGCTGATGTACCGATACATATTCCAGGGTTGCAGTACACGTTGTGTGATGCAGCCGTGTCAATTTCAAAATTCAGTGCGACCATTGTGAACTAATCTGGTGACGTAATGACACATTCTAGTAACGTCATTCGACACGTACATTGGCTTGGCCCCGAAATGTCTACAACCATGGTTAAACAGCACACGCTGTATGTTTGAACACGGCTGTGAGCGGTTTTGAACAACGGCAGTCATGTAACAATAACATGTCGACAGGTCTAGTGCATGGTGATCTACCTTGAACAATTACTGACTTCAATTATGGTTATTTTTTATTTCCCATTTTCTCTGTGTATTTTAACATAACATGAGAATCAAAATTAGTTAAAATGAAAAACAGCAGACAATTTCTTTCCGCCTTTAAATGCACGGTGTCTCACATGATGTCTGAGATAATTCAATATGTGCCTTTTCAATTCCTGCACTGCAAATGGGACTGTGACTGAAGAAATAGAGTTTGTAACCAATGCAGATCCAGATCAAATAACATACTCCTGTCGCCAAATAATGATCTACATGTATATTGCTTGCTAGAAGCATGGTAGGTGTTTATTGATGGAATGGCGAACAGTGCATATCCTGATCAGACTGTGCGGATGCACAGGCTGATCTGGATCTACACTGGTCGCAAAACCCATAAGCCACATTTCTCCAGTCACCGTCACAAATAGCATAAATCACCCAACCACACAATTTAATTTGATTGAAAAAAGTGAAATGGTTTAATGCCCCAGTAACAGGGCCACATAGAGACGGGATCACAGTTTAATGTCTCATCCGACAGACCAGTGGGATGGAAATACTATGAAAGTATGTTTGATGTCTAAGGCGAGGTACATGTATGAACCCACAACCTCCGGATTGAAAGTCCAGTGTTCTAACCACTAGGCCACAACCCATCCATTCATTTGATCAAATTCTATATATAGCTATATACACACACCAGTAAGGAAACTTCAATACGAAATAAAACTCTTATTTTTATTAAATGTGGCAGTGACAGGAGAAATGGGGCTTATGGGTTTTGCCACCAGTGTAGATCCAGATCAGCCTGTGCATCCGCACAGACTGATCAGGATCTGCACTGTTTGCCATTTACAACATTTTATTGCTAATCCCAATGTCTCGTCAGGCGATTCATATGTACAATTGCTTCCAGAAATAAGATGCGTGTCTATTATTAAAACAGTTTTTACAAATCTGTTTCATCATGATTTTCTACAAATATCTGAGACCCAGGGCTTTTTTAAAGGGTTAAATCTCAATTTTATCAACCAGCACCTCTTATATGTAGCTGTGACTTGAGAAATGGGGCTTCTGGGATTTGCAACCAGTGTAGATCCAGATCAGCCTGTGCATCCGCACAGTCTGATCAGGATCTGCACTGTTTGCCGTTCCATCAATGAAACACCCGTCATGCTTCTAACGAACAATATAGATCGTTATCATACGAGAGGAGTGTGCTATTTGATCAGCAGCAATATTGGTGACAAATCATACAAGCCCCATTTCTCCAGTCACAAACGGAGCTCCAGTTAACCCATTTCAGTCTGAGGATACGATACTTTTTGTTGAAAAAATCTCATTATTTTGTTCATTCATCGATAAAGGTATATGTTGTTACCACTCATTTGAACCGTCTCGTTGAGATGGTTCAAATGAGTGGTAACAACATATACTTTCGAAAGGATATAAAGAAAATAGGGATATTTTTCTCTCAAAAGGTTCATACTACTAAAAGCGTATCCCGTCTGTAATGGGTTAAGGTGCGTAATTTGACCAACTTGGGGTGAAATTTTGTTATTTCTTCATAAAAAATGGCAAGTTGGGAGTCCTTTAGAATCGTCTCATTGAGACGATTCTAAAGCACTCCCAACTTGCCCTTTTTGATGGAGAAATAAGAAATTTACCTCCAAATTACGCATCTTAACTGGAGCTCTGGTCACAACCACACGTTCTACCAGGCCATTACTTACAAAACATTACGAGTACATACTCCATTCCGTGCTAGTAATCAGAAATCTTCATTGATAAAGGCTGAGCTGTGCTCAGTCTTAGTGAATCAAACTAATTTTGTGTAAGCATTTGGAGAATATGCCCAGAATTAATTATAAGCCAGAGGGCCGTTTCACTAAACTTTATATGACTAAAATGTTTGTAAGTGCAAATTTAGGATCGTCTGTAAATTTCAATTGAAGGATTTAAATTTACTGAGCAGCCTATGCTCAATAAATGTAAATCCAATAATTGTTTACAAGAAAAATTTACAAATTTGAAATTTACAGACTATCACAAGTTTGCACTCATTTTAGTCGTAGGAAGTTTAGTGAAACGGCCCCCAGTACTATAAGCAGATTATGTTCATTAGGTCTTACATCCAATGGTAACTTTGATTATACACATTACAAATCAAGATCATACAACAGACAGATATACCTTTGTTTTCTTCAGTTTCTTGCACTTCTTTGAGAAGTTTCTCGGCTTTGGTGGCAGTGGTCTCCCTTGACTTTCCCTTCAGTTCCTGCAGGTACCTCAGCATCACTTCAAAGTCAGCGTCACTCACCTGTCGGAGATACATGACATACCAGTCACACTAGGGCCTGTGCTAATAAAAACAGCTGAGTACACACAGTGCAAAACTCCGCCTCAACCAATCATACATGTTATGATGTATATAGCCCCCTTCATATATGTTCAGTCAAATTCATTTCTTTTCACATAGTAAAGTAATCTCAAATTTAAAATTTCTGTATATTTATGCAATTATAATGCCAAAAGTAAAAGTAAATGTACTTCAGAACATTGCATAGCCCTATAAAACCGGGGACGTTTATTAGAATTACGGTACTTCAAGATTTCGAGCATGTGAACGGAGAATCATACTCGTTTTCATGCTCAAAATCAGGAAGCTGTGCTCGGTCTTCAACTCTTGGCCAATCAAACTGCCTGATTTAGAGTATGAAGTATGGCAACCAATTGGCCCGATAACAACATAGCCAATTCAATGCAAGATCATGTAGTGATATTGTTTTATAACAAACAAGAAATGCGTCTGTCGAACGCGGATGCCACCTGCAGCATATTTGAGAAACTGTGACAAAGTGGTTAACCGAAAAGTGTGACGGACGGACGGACGGACGTTCTTACATTACTATACTTATGTGGCTTATCACATGTTAAATATTAGCCACATAAAACGATTTTTAGCCACATAAAAGGATTTTTTAGGTGGCTAATTGTAACCAACCCTATCCTTTACTAAGTCCATAACCCTGTTGGGCTAGCCACATAAGTACCCTAATGTGTGCCCGGACGGACGGACGGACGGACGGTCCAAACACTATATGCCACCATTTTCTTCGAAACCCGGTGGCATAAAAAATAATACTAGATGGCCGCGGCCTGCATGTCGCGCCTTGTGGCGAGGCATGGACACTAAAAAAAAAGATATAGTATAACGAAAAACTTTAACCAAAAAACTTAACCAAAAAACTTAACCAAAAACTTTAACCAAAAAACTTAACCAAAAACTTCAAAGTAATTTGACCTTGACATTGGGCACAGGGGCAGCACGGGAGGGGGGTAGAATGAAAATATAGATGATGATAAACACCCATGTGAAGTTTCAAGGTAATGGGCAAAGCAGTTGCAGAGATATAGTATAACGAAAAACTTTAACCAACAAAATTAACCAAAAACTTTAACCAAAAAACTTAACCAAAGACTTCAAAGTAATTTGACCTTGACATTGGGCACAGGGGCTGCACGGAAGGGGGGTAGAATGAAAATATAGATGATGATAAACACCCATGTGAAGTTTCAAGGTAATGGGCAAAACAGTTGCAGCGATATAGTATAACGAAAAGCTTTAACCAAAAACTTTAACTAAAAACTTTAACCAAAAAGCTTAACCAAAAAACTTAACCAAAAACTTTAACCAAAAAACTTAACCAAAAACTTCAAAGTAATTTGACCTTGACATTGGGCACAAGGGCAGCACGGGAGGGGGGTAGAATGAAAATATAGATGATGATAAACACCCATGTGAAGTTTCAAGGTAATGGGCAAAGCAGTTGCAGAGATATAGTATAACAAAAAACTTAACCAAAAACCTTAACCAAAAACTTTAACCAAAAAACTTAACCAAAAAATTTAACCAAAAAACTTAACCAAAAACTTTAACCAAAAAACTTAACCAAAAACTTGAACCAAAAAACTTAACCAAACAACTTAACCAAAAAACTTAACCAAAAACTTTAACCAAAGAACTTAACCAAAAACTTTAACCAAAAAACTTAAACAAACAACTTAACCAAAAACTTAACAAAAATGTTGTGTACTAAAAATCTTCATTGTCTCCACTACTGAACCAATCATGCAAAGTTCAGTATAACACCTTGGTGATCAGTGTAGACCTTTTTGCAGCTCAATTAAGTGAATGTTTAATTTGTATGCCACCGGGTTTCGAAGAAACGGGTGGCATATAGTGTTTGGACGGCGAACATTAGGGGGTTTAGGGGCTAGGGGGAGGAGCCTAATCCTTTGAACTTATTCAGAATCCTTTGAACTTATTCCGTTAGCCCATAAAACCTTTTGAAGTTTAGGGGCTAGTCCTTTGATCTTTTATATAGCAAATAGCCCATAAACCCAAAATGTTGGTACGTCCGTACGTCCGTACGTCCGTCACGTTTCTTGTAACTTGAAAAACTTTTTCACCTTCATACCTACGCGCCTGATATTTGGTATGTAGCTTCGTTATCATGTGCAGATGCGCAAAGTGAATTCGGATTTTTCATCCGACCCTCCATCATGGATTGCCTCCCCCTTTCGGACTTAGCATTTGGGGAAAGTGGGTATATTGCGATGGCGCGCCATCGACTTTTTCTACTTTTATATTGTTTTTATCATTTGTTCCTTATTTAGTAATGAAAAAAATCAATAATCCAGTTGTAAAAGTAAAATACGCAATGATTTTGAAATCAGGGGGCATAGTACGCTTTAGACACAAAGCTTATCTGGAGCTCTGTAGATATGCTTGCATACAAAGCTTTAATTAGTTTCAGATAACACAAGTAGATAGATAAATAGTTTATGTCAAATTGACACTGGATGGAAATGAAATAAGCCATGCTGTATTTAGAGCTCCAGATAAGCTGCGTATTTACTTAAATACCCAATTAAAATTGCCAAAAACCAATTGAAATCAGAAGTAGCGAGTGTCAAAAAGATGGAGTGACAATACTCAATTACTAATTCCTTATCTGGAGCCCTGCTGTATTAGTATGTGGCCTATGGGGTATACTTAAGCCTTACAACACTACAGACCATAATTCATGTCTGAAAATAGTGAAAATCCAGATGAACTGACTCATAATGAGTCGTCTTGTCTGGATCACAGGTGGAAGACTCGGACCTATGACACCAAAAAAAATGCATATTAAAAAAAATCCCATTACCCCACCCACTTGGTCTCGTACGAGACCAAGTGGGTGGGGTAATGAGATTTTTTTAATAGGCATTTTTTTGGTGTCATAGGTCCGAGTCTTCCACCTGTGGTCTGGATATGCACCATAGTCGATAGTTTCTTAATTTTGTTTACATAATTACTCATTTTCTGATTAATGGAATAGTCTAAAATATAATATGGACATGTCCATGCCAGGGCTTAGGGTTTAAGTATTTAATAATGTTGTACTTACAAGATCCTGATTAAACATATTCTGAAGGAGCCACACCTGGCGAACTTTCTGAAACTTCCAATCACTTCTCTCTGTGTCCCATTGATGCAGATACGACACAGCGTTATCTTTGCCCGCTCCAGAGTTTTCATCAGCTCCTTCAGCTACTTTCTGTTTATTCAACTTTCTTTGTTTCCGTTTCTCCCTTTTCTTCTTGCGCATTTCAGCTTTTTCTGGATCCACATCGTCAGCACCATCATTTTCTACATTGTCTTCCATTCGGAAAACATTTTTACGTCGTGTTGTCGCAGAAACAACACTCTTTCCAGTTTCCTGAATGCCAGCCAGTTTTTGTAGGAGTTTTGTCTCTGTACTCAAACTTCTTTTCTTTTCATCATATTCAGGGGTCTTACTTTTTGGTTTACTGTCTGGTTCATCTGCTTGCTTTGAATTATTCCTCTTCTTCTTGTTCATGTGCTTGTGTGAACTCTCCTCGGAATGTGAATAAGAATGGCTTCTATGTTTCTGGTACTTTCTTGGCTTTGTTGACACAGCAGCATGACGCTGATCTGTAATATAGGAATGAATGGCATTTTTGTGGAATTTATCAGGGTATAAACTTGGAAAAGTCGCGGGAATACTGGACGAAGTGATAAAAAATTACAATTTTCAAAAAAAAATAAAAAAAAATAAAAAAATGTAATTTTTTAAGGCCTTGTCCAGTATTCCCGCGACTTTTCCAAGTTTATATCCCCGATAAATTCCACAAAAAGGCCATTCATTCCTTATAATTCCAGCATTTGAAATAAATTCATTAAGAAAATGTGTTTATTTTCCGTTTTCTTAAGAATTATTTTAACTGCGACTGACGGTTACGGAAAGTAGTTCGGCATGGAGTTTACTGGGATATAAATTTTGGACGGAGACTTGCAACGGACCAATCAAATGTTAGGGAATTGTGTAAATATTTTTGTGCTGGTGCTTCAGAATGTTCACTGGAAAACTTGCGCTTCGGCCTCTTTGATTTATGCTGCAAACCTATGGTGCTGGGTGTATTGTCTTCCACATGCGCATTTGAAGCAGCATCTATCCAATTTTTCTTATGTCTCTTGTGACCTTTCTTTAGATTTCCTTGTGTTTTACTCCCCCCTACAGGTTGACTATTTTCATCCTCTTGTTTTCTTTTTCTTGTTGGCTCTTTTAAACAGTCCATTGCTCCTTCAACAGAAAGTAAATAGAGAATACCAGGCAAGTGTTTTTTGATATCAAGTTACCCGACAAGCCTACGAAATGAGCAAGAATTCATAGGCTCACAAAGGAATTCCTACCATTTCTAAGTCAGGTCTGTAGCCGATTTCATCAAAATTGCAAAGTATACTTATCTAGCGGAGTATACTTTGAGGGAGTAATCATTTATTTTTCCTGAAATGCATTATTTCATATAGAACTAACGACTGCATACATTTGATGATTAAAAGTATGCAGAATTATTATACTGAATGTATTACATTATTGTGATAATGTAATAAATTCAGTACATGTTGTATAATAAAAATTAATAAATTTATCCTTAAATTGAAAATATTTCTCCCTCAAAGTATGCTTTGCTAGATAAATATACTTTGCAATGTTGGTGAAATAGGGTACTGATCAACTTTATACCAAAAGAAATCTTACAATCAGGTAATGTTCTCATAAATATGATGGGCATATATGTACACCATGGTTTTCATTGAAAAGCAAACTTGTTCCGTTGCGATATTATTGATGTCATTCAGTAACAATTTACATCGTGTGATGTTGTTCGACCACTGAAATGCCAGTGAGAATAGGCGGACCTGTAGCCTATTTCACCAACATTGCAAAGTATACTTATCTAGCAAAGTATACTTTGAGGGAGAAATTTTCAATTTAAGGATAAATTTATTATTTTTATTATACTGAATTTATTACATTATCACAGCAATTTTGGCTGTGATAATGTAATAAATTCAGTATAATAATTCTGCATACTTTTAACATCAAATATATGCAGTTGTTAGTTCTATGTGAAATAATGCATTTCCGGAAAATTAATGATTACTCCCTCAAAGTATACTTTGCTAGAAAAGTATACATGTACATTGCAATGTTGGTGAAATAGGCTACTGGATATTCATATGTAGCCAATGCAGGCTACAATTTGTCAACAGTCAATATGTATTCGGCCAATGCAAAGCTAATGGCAGGTCTGGTAAGATCAGATGCCAACTGGAAACTGGTATCTTGCATTCTCTGTAACAAGTCCAGAACACCATATATGCAAAGAAAGTTGATCCAGATGAGCAGTATTTTCGAACAGTCTACATAATTATAAAGCGGGATGTACAGGCTGAGGGAACTTACAAAAACTTATTAACTGCTCAAGACCGATAAAACTACTGTCTGTTACACGTTTTTCTGCCGACGAACTGTTGGCTATTAAACCTACTAAATCTAAAAAATATTTAAATGTAAGTACTTTTTCAACAATAACAAAAAAGTCACCCTCCCCAAAACATTTTGTTTGATGAAATTCCATCAAATATTGATTTTACAGTGAAAAAAGCGATTATTTTCCTATGGGATTTTAACATGGGGCAAAACAGGTGGAAGCGCTGGGGGATGAGTAAAACAAATTTGGAAACTGACTCCGAAACCTGGCTAGATAGCTTGGAAATGATGTAACTATGAAAACAAGTTAGATTTTAAAAATCGGTCCACAAATAGTTACCGGTACTAAAAAAAATCTACTTTTAGCCCCCATGTTAAATTCCCCGAAATAGTTTTTTTTTCTCATAATAAAATCAATATTTGACGGAATTTCATCAAATAAAAACATGAATTCCGCCACGGAAGCGGTGTCGCGCCTGCAGAGGCATTTGACCGTGAACATTACAAGTAAATAAATGACCTTGACCATGAGAATTTGGATGTGGGGGTGTGCGTAATGAAGCATCATCCCTAGACAAACATTGATGTGAAATATTATCAAAGTCTGGCAAGGGGTTAAAGAGATATTGTGATATTGGGAAAAAGCGCCGACTATAGTCGACAAAAATTGGGGACTGGGGAGGGTGACTTTTTTTGTTTTTGATGAAAAAGTACTTATATTTATATATTTTTTATGATTTAATGTGCTTAATGGCCAAAGGTTTGTCGGCAGCAAAATGTGGAACAGACAGTAGTGCCAGTAGTGCAAGTGTCACATTTTTAATACAATTTTGTGTTCGTTATCATTTCAAATTTATCTGGTCTTGCAACAGTTTTGTACGTCAGTTTAACTTAACCCTTAGACAGCTATCATATTTTTGTTGTTGTCTGCTGTTTATTTTCTATTTTCCATTTTTGTCATCAAAAACATGCTTTGACAGCACTTTAGAATAATTTACAACATGCTTTGACAGCACTTCAGAATCATTTCCATCCATTGGAAATGATTCTGAAGTGCTGTCAAAACATGTTTTTTATTGAGAAATAAGGCAAGATATAAAAGCAACAGCAGACAATTGTTGTGAGTAGCGGTCTAATTTATATGTACATATACACCCTATTCTACTGTTGTACTGAGCAGAAATCACTGTTGTCCACTTCAATTTCCCTCTTTAATTTCAGCCTCCCCTTCCTCCCCTGTTTCATGATATTTATGATGAGCCCCTCCACTTTGCGAACAATGTAGTTCAATCCAACTGTCTACCTACATGTTTAGATATATCTAGTACATATTTGGAGTTGTTGTTTTTTTCACTCAAATATTCAGCCCCATTCCATATAACAAGGCGATCGCCGGCAAGTGTCTCACCCACTACCAATGGACCAAGGTTACTCGAATGACCCAAGGTGGTTAGCTATCAATGTGAGTAAGCCACTACCAACCTTTAGTGAACATCCTACTAATGTATCAGGTGATATGCGAAATTTGGACATATGTCCAAGTTTTGATGGACGTGACCTATATTTGAAAAAGTAGGTCAAGGCCACCTGAATGATCAAAAATGGTTAGGTATCAATATAAGCAAGCTACCGATGAAGTTTGTCAAAGATCCGACTAACACATGAGGAGATATGCGAAATTTGGACGTATGTCCAAAAGTTTTCATAGACATGACCTACATTTTTAACAAGAGCTCCTAAGGTCACAATATACGCCCGTTGAGGCAAGGCCAGTCAACAAGGGGAGATAACTCACTGAAAATCAATAGACTTCTTCATCTTGCCGTGATAAACATGTATACACAAGGGGTTAAAGAGATATTGTGAAAAAACAATAACTTTAACGCATTTCTGTTACAAAATAGGTGAACATTACAAGTAAATAAATGACCTTGACCTTCATAATTTGGATGTGGGAGTGTGCGTAATGAAGCATCATCCCTAGACAAACATTGATGTGAAATATTATCAAAGTCTGGCAAGGGGTTAAAGAGATATTGTGAAAAAACAATAACTTTAACACATTTCTGTTACAAAACCGTTGAACATTAAAAGTAAATAAATGACCTTGACCTTCAGAATTTGGATGTGGGGGTGTGCATAATGAAGCATCATCCCATAACAAACATTGATATGAAGTATTATCAAAGTCTGGCAAGGGGTTAAAGAGATATTGTGAAAAAACAATAACTTTAATGTATTTGCCTTACAAAAAACCGGACGACGATGATGGAAAAAGCGCCGAATATAGTCGCGCCTCTGCTAAAGCAGGAGCGACAAAAACCAGCAATTATTGAATTAATGGTCGGATAATTGTGATTATTTATGTTCTATAGAAATAATGATTACACAAAGAATTCTGACATGGAAGCGGTGTCGAGACTGCCGAGGAATTTGACAGTAACATGTGCTAAAGTAAGAATCACAAAAACCAACAGAGAAGAGCATGCTTAAAACACGAAAACGGTCAAGGTTGAAGAAATGTTTTTGACACAAAAAAAAATGGATAAGTGTTTCCACAACCATGTGATGGTCAAAAAGGTCCAGGTCATGTTAATGGCAGCATGAGTGTGTTCCAAATGCTTACATGTATCAACTGTCCAAATATTGAAGCAATCTATCAAGTAATATTAATGTTATACGATGACGTAGAAACTTGTACAAACTTTTTGACGCAAAAAATGGCTGAGTGTTTCGCAATAATGTGAAGGTACATTTGGTCAAGGCCATGTTAATGGGAGCATGAGTGTGTTCCAAATGCTCACATGTATCAAGTGTCAAAATATTGAAGCAATCTGTCAAGTAATTTTGAAAGTTATATCATGATGAAGAAACTTGTACAAACTTTTTGACGCAAAACAAATGGCTAAGTGTTTCCGCAAAAATGTGAAGGTAAAAAAGGTCACGGTCATGTTAATGGCAGCATGAGTGTGTTCCAAATGCTCACATATACCATGTGTCCAAACATTGAAGCAATCCATAAAGTAACATTAATGTTATACGATAATGAAGAAACTTGTACAAACTTTTTGAGCAAAAAAAATGGCTAAGAATTTCCGTAAAAATATGAAGGTAAAAACGGTCAAGGTCGTGTTAATTGTGGCATGAGTGTGTTCCCAATCAGTCCCAATGCTCACATGTATCAAGTGTCCAAATATCGAAGCAATACGATGAGTAATATTAAAGTTACACCATGATGACTAAGCTTGTACAAACTTTTTGACATTTCAGACGACGACAAGAACGGCAGAAAAAGCGGCGACTATAGTCCCACCTTATGCTAAAGGAAGGAGTGTTTTTCATTGTAACTCACATTTAGCAACACGAGTAACACAAGTACATGTACCAATGGAACAAGCAGAGTTCCAACTCGAGTAAACTGTTTTTGTGTAATATTTAAGAGCTTTTTTAAGTACATCAGTCATATAAGTAAAGCTACATGTAGCTACATGTAGCACTAGAAGGGCACACCAAAGGAAGGGGATTTGATTGAAGCTTAGAATAGACAAGAGTTCCGAAGGTCACAATATATGCCCGTCGAGGCAAGGCCAGTCAACAAGGGGAGATAACTCACTGAAAATCAATAGGCTTCTTCATCTTGCCGTGATAAACATGTATACCGAATTTGGTTACGATCGGTGAAGTAGAACTCGAGTTATTGCGTGGACAAAGATACAGAGTGGGAAAATTAAAAATGGCCGCCAAGGGGAGATAAGTCATCGGACATTTTTACGAATCAATAGGCTTCTTCGTCTTGCCGTGATAAACATGTATACCAAATTTGGTTACAATCGGTGAAGTAGAACTTTAGTTAGGATACAGAGTGCGAAAATTAACAAGAGTTGTGTGAAGACAACGAAGCTCGCCTGTTGGCAGCCTTCACTCAAACTTGGCACAGTTGTATAAAAAACATGAATATTATATAACTTGACCTTGGGATAAGGGGTGCGGTGGACATTGACATTGAGGTCAGTGGTGGAAGGTGGGTCGTGGATTTGATATAGCATGATATAGCATATTAAGATGAATGCATGTATAAAATATCAATGTGCTCCCTGAAAAGAGAAGTAAAACAAAATTTAACCCAACGTTAAGTTTATGAATGCACTAAGTTGGTAATTTTCTACAGCATGATAGCTATTCACATGAGGAATGCATGTATAAATGTGCTAAGTTTGTGACCTTGGCCTTGGCAAAAGGGGTGGGGTGTGTCATAGATTTGCTGTAGCACAATAGAGGATCATCACATGAATGCATGTATGGAAAAAAAAAAGTGTAAAGAAACAGACGTTACACAACATTTACCCCAATGTAAAGTTTATGAACATGCTAAGTTTGTGACCTTGACCTTGGGGTTAAGGGTTGGGTGGTGGGTTGTGGATTTGCTACAGCATGATAGAGGGTCATCTGAGGAATGTACGTATGAAATATCAAGGCGTTCCATCAAAGGAAACAGTTGTTATCAGACATTTACCCCAACGTTAAGTTTATGGATGTGTCAAGTGTGTGACCTTGACCTTGGGGTAAGGGGTAGGCGGTGGGTCATGGATTTGCTATAGCACGATATAGTATCATCAGATGAATGCGTGTATGAAATATCAAGGCGTTCCATGAAAGGAAACAGATGTTATAAGACATTTACCCCAACGTTAAGTTTATGAATGTGCTAAGTTTGTGACCATGACCTTGGGGAAAGGGGAGGGGGTTGGTCATGGATTTGCTATAGCACGCTAGAGTATCATCAGATGAATGCATGTATGAAATATCAAGGTGTTCAAAGTGTAAAGAAACAGAAGTTACAGAACATTTACCCCAACGGTAAGTTTATGAACATGCTAAGTTTGTGACCTTGACTTTTGGGTAAGGGTTGGGTGGTGGGTTGTGGATTTGCTACAGCATGATAGAGGGTCATCTGAGGAATGTATGAAATAGCAAGGCGTTCCATGAAAGGAAACAGACATTTACCCCACCGTTAAGTTTATGAATGTACTAATACTAAGTTTGGGGTAAGGGATGGGCGGTGGGTCATGGATTTGCTATAGCATGATAGAGTATCATCAGATGAATGCATATTTGAAATATCAAGGCGTTCCATGAAAGGAAACAGATGTTATAATACATTTAGCCCAACGTTAAGTTTATGAATGTGCTAAGATTGTGACCTTGACCTTGGGGAAAGGGCTGGGTGGTGGGTCATGGATTTGCTACAGCATGATAGAGAGTCATCTCTGAGGAATGCATGTATGAAATAACAAGGCGTTCCATGAAAGGAAACAGATGTTATAATACATTTAGCCCAACGTTAAGTTTATGAATGTGCTAAGATTGTGACCTTGACCTTGGGGAAAGGGCTGGGTGGTGGGTCATGGATTTGCTACAGGATGATAGAGAGTCATCTCTGAGGAATGCATGTATGAAATAACAAGGCGTTCCATGAAAGGAAACAGAAGTTATAAGACATTTACCCCAACGTTAAGTTTATGAATGTGCTAAGTTTGTGACCTTGACCTTGGGGTAAGGGATGGCCGCTCGGTCATGGAGTTGCTATAGCATGATAGAGTATCATCAGATGAATGCATGTATGAAATATCAAGGCATTCCATGAAAGGAAACAGATGTTATAAGACTTTTACCCCAACGTTAAGTTTATGAATGTGCTAAGTTTGTGACCTTGACCTTGGGTTTAGGGCTAGGTGGTGGGTCATGGATTTGCTACATCATGATACAGGGTCATCTGAGGAATGCATGTATGAAATAACAAGGCGTTCCATGAAAATAAACAGAAGTTATAAGACATTTACCCCAACGTTAAGTTTATGAATGTGCTAAGTTTGTGATCTTCACCTTGTGGTAAGGGATGGCCGCTGGGTCATGGAGTTGCTATAGCATGATAGAATATCATCAGATGAATGCATGTATGAACTAGAAATGTGGCTTGTCGGCACACGAATGCCCCCACTGGCAGCCAAAGAAAACGAGGCATATTTGATTACAAGCCATTTACCTGAGTACGGACGGACGCCGGTAACACTATATGCCCCACTCACCATTCGGTTGCGGGAGCATAAAAAGGTGAAGGTCAAGGTCGAAGTACTGGGTGGTGGAGTGTGTAGGGCATGTTCATATGTATCATGTGTATAAATATTTAAGGGATTGGCAAAAGTATTGAGAAGTTATTGTAGGATTGAGAAACGTGCACGTACATTTGTCCCAAAGTGCTAAGTAAACATTTAAAGTAGAAAAGGTGAAGGTCAAAGGTCAAGGTCGAAGTACTGGGTGGTGGTGGAGTGTGTAGGGCATGTTCATATGTATCATGTGTATAAATATTTAAGCGATTGGCAAAAGTATTGAGAAGTTATTGTAGGATTGAGAAACGTGCACGTAGATTTGTACCAAAGTGCTAAGTAAACATTTAAAGTAGAAAAGGTGAAGGTCAAAGGTCAAGGTCGAAGTACTGGGTGGTGGAATGTGTAGGGCATGTTCATATGTATCATGTGTATAAATATTTAAGGGATTGGCAAAAGTATTGAGAAGTTATTGTAGGATTGAGAAACGTGCACATAGATTTGTCCCAAAGTGCTAAGTAAACATTTAAAGTAGAAAAGGTGATGGTCAAAGGTCAAGGTCGAAGTACTGGGTGGTGGAGTGTGTAGGGCATGTTCATATGTATCATGTGTATAAATATTTAAGCGATTGGCAAAAGTATTGAGAAGTTATTGTAGGATTGAGAAACGTGCACGTAGATTTGTCCCAAAGTGGTAAGTAAACATTTAAAGTAGAAAAGGTGAAGGTCAAAGGTCAAGGTCGAAGTACTGGGTGGTGGAATGTGTGTAAGGCATGTTCATATGTATCATGTGTATAAATATTTAAGCGATTGGCAAAAGTATTGAGAAGTTATTGTAGGATTGAGAAACGTGCACGTAGATTTGTCCCAAAGTGCTAAGTAAACATTTAAAGTAGAAAAGGTGATGGTCAAAGGTCAAGGTCGAAGTACTGGGTGGTGGAGTGTGTAAGGGATGTTCATATGTATCACGTGTATAAATATTGACATAATATGTGAAGCCATGTAGAAGTTACTAAAGAATATAATATCGGGACGTACAGACGGACGGACGTACGGACGGACGCTGGTAACACTATATGCCCCTGTACCTTTTGGTAGCGGGGGCATAAATATCAAGGCGTTCCATGAAAGGAAACAGATGTTATAAGACTTTTACCCCAACGTTAAGTTTATGAATGTGCTAAGTTTGTGACCTTTACTTTGGGTTTAGGGCTGGGTCAAGGGTCATGGATTTGCTACATCATGATACAGGGTCATTTGAGGAATGCATGTATGAAATAACAAGGTGTTCCATGAAAGGAAACAGAAGTTATATAAGACATTTACCCCAACGTTAAGTTTATGAATGTGCCAAGTTTGTAACCTTGACCTTGGGGTAAGGGCTGGGTGGTGGGTCATGGATTTGCTACAGCATGATAGAGGGTCATCTGAGGAATGCATGTATGAAATAACAAGGTGTTCCATGAAAGGAAACATAAGTTATAAGACATTTACCCAACGTTAAGTTTATGAATGTGCCAAGTTTGTGACCTTGACCTTGGGGTAAGGGCTGGGTAGTGGGTCATGGATTTGCTACAGCATGATAGAGTGTCATCTGAGGAATGCATGTATGAAATAAAAAGGTGTTCCATGAAAGGAAACAGAAGTTATAAGACATTTACCCCAACGTTAAGTTTATGAATGTGCCAAGTTTGTGACCTTGACCTTGGGGTAAGGGCTGGGTGGTGGGTCATGGATTTGCTACAGCATGATAGAGGGTCATCTGAGGAATGCATGTATGAAATAACAAGGTGTTCCATGAAAGGAAACAGAAGTTATAAGACATTTACCCAACGTTAAGTTTGTGGACGACGCCGACGACGCCGGGGGTATGCCATAAGCTCTTATGCACTTCGTGCAGGCGAGCTAAAAATGGCCACCAAGGGTAGATAAGTCATTGGACAATTTTAAAAATCAATAGGCTTCTTCGTCTTGCCGTGATAAACATGTATACCGAATTTGGTTACGATCGGTGAAGTAGAACTTGAGTTATTGCTTGGACAAGGATACAGAGTGGGAAAATTAATAGGCTTCTTCGTCTTGCCGTGTTAAACATGTATACCGAATTTGGTTACAATCCGTCAAGTAGAACTCTAGTTATTGCGTGGACAAGCTGTGCCCGACTGCCCGTACAAGATGAATACATAATACGTCCCGTTTTTTCAAACGGGCATATAAAACTAGATTGGTCAGTAAGCGAGGCTTACGGAATACCCCCCGCGTGGGCCCAGGTACCCCTAAAATATGTACAAATTTCCAAGTGTGTGGGCTTGTGACCTTGACTCTGGGATTAGCGCGAGCGGCATGAACGTGAATTTGTCACAGGGCGGTAGAGGTCCATTGGAGCAATGAGTGTGTAAAATGTGAAGCAGATCCGAGCAACGAAATAGAAGTTATAACCGATTTCTCTGATGTTAAGTTTTGTAAAGAGACTACCGTATAACCTTGAATTAACGCCCCCGGAGGCGTTACATTTTACAAAAGGGGGGGGGGGGCGTTTATTAGCCAGTAAAAAAAAAAAAAAAAAAAAAAAAAAAAATATTACCAAGGACCGCCAATTTCAAACTCAAATAAGGATTTAAGGATTATTTGTGTTTGAAATTGGCGGTCATTGGCAAAAAAAATATTTGTTTTATTTGGGGGGGGGGGGGTGGGGGGGGGGGGGGGGGGGGGGGAGGCGTTTATTTATAGCCAGAAAAAAAAAATAAAAAATTACCAAGGACCGCCAATTTCAAACACAAATAAGGATTTAAGGATTATTTGTGTTTGAAATTGGCAGTCATTGGTAAAATAAAAATTACCAAGGACCGCCAATTTCAAACACAAATAAGGATTTAAGGATTATTTGTGTTTGAAATTGGCGGAATGTGAAATGTGAAGCAGATCCGAGCAAGGAAATAGAAGTTATAAGCGATTTCTCTGATGTTAAGTTTTGTAAAGAGACTACCGTATAACCTCGAATTAACGCCCCCGGAGGCGTTACATTTTACAAAAGGGGGGGGGGCGTTTATTAGCCAGTAAAAAAAATAAAAATTACCAAGGACCGCCAATTTCAAACACAAATAAGGATTTAAGGATTATTTGTGTTTGAAATAGAATTTTTTTTTTTTTTTTTTTTTTATTATTTGGTGGGGGGGGGGGGGGGTAAGTATTTTCAATGAAAGAAATAGAAGTTATAACATATTTCTCTGATGTTAAGTTTTGTAAAGAGACTAAGTATTTGACCTTGACCTTGGGATCAGCGGGGGTCATGGATTTGGCACAGCATGGTATTAGAGCCTTACAGGAATGCATGTGTGAAATATTAAGAATTTTAGATGAAGGAAATAGAAGTTAGAACAATATTTCTCTGATGTTAAGTTTTGAAAAGAGACTAAGTATTTGACCTTGACCTTGGGATCAGCAGGGGTTGGACGGTCGTGGATTTGGCACAGCATGGTAGTAGAGCCTTACAGGAATGCATGTGTGAAATATTAAGTATTTTAGATGAAGGAAATAGAAGTTAGAACAATATTTCTCTGATGTTAAGTTTTGTAAAGAGACTAAGTATTTTGACCTTGACCTTGGTATCAGCGGGTTGGACGGTCGTGGATTTGGCACAGCATGGTAGTAGAGCCTTACAGGAATGCATGTGTGAAATATTAAGCATTTTAGATGAAGGAAATAGAAGTTATAACAATATTTCTCTGATGTTAAGTTTACGGACTAAGTATTTGACCTTGACCTTGGGATCTGCGGGGGTTGGACGGTCGTGGATTTGGCACAGCATGGTAGTAGAGCCTTACAGGAATGCATGTGTGAAATATGAAGCATTTTAGATGAAGGAAATAGAAGTTATAACAATATTTCTCTGATGTTAAGTTTACGGACGCACGGACGGACGGACAGACGGACAACCTGACTCCAGTATACCCCCCCACAACTCGTTGCGGGGGGTATAAAGATAACAAGAACAAATATCCCGCCTGGCGCAGTTTAATAGTACATACGGAGCTTGTAATAACCTTGGGGTTAGTGAGCACCGTGGGCTTTCTGTACAATGGTGTGAGATTGTTGTTAAAAAATAAAAATACACCTATGAAATATTAAAGCATTCCATTGAGGGAAAGAGAAGTTATAATGAAGAGTAAAGTTTTTGAAACAAAACATTTTCTATGTCCTTGACCTTGGGGTTAGCGGGCACCATACGCTTTATGTAGAATTATACAGGATGATCTGTGACCTTGACCTTGGGGTTACCGGACACCATGAACTTTCTGCAGATGATGCGGAATGTTGTTACAAATGCATGTATGAAATATTAAAACATACCATCAAGGGGAACAGAAGTTACAATAAACTAACCCAAGCGTTAAGTTTTGAAAACTGAGCATTTTCTAAGCCTGTGACCTTGACCTTGGGGTTAACGGGCACCATGGGCTTTCTGTAGAATCATGCCGGATGTTGCTATAGTTTACACCTAAGAAGTATTAAAGCATTCCATCAAGGGAAACAGAAGTTGTAATAAATTAAAGCGAGCGTTAAGTTTTTCAAACCCGGAATTTTCTAAGCCTGTGACCTTAACCTTTGGGGTTAGCGCGCACCATGGGCTATCTGTAGAATGATGCGGGATATTGTTTCAAATGCATGTATGGAATATTAAAGCATTCCATTGAGGGAAACAGAAGTTACAACAAATTAACCTGAGCGTTAGTTTTAGAAACATAGCCAAACACAAAAACCTAACGTTGAATACATGTGAAAAGTAGATCAATGAACCATGAAAACTAGACCAAGGTCACATGGGCTCCTTCTGTCGAGATGGTTACACCAGTGTTGATGTATACCAAGTTTGGAGGTCGTAGGACTTATAGTTTTCCGGAAACTGAGCTAAATGCAAAGACTTAACATTGAATGCATGTGAAATGTAGGTCAATAAACCATGAAAACTAGGTCAAGGTCACATGGGGTCCCTCTGTGTGAGATGGTTACACCACAGTGTTGATGTATACCGAAGCATTACATCAAGGGAAACGGAAGTTGTAACAAATTAAACCGAGCGTTAAGTAATCCAAACCGGGAAATTTCTAAGTCAGTGACCTTGACCTTTGGGGTTAGCGGGCACTATGGGCTTTCTGTAGAATGATGTGGAATGTTGTTACAAATGTATGTATGGAATATTAAAGCATTCCATTGAGGGAAACAGAAGTTACAGTGAATTAACCTGAGCGTTAAGTTTTAGAAACAGAACTAAACGCACAAACTCAATGAACCATGCAAACTAGGTCACGGTCACATGGACTCCCTCTGTGTGAGATGGTTACACCACAGTGTTGATGTATACCAAGAATGGAGGTCGTAGGATAGTTTGCTGGAAACCGAGCTAAACGCAAAAACTTAACGTGAAATGTTGACGCCGCCACATACGCCGATGACGGAAAAGCTATGCCTATGTCCCGCTTCTGCTAAAGCAGGCAGGACAAAAATAGTCAGACATTCGGTCCAACGACTTCCGGTATACCGTCGGACCGACGGCAATTTTAACGGACTGACCGACGACTTTCGTGGAGACTGGAGTTACAATGTAAAATGAACCATTCTGTAAGTCGGCGTGACGTCAAGGCAATATCCTCCATTTCAAAATTGGGTAAGATTGACTGAATTCACAATATGAGACATAAAATTAATGACTAAAAAAATATAAAACAAAATGATTTGAACATTAGGTGGGCATTGAATTATGTCAAGGGGTTATCAAACTTTACAAAGATGCCTTCAAACGTTTCCAGTCTGAATAAGTTGTTTGAAACTTTAAAAAATGATGAATTTATATAGGAAAACCGGTTGGATTACACCAGCGCTCTTCGCTGTCGGAGGCAATTATAACCTGCAGGCGCTCGAAATCGACGAAGTCCGACTTCCAAAATGTGTTATTGTGTAACATTTTGTTCAAACACGAAAACACATGACATTTCTATACAGTAAAACATTTGCCATCGACATTTAAATATGAACATTTTGAAGAAAGAGTGTTGCATTGAGTATTATTGTAAATTGCACAAAGTGGTACATGAGTGACAAATTATTAAGAAACATACACAAATGAAGAAAAGGAAACAAGGCTTCTTCAGTTGTTGTTGTTGTTGTTGTTGTCGTTGAGCTTCCCGCGCTGATTTTTCGCGGCACCATATTAAAATACGTTGTACAATGTCATGTAGTTGTGGTCTTAAAAGTATTAAAAACGTATTAAGAATATATTTAAAGTTTGTAAGATATTGTGCACGTTATTCTAAACAACTGTACATATATACACACATTTGCACTGGCTATGAGTTTTATCACAACTTTTTACATTTAAAATATTTAATTTCTCATATCTGTAGAACTGTAGGCATAGTAGGTATCATCATGTAGCTTGTAGGTATCATCATGTAGCTTATAGTGGTGGGTGAGCTGGTTTCCGTGTTGTTGTTGTTGTTGTCCTGGCTGGATATAAGTTCGGAACGGGTATGACTCAAATAATAAAAGGGCCCTTTTCTGTCCTTTTCTAAGAAAAGGACAGAAAAGGACTTCGTGCATAAGAAAAGGGCCTATAAAAACCACATTAACGGTTCAAATGAGTGTAAAACAATATTTATATATGTATAACGATATTTTATTGAGGTACCCATAAAATAAAACCCATATCATGAAGAATAAAGATGTTGTGCCATTTGAAGTAATCTCGACTCAACCGTGTATTGAAATATTTAAAATGGCGGACAGAAAAGGACTTCGTGTCTAAGAAAAGGGCCTATAAAAAACCACATTAACGGTTCAAATGAGTGTAAAACAATGTTTATATATGTAGCCCCAATTCTCGTGGATTCATGCCTTCTCATTGATTCGTGCCCTTAGAAAACAAGTGAATAAGCATATTCTAAGAATAGTGTTAATTGAAAATTATTTTAAAAATATATTACAGTTACATACAATTGTGATTTACCACCTATTTTGTGATTTTTCTACATATTTCCTTAATCTGAAGAGGGTCTGTTCGCAAATGATACATACAATGTGATAAATGTTGATTTCTAGGTGAATCTGGACTTCATCATATTTAAATTTGATTCATCTAGGCAGCAACACTTCTTTATTGTATGAGTGATCAAGGAATGTCACTCGAATGTGAAAAAGGTTGTAGGGCACGAACCTGATGAGAAGTTTCAAGATCAATTAGGTGACTTGGGTGGGTTATTTCTAGGGACTCTAAGACTTGCATAGACAATAATTTTGGTGAATTCCTTATGTCCACTCATAGTCAAGTGTTTGAACTTTATGTTGATGTATACATTTTCAGGAATTAATCAGAATATAACACACAATATGAATTTATGTGCTTAGGGGCACGGATCCATGAGAACAGGGACTATAACGATATTTTATTGAGGTAACCATAAAATAAAACCCATATCTTGTAGAATAAAGATGTTGTGCCATTTGAAGTAATCTCGACTCGAACCGTGTATTGAAATATTTAAAATGGCGGACAGAAAAGGACTTCGTGTCTAAGAAAAGGGCCTATAAAAACCACATTAAAGGTTTAAATGAGTGTAAAACGATGTTGTTATATGTGTAATGATATATTGAGGTAGCCATATAATAAAATTCATATAATGAATAATAAAGATGTTGTACCATTTTAAGCAATCTCTACTAAAACCGTGTATTGAAATATTTACAATGACGGACAGAAAAGGACGTCGTGCCTAAGAAAAGGGCCTATTAATACCACATTAACGGTTCAAATGAGTGCAAAACAATGTTTATATATGACATGTATAACGATATTTTATTGATGTACCCATAAAATAAAACCCATATCTTGAAGAATAAAGATGTTGTGCCATTTGAATTAATATAAAATGGCGGACAGAAAAGGACTTCGTGTCTAAGAAACGGGCCTATAAAAACCACATTAACGGTTCAAATGAGTGTAAAACGATGTGTTATATGTGTAATGATATATTATATGTACTCTGAAATTTATATTTCGGACAGAAAAGGACGTCTGTCTTAAGAAAAGAGCCTATATAAACTCTGTGTAGAGGTCTATTCCAACCCGCTGGCCCGGCCTTAAATAACCTTAGCTGTTGATAGGCTGTTAAACACCAATAATCATTTGGAAACCAATGTAGTGCTATAAGAAATGGACTGAAAAACTTACAGAAAAGGACTTGTGTGATAAGAAAAGGCCCTATATAAACTCTGCGCGGCCTTAAATAATATTAGCTGTTATTAGCTGTTGATAGACTGTTAAACACCAATAATCAATCAAAATATACTGGACATTTTTATTGGAACCAAGCATGAGTACTGCTACTATCATGAAAGAAAAAGAAAACATGACATCAACATTTTTATTTATTTTATTATATATTAGCATTTTTTTCATGTTTCCATGTCACCCAGGGCCCGGTGTTATAAAACTTTTTCCGTGCTCAACTTAAAGTTTTATAACCTCGGCCCGGGCCATGATGGTTATACAATGTTTGCAAATGTTAAAACCCCATTTCTGCATGTGCATATGAAACATTTGCCAATGGTAACATTACCAACTTCATTGTGAAGTTAGTCCCAATCGGTTATCGGCGTATGTGTACCTATGACAAATGTTTCATATTAAATATTTCTGACAAGTGTAGATCCTGATCATATAGTTACACAAAGTTTTGCAAATGTTGAAAAAATGGCCTATGAGACACGCCATGTGATTTCGTATCTTCGGGATCTGCGTATTTCACAAAATTTACAATACTATCATAAATGACGTCAAAAGTTGACAAAAATTCCAGAGTAAATGCAGAATTATATTCCAATTACGCATGTACTCGGGAATCCAATTTTCTGTAAATTTACACCATGAAATTACGTAGATGTCCGAAAGTACAAAATAGCGTGGCGTGTAAAATGACGTCAACAGTTGATATGCGGAATTATATTCGAATATTAATTGCCCGGTACAAAACAAATTACTACAAACCAATTACTATATGCATAATTCCATAAAGTGCCTGTCTTCAAGTTAACATTTTATGCTAATATTAGTACATCTTAAATACTCATTTCAAACTATCAAATATTGTAAATTTTGTAAAAAATTTTTTTATAAATATACGATGATGCCCGTATATAAGCCCTTTTCTTAACACACTAGTCCTTTTCTGTACGTACTTTTCTGTCTATTTCTTATAGCAGAAACCACATTAAAGTTATGTGTTTTATTTTATGGGTACATATATATAACATTATACATACATAAACATCGTTTTACACTAATTTGAAGCTTTAATGTTGTTTTTATAGGCCCTTTTCTTAGGCACTAAGTCCTTTTCTGTCCGCCATTTTAAATATTTCACTACACGATTTGAGTAAGAGATTGCTTCAAATGACACAACAGCTTTATTCTTCATTATATGCGTTTTAATTTATGGGTACATCGATATAATATCGTTATACATATTTAAACATCGTTTTACACTAATTTGAAGCTTTAATGTTGTTTTTATAGGCCCTTTTCTTAGGCACGAAGTCCTTTTCTGTCCGCCATTTTAAATATTTCAATACACGGTTTTAGTAGAGATTGCTTCAAATGGCACAACATCTTTATTCTTCATGATATGGGTTTTATGTTATGGGTACCTCAATAAAATATCGTTACACATATATAAACATTGTTTTACACTCATTTGAACCGTTAGTGTGGTTTTTATAGGCCCGTTTCTTAGACACGAAGTCCTTTTCTGTCCGCCATTTTGTATAGTTCAAGACACGTTTTGAGTCGAGATTACTTCAAATGGCACAACATCTTTATTCTTCATGATATGGGTTTTATTTTATGGGTACCTCAATAAAATATCGCCATACATATATAAACATTGTTTTACACTCATTTGAACGGTTAATGTGGTTTTTATAGGCCCTTTTCTTAGGCACGAAGTTCTTTTCTGTCCTTTTCTTAGAAAAGGACAGAAAAGGGCCCTTTTCTTATTTGAGTCATACCGGTTCGGAACAGTTTAAATGGCTTCTGGGCCGCGAGTCCCGAGTTTAGCGGCACTAAAAATTCTCAGGTAGGCCGCTGAGCGAGGTGCGGAATGTTTGGCCGTGTTGATTGATAAGTGTATGCAAATTGCAAATATTGAAAACATCCAACTTCTAATACAATTCATAGATGTTCGTACAGGTATACATTTGTAAGTACACGACGCTTCCCGAAATTAGCATGATATATGAACGTTTAGCACACGTAAAAGAGGTCCAAATAAGGTGATAGAGACATTGTCTATTTGGAACAAAACTCACAACATATTGATAGCAAGAGACCCTAAGTAGGGACTCTTTCTTAGACAATAAAATAGCAGATAGCCAACATACAACGCAAACTACAAATATATTAATCAGCATACGTGATAAAAATGAAACGTAAACGCCGTATACATACATACGCTGGGTTATTTATTAATTTGAACATATGGTCGCATCCATATATAAAATAAAACAAGAAATGTGTTTATTGTTCGGGTCAATCAGTTTTACTTTGTATGCTATGTGGAATACACAAATGGTGTTTTATTTAGGTGTGTACATTAAAAGTGACGTCACGACTTTTTTCAACTGAAGAGCATTTTTTCGTTTTGAAAAAAGAATTTGGAGTAGACAAATGGATATACATGTACTTGATTTTAGCAAAAAGAAATTCAGCTATATATTATTCCAGGGCCGGTGGACTTTTGCACGATAGGCGTTAGTGGGTTTCGCACTATAATAATGGTTATAGTGTCAGCCGGCGATACATGCACCTTGTCTTCCAAAAATGGAAATGGTTCTACGTTGTGAACTAATGGTGAAATTTGACGAACGTTTTGTTAAAATGAAATTGCGGCGTAGTTTTATGGACATTACATAAGACGCACGCACGCACACATACACATAGTAATATATGTATGCTTAGAGAATAAAAAAACATAGGATGCATGTAATGTGTTTGGTATCGAAGTCATGGTCATTTAGGTGATTGAATGTGTTGTTTATTAAAGTCTCATCAATGTACATACATAATAACAATACATTTACAAGTGCATTCAAATAGTACATTGTCATTCTGTGTAAGATTTATAAGAGACTAATATCGATCAAATAGCTACATACATACCTTACAGTAAAATTACGTTACACGGTTGATACTGGTACACTAGTTTATGTCACTGTGTGTATAACCTGGTTAAAAAAACAACCGTGATGTCAACATCTAATACCATACTACAAAGCCCTTGTTAACAGCCTAAAACTAACGCTAAGCAGCCATTGCTAATCGTAAAATGATTTAGAATAATTGCGATAAAAAATTGGTATCATAAAAACAACGTTATCACCACTATTAGGTCGTATATGATCTAAGTAGCTATGACTATTTAGAGTACACATGCTTAAAAACTAGTGATGATAACTTAATACAATATTACAGTATTTACACAACAAACTAATATATCGAAATAGAGTTAAATATGCTACTCATCGATATAAGAAGGCACATCTTCTTTTCAAAATACGACAGCAGGTTTTGGCACATTAATTCATAATATCACCGTTAGAGAATACAAAAACAAACCTTTCAATATCTGGAAGAATAACACGTTTTCTCGAACAATTAATTTATACAATAAGAGTATAGTTCGCATGTTAACAACGCATGCATTTCAGTTTCAACAGCATTAGCATCACAACATAGACATAGTCTTGAATCTAGTACAATGCCTTCATACCGCCCAGTTTCCAACTTTAATTAGTGGCACAACGCCACACCGAAACTTGGCAACTGCTGACCTGTGCTTAAACGGGAATAAACAGTTTACAATATGATTCTGTTTCAAATGTAGTTTTAAACAAACAGTATGACCTGAGCTTATTATTTCCCTGACCATGTGTACTGCTATTCGGTTAATATAGTCATACCACCAAGCAAACCACGTACTTGTTCATCATTGCTGTCACAATATCCTCCTGAATTGCTCTTTTCACAACAAATGCGTCAACTTTCAAATATTTATCAATCTGTAAATCATTAAAATGTCTAATGACAGTATAACATCAATTTTGACACCACTTAAATATACGCTTGTTAATTCTATCTACATGTCATATTAATACATCGGCTCCAGTGATTGACTATTCATTTCCACTGGTGAATGCTGGTTGCCATGTCATATCACCGGAAATAGCAGCAGTGGGATTATATTTTCCTACGCCCATAAAGAAGCGCATATATAGCTCTGTTTTGTATAGCATTAATGCATTGAAATTATCGATTTCCCCATACCGCTGCACCATATGCTATGACTGGCCAAACCATCGAGTCATAGAGCTTCGTGAAAACGTCACAAGGCAGACCACCAATGTATTTCGACTTTGCAGTGATAAGACCTAGAGGTTTACCCGTGCTCTGTGCAACCGTTTTGGCAGTTATATTAAAGTAAAGATACTCATTCAGAACAAGTCCAAGGTATGTATATTTATTAACAACATGTATACATATGTTACTGCATAGGAACGTATACGTATGTATCGTTCCAGTAATTGACTTCGGTATGAACAATGCACAACATTACTCTTATTACCGTTAACACATGTACACATACGTTCTGATGGAGTCCAGTCATGCAGTTCATTTAAAATATGTTGTAAATCACATTCATTTTCTGCGACTAAAACAATGTCATCAGCATACAATAAAATAGCAACATGCTCATCTCCCACCGGTATACATTTGTCTAACGCATTCATTTTCAGCGCAAGGTCATTAATGTACAAATTGAATAACAGAGGTGATAAACTACAGCATTGTCTTAGTCCAGACGTGACATCGAAACTATCAGTTGTAAAACCAATAACACCAATTTAAGATAGCCTGTTCCACAACATATTTCGATTAACAGTATCATATGCCTGTTTACAATCTATTAACGCATATAATGTTGACAGTTTACGTCTTTTCTTGTGTTAATGATACTTGTTAATGCAACTATATGGTCATTTGTACTTCGACGTTTTCTGAAACCATTCTGTCGATCACATATTTCATCAGCGCATTCTGCCCAACGAGATAGCCTTTCATTTAAAATAAAACAATACAACTTATACATACAACATGTGCATTAAATGAAGGAGGCAATGAGGCGGTTAATTTAACATAGTTAATTCATTCTTCCATCGCACGAAGCCGGCATGTAAGACAATGAAAAAGGCTGAGTGTGAGTGCATGTGATATATGGAGACTCAGCCGTAACAGTGTTATCCTATATAATGACGATATTTGCCGGTCAGGGAAAAACATATCAGGCAGGGAATGATCGATATTGGGTTATGCAAAGTATGATGTAATATGTTTTCCGGCCCAGCTATTGTCGTTTCGCGGCTTATCCTTATATACGGGTTGCTATTATTCGAGTTCAGGTGCGGCGTTTATCTGTTGTTATTTGGTTAGATGACAATGTGTTTTACATATTCTGAAGACGAAAGAAAAAGTGAACATAATACACGGCGGTATAGTAATTGCCCATATATTAGTGAGCGGCGTGTGTGTGCATGTATTTAGGTACCTATATATAGCAGCCATCAACGTATCAAAGAAAGCGAGTGCATTTACGGGCCGCGAGGAACCCTGGGGTGGGAGATAGCAAACGCATGCATTGATACAAACGTTGTCAATCTTATGTTTATGTTTGATGATTATATTAATGACGCATAATGCAACCTGCTTGAGGTATAGCCATTTGTAGTCGAAGATAAAACAAATAGTATAGCCGTTAAAGGTGGGTACTCTCAAATTATGAAAACAATACATCTTTACGGAAATTAAGCGGGTAATAATTATGCAACTATTCAACATTTGTTTAACATCGAAAGTGTCCGTTTTTACACAGTATTAACTAATATTTTAATTTCGTGTCGGTAGTGGTGATCACCAGTGTATGTACATGTGAAGGAATGGTGATTAGTTTTAATTATTTAAATAAATAACGTGTATAAACTTAGTTATGACTGCTGACGATATCTTATACAGTGTATTTGTGTACACCAGAAAGTTGCTTGTACGAATAAATATTGATTTTCGGTCATATTTTGAGAAAACGCGGTTATCTCCCCTGACCTCAAACTTATTAAAATCTGCCATTCAAATAAGGCAAAATAATGCCAATACATGTACCAGGTAATAACAAATTAATAAAATTGATATTTTTTGTATATTAATGACATAACTAATGGTAGAAACAATAGAAAGATATATAGCCCCTACAATACATCCTGATGTGCGGGACCCCATCTTTAACCATTGTGAGACGGTAAATAAATAAATAATAATAATAATCAACTGTTCCAGTGATACTATCTGACAAACATTATAAACACTGATCAGTTTATTGATATAAGTGTTGATTGATCGATCGATTGATTGGTGAATTAATTAATTGATCGATTGATCGATCGATTGATTGCCCGCAACATCAATAATACCTTTTTGCTGATCAATGTGTTAGTATAAACGTACTCTGGAATACAGCTGGTATGTCAACTGACAACTCTGAGAGACCACTGCAATTAGACCCATGTGATGGAGGGTCATAAAATACGCCTCCATACCGCCGTACATGGCCGCATTTTGGCCGCACATTTGGCCGTTTGACCGCAGCTTAGACTAGTCATTGTGGCTGGGCGATAAGATTGGTAACGATAAGATTAGTGGTATTAGTGGAACCCGGAAGTAAGTTTTGTCTAGTTTTGTGGAGAAAAGTTGCTACAAAATGCTTTCAAAATAAGTAAGTAATGAAAATGAATTGGTAACTTGTGAGTTCTTGTTGGCAATATCACGTCGTAGCCCCATATACTCTAGACATCAAAAAGAACGACCCCCACTTTACAGTAAATTGTACGACATTCACGTTGATCTGTCCTGTGTCACTCAGACGCTTATCCTTATTAAACACATGATGCAATATAGTAGCTAAGGGGGGCAGTGACCAGTTAATTTAAAATTATCAATTTCACGCCCTCGGACAGTATGTATTTCATTCAATATTCCAAATAAGTGGGCAGACAGCAATATGAGTTCGACATTTGTGACCTAGACACACTAGAAGCTTTTACATAAACACAAATATGCTGCTCTATTAGTGCTCCTTTATACCTATGCAGGAATGTGAAATATCTTAGATATGGCAAGAAATCATACCACTTTCCCTGATGGGCGTGTTTGTGTACTAGTGACTCTACATGCATTCAAAGTATTACTACAACTACAACTGTCTACAGTGACAATTACTGGGACAGTACAATCTTCTACGGGGTACACACTGGTATACAGCATCTACATAGTACTACATAGTACTACAAGGTTCTACAAGGGTCTACAGGGGCACACACTGGTATACAGCATCTACATAGTACTACATAGTACAACAGGGTCTACGGGGCACAACACTGGTATACAGCAACTACATAGTACTAGGGGCATATTACTACAGGGTCTACGGGGGCACAACACTGGTACAGCATCTACATAGAACTAAACATAGTACTACAAGGGTCTACGGGGCACACACTGGTATACAGCATCTACAGTACTACATGGTACTACAAGGGTCTACCTGGGCACACACTGGTATCCAGCAATCTACATATACTACATAGTACTACAAGGGTCCTACGGGGGCACACACTGGTATACAGCAATTCTACATAGTACTACAGGTCTACAAGGGTGGTCCACTGGGGCACACAAACGGTATAACAGCATCTACATAGTACTACATAGTACACAATGTTATACAAGGGTCTACAGGGGCACACCCTGGATACAGCATCTACATAGAACTACATGGTACTTACAAGTTCTACAGGTCTACGGGGGCAACAACCAACCTGGTATACACAATCTACATAGTATTACTTAGTACTACAAGGTTCTACAAGGGCACACACTGGTATACAGCATCTACCGGTACATAGTACTACAAGGTTCTAGAAGGGCACACAATGGTATACATCATCCAGTGTGTAGCTGACATAACTGGTATCAAAGTATAGCCAACAGTAAATTAATAAAAATAAACAACACAGTAGTTGTTTACTTCAATGTTGTCTGTAATTCAGGTGCTTATTTTTCGCCACAATCTCTTTACAGCCACAAAGACTGCAAGAGCTTTGTTTCGACTGCTCGACTTGATTGTATGTAATTTAGCAACACATGGAGAAATAAGAACTGTAACAGTGAGGCGGTTCATATGATCGTCACAATATGTGGAGAAATAAGAACTGTAACAGCGAGACGGTTCAAATGGTCATCACAATATGTGGAGAATATTATTTATGGTGGTCACAATATGTGGAGAAATAAGAACTGCTGTAACAGTGAGACGGTTCAAATGATCGCAATATATGCAAAAATAGTCTACAGGTATACAAAATAGTCTACAGCATCTACAATAAGGTACAATGGGTTACATAGGGTACAAGGGCACAAACTAGTCTACATCATCTACAAGTAGACTAACAAGTGTTTACAAGTTCTGCATACCAATTAAATGTGTCCATTTCCTGCGTCAAATCTGTGGCCAGATATCTCTGTTCTAAGTAAGAAGTGTGTATTTTCCTGACTGTGATTTATGGCCCCACATACTCCCTGTGGTATGTATGAGAAAATCGGTATTGTTTCATTTGTGAGCATGAAGCATGACTGGTGTTTTATTGATGGAATGACTAACAGTGCAGATCCTGATCAGACTGTGCAGATGCACAGCCTGATCTGGATCTACTCTGGCCGCAAAACCCATAAACTCCATTTCTGCATACACAGCCACTTTTATCAAAAACATTGGTAGTTTACGAGACAAGAAACTTTCAGCTGAATGTAAATTTCTGTAAGTTGTCTATTTTTCCCATTGTTTTTTTTCTGACTGGTGTATGACTCCCACCGATTCCCTGTGCAGTGGTGTGTATGAGAAAACAGGTATTGTTAAATTAGTGAGCTTAGTTTGTTTGTTTATTAGTGTTTAACGGCCTGTCAACACTAAGGTCATGTAAGGCCGGGCAAATGGGTTCGATCCCATTTTAACCTGCTGCATTGGGGGGAAATCCCAAAATCAGAACGGAATATTTACATTGAGAAAAAATATATTCAGCCCTGAAATTTGAATAACTTGACCTGGTGACAGTTCCATACCACACCAAAGTCACTTGGCCCCTTCCCCTCAAATAGAATTACGAATAATCATAATACTCATATAAGGGGTATAACCAGAGTCACATACAAAATGCCAAATACGTATGTGAAGGCCAAACCAGGTATCCAGTCGGAATTCCGGTAAGGATGAACGCCGATCGTTGAATTACCCGTCGCATGCTCCCGACCAACCCTAGTGAGCTTTGTAGACCCAATATAAGACTACATCTGGAATCAGTAGAACTGATGAGTGAAGATAGATCTACACTCAGTCTGGCAATTGGTTAGTACATATGTGTAGCACCTGATCTATTTACCATTTGTTGCTGCGTCTGGAGAAAACAGGTTTATTTTATTTGTCACCAGTGTATATCTCTCTCTTAACATGTGTGAGCGTGAAGCATGACGGGTGTTTCAATGATGGAATGGCGAAGAGTGCGGATGCACAGGCTGATCTGGATCTACACTGGCCACAAAACCGATAATCCCAATGTCTCCCAACACATCCGCATTTACCAAAAACATTGTTATGTTATAAGACAAGGTATTTTGTCATCCCGCGTCTGTCCGTTCGTAAGATTTGCATTAAAGGTTTTATTTGTCGGTCCAGGTGGCGGCTGGGGGCATCCATGAGCCTCTGCTCACTTGCTCTAGTTTCTTATGATGCAAGGCAATTGGAGTCCGGCCATAAATCACAGGAAAATATACATAGGTTGAACCTGATGTGAAAAATAGACAACTTATAGAAATGGACATTCAACTCAAAGTATATTGTCTCATAAACTACCAACGGTTTTGGTAAATGGTAAATAGACCATCTATACTATCCAATAGCCAGACTGAGTGTAGACCTGTCTTCACTCATCTTCTGATTCCAGATGTAGTCTTATTATTATATTGGGTCTACAACGCTCACAAATGTAAAAACAATACCGGTTTTCTCATACATACCATTGCACAGGGAGTCTGGGGGCCATAAATCAGTCAGAAAATGCTACACACTTCTAAGTTAGAACAATGGGAAACATATACAATGGCCACTCACATCAAAGTATCTTGTCTCATAAACTACCAACGGTTTTCAGTAAATGTGGCTGTGACTGCAGAAATGGAGCTTAAGGGTTTTGCAGTCAGTGTAAATCCAGATCAGCTTGTGCATCCACATGGTCTGATCAGAATTCGCACTATTCGCCATCCTATCAATAAAATGACCGTCATGCTTCACGCTCCCAAATGTAACAATACGTGTTTTCTCATACATACCACAGAGAGTCTGTGGGCCATAAATCACAGCCAGGAAAATACACACTTCATAATTAGAACAGAGATATCTGCCACAGATTTGACACAGGAAATGAACTTTTAATCCGTATGATGAACTTGTAAACACTTGGTAGTCTACCATATAGACCTTGTCATTTTCTAGGCAAGGCTATCATGATCATGTACGATCATGATGAGGATATACACTGTTTGATACCTTGTATCAACAAGATGGCCGTGGCCTGTATATCACGCGCGCCGAAGCCAGTATGTACGTATAGATGAACAGCATGTGCCCGTCTTGTATAGACCAGCATAGCTCTGTACAACGTATAGATGTACATGTATAGCATGTGCCCATCTTGTACAGACCAGCATAGCTCTGTACAATGTATACATGTACAGCATGTGCCCGTCTAGTATAGACCAGCATAGCTCTGTACAACGTATACATGTACAGCATGTGCCCATCTTGTACAGACCAGCATAATTTTGTACAACGTATACATGTACAGTATGTGCCCGTCTAGTATAGACCAGCATAGTTTTGTTCAACGTATACGTGTACAGCATGTGCCCGTCTTGTATAGACCAGCATAGCTCTGTACAATGTATATATGAGCGCCCTGTGCGATTTCCAACGTTAGGCTCAAAATAACGTTACTTCGGAAATCCTGGTTTTCTGACGTCACTATGTGGAGCAGACGACGTTTCAGAATTGAGTCGCTTAACGTCTAACGTCAATTTATGTGACAAACTTAGCTCGGAAACTGAGAGTCAACGATTTCGATCTAAGTAGAAACTTTAGATATAGTTTGATTATTGATTTTTGTATGATTCATGAGCTCTTGTGTCTCTACTCTAGTCTATATAATCGATGAATACCGACTACGTTAAGTACGGTGTATGCCTACCGAATCGTTTCGATGTTTGACAAACGTTTTGGATTCAGGAAGGAACGTAAACCATGTATACATAGCCTACATAGTGTTTCTGCCACCACATACTAGTTTAGTATGTTTATTTTGTTACAACGTGAACATAAACTGTTAACTAATTAATATTTCGTCTGAAAATTTTATTTGAGGTGGATTTCACAAGGTTGTTTATACATTACATACTATAATCCCGAGAGGAGTTGCTTCCCTAGCCGATCGATAAAAGTCAACAGTTTACCGCAGAAGCCATGTCGGCCTTGGTGACCGAGTGGTTTTGTGCTGTGTTTGATTTACGGAAGTGGTGGCTGGAAGTTTGGTGGATGACATAAATGTACGATAGGTTTGAGTAATATGTTTAGCAACGTTGTCAAAAATGGATTACTGTGGCAGTATGGAGGGACTGACGTGCGTACGCATTGACGAATAGTGACCTGCTTTGTCCGATCTGCTTTGTCCGACCTTCTACATTGCAATCAATGTCATCAGGAACAGAAACGTGACAATACAAATCACCATACCATACACTGTTACTGGGATAACATCTATTAAGAAATTCAATGCGATGTATTAATTATACATTTTAAGTAAATACATAAAAACTGATGCATTAGTGAAATTAGAAACTGAAACATGAAACCGGTTGACTTCTTTTTTGTATATCACAGTATTTTCTGTCACGTCATGCAACATTAAATGAACTCACGTGACATAGTCTCGTGATGTAATACAATATGCCCTTGATACATCAGGTGACGATGCAATCACCGACGTGACACTGTGACTGGGTACAATACAAACCATATTGTCTGGGTGGCTACGTGTATCGAGTCTAGAACATATATCAGTGATTCTATATTGTATGTACATCTGGTGTCCCGGTGTAATTTACTGACAAATCACACAATTTATAAGTAAAAGATTTTTTTTTCAGTATAAAAGAAACTATGTATAATACCAATCCATTAAGAAAACAGTATTTACAATTGTTGTTATGTGTGTTTAGTTATTATTTTCTGTTGTTGGCATACGTATGGTGCACCTAATGCAATGAACACTGTTTATGGGCGCCCGATTGATAAATAAACACGGTGGTAACACAACTTAAGTCATTGCCGAGAACGAGGCCGGTCTGTATTCAGAATTTTAAGGTTACACATTACATGCATCATTACCGTTCGGAGTTTATACACGTCCATATGTATGTAGGTCGACTGAAACCAAAATGGGTAGATAGACACACTTACAACGTTGCCTTTGCATATTCTACCTTCATGATGCGTTGTATACAGCGGGGTGAAAAATGGGAGTTTTTAAAGAAAAATCATTACCGTTACGGTCATTTCCGTTACAAAATTGTGTAACGGTAATGACGATCGTGTAACGGCAATGCGTCAATTAGATATAAACCAGGTCCCATCAGTTGTCGGTCAGTAATGGCACATTTATTTATTCAGACCTACAACATTTATATATCAAGATTTAATTAGTAAAAGCTCTGAAACAACAAAAAACAGACACAGCTTCAAGGAGTGTGGGTTTCTATTGGCAATCACATTAAAAGTAAACACTAACTTGAAGTTATATTGTACAGCATATTCAAAGTATAAATATGTTTCTTATATATGCTGTATTAGTATTTTAAATAATTGGAAAGTCATTACCGTTACGTTTTGTCATTACCGTTACATAATCATTTCCGTTACGCCCATATTTTTGGAGGCTGTGCTATTAATTAAATGTAGCTTTATAACGATGTTTGGTACATGTGGTAAAACACGGCATTCTGTTACATGCCAAGCTATTTTGTTTTGCTTAACTTTACTGATTCATATTAAATACATGTTGTTGGGTTACCACAAATGAGAAATTCCACGACTTGCTACTAAATTTCTCTGTTTCAAACTAATACAATTAGCTTACCATATTCTTGACACTTTTCTAAATAGATGCCCCTTCAGTTTTATGTTTTATGCCGTTGAAAAGAAAAAAAATGTAAATGTAAAGCTATATTTACGTCATGTAAATGTATGTAACGGAAATGACATTTCTGAGACCCCTGGTCCCTTGAAGTGGAAATAAAATATATAAAATGACGAGAACAATTGGCTATACTATTATAAATAGTATTATTTCTCCAAAATGTTAATTCCTAGAAATATTTTTACTACCACAAATTATGTATTACACATCCATGAAATAGGTTCACTAATCAAATTTTTCACAGCTGGCAATCATTCGGTAATTATATTGGATCTGGGTGACAACCTCAGTGTAAAATGAAGAATATGCTCAGAAGACACAGACTAATGAATTTCAGCTCATAGTGTATAAATTTAAATTTAATGAAGCCTAATCCATTTTCTCCTAAGGTGACCTAACACAACCAATAATAGTCATAAATCACACATCACCTGACCCAGGTCCTGTTGCCATGGCAGCAGACCAAAAATTACAAGATAACCTGCAGTTTTAAGACAAAACCACCAACTGCAGAATAAATGCTACTAAATTGCATCCAGCACAACTCCAGGACACTCTAGAGAATAGACTTGTAGACCCTGATCAGTTTGTGTAGGCTGGTCATGATGTATTCTATCATTGCATTGTCACCAGACAAGCATGTGGACTTAAATCTCACAAAACAACTTAAAATATTACTTTTCTATGCTGGTATAAAAGAGAAGAGTGCAGGCTTTTGGAAATGGGTAGTTTTAAGCCATAAACCACACTGACCACCCTCAAATATACAGAAATATGGCAGTGACTGGAGGAATGGGGCTTATGTGATTTGTGACCAGTGTATACGTAGCTCTTGCTCAAATAGCTCACACCGGTAGCCTGATAACGATCTATAATACTTGTTAGTAGCACAACGGGCATTTCATTGACAAAATGGCAAACAGCACAGATTCTGATCAGACTGTGTGAATGCGACAGTTTGACCTTGATCTACATTGGTGGAAAAACCCATAAGCCCCATTTCTCCAGTACCATCCACAATTTATGACAATAAAATACATACATTTTATTTTAATTCATAGCCTATTTTTACTTTTGCCCCATACATTAGTGATACTTAATTGTGTTGCACTGTCAATATAGGTGCATATCTAAAAGTCAGATTTTTTAAATTTAATATATTAATTAAATTCACCTGCTGGTATAAAATAGTTCTATCTCATAGTTGTTGTTTAAACATAAACATAATAAAAAGAATGTCTACACTCTATGCTGCAGTAATATTGGATACTTTATGATCTGCTATGAGGATTTGTATTGTAGATAGTTGTAGTACATGTACCTGTATACTAGTACACAAACATGCCTATCAGGGAAAGTGGTATGCTTTCATGCCATATATGAAATATCTTGGTGCAACCTCTTTAAAATTGTCCAATTCTGATGTAAAATATTCACTTTAAAACCATGCCGTGCCACGCTACTTGCGGAACTACAGATTGAATGTTGTATGTGTTCTCAATCATCATCCAGAGGCAAATGCACTATCATCCAGGGGGGGGGGCCCCCCCCCCCCAATAATTTTATATGCCCCCCAATAATTCTGTAAATTTTGGATTTTTATTCTAATATATTTGTGTAATCATGAGTACTGGGAACTTTGCTGAGAATGCAGGAAATGGCATTTCACACCACTTGGATTTCAAAATTTCCGGGGGGGGGGGACATGACCCCGGACCCCCCTAGCGCTATCGGGCCCTTCGGGTCCTCAACATTGGGCCCCCCCCCAATAATGTTCGGCTTCCGCCGCCTATGTCATGGTGCAAACCAGTTCCCATCCATAAATTTTCTCTGAAATAAATTCTTGTTTGAAACTCCCAGAAAAATCTGTTGTTTTGATCAGTTTTTGTCACAACATACCCTCAATTCGTATTTGCCCATTTCTGATCAATGGGAACAGGTCAGATGGCCCTGGAATGAGCATTCATCAATTAATACGATGTAAAATCTGAATAAAATACAAAATCAACTACAAAAAATTCATTAAAGAATTAAAATGAATTTTAATCAGCAGAAAGTGTAATATTTATAAATTTCACCGGTGCCATTATACGAAACTGGCGGCTAACTGGTCACTGCTACCTAATCATTGGTACACGACCTTTACGTAATAAGTGTAAATTACTCGTTACTCTATACACAATATCAAAATTTCCACAACGTAATGTTACCGGAGTACCAAATTTGTTAAGCTCGGCAGTTGGGTTGTAATGGAATTATGTCTACTGTCTGTTTCACTTTTTTCTGCCGACAAACTTTTGGCTATTAAATACATTAAATCTAAAAAATATTTATAAGTAAGTAATTTTTCATCAATAACAAAAAAGTCACCCTCCCCAAAAAAAAGATTTTCCTATGGGAATTTAACATGGGGAGTCAATTTCCAAAACTTTTGTTTTCTGAAGGATCAAAAAACGAAAACAATTGGATATTAACTTCGAAACCTGGCGAGATAGCTTGAAAATGATGTAACTAAGAAAACAAAAGTTAGATTTTGAAAATCGGTCCACAAATAAAAAAAGATTTAAAAAAAAAATAAATATTTTTAGCCCCCATGTTAAATTCCCATTTTCTGTATCCGTGAGAGCTGAGACCCTTATAGTGTAAACTTTAGTCACATAATTAGGATTGTATATCCTAATTAGGAGTTAGTATCTCCTAATTATGACTTACTATCTCCTAATTAGGACTTATTATCTCCAAATTATTTTTAGTATCTCGTAATTAGGAGTTATTGTCTCATAATTAGGAGATAAAATATTTTTAGCATTGACACATATAGTTAGGACTTAGTATCACCTAATTAGGACGTATTGTCTCCTAATTAGGACTTACTATCTGTGTAAGTAAGTCCTAATTATGAGATACTATCTCCTAATTAGGAGATAATATCTTCTAATTAGTGTTACTTGATCCGTTAGTGGCTTTCTCGCATGGATGGCTATCCACCCACTGACATTCAGGTGACCTTCACCTTGGTGACCTTAACCTTTGCATCAATATTTTTGTATTTACTTACAAATGTTCAATGTCTCCTGATCTGTTAGTCAGATCAATAGCTTCCTCACATTGATGGCTATCCACCCAGTGTCTCATTCGGGTGACCGTGACTATGGTGACCTTGACCTTCATGTCAATAATTTTGGACGTACATCCAAAGGTTGAATCTCTCTTGATTCGTTAGTCAGATCATCTCCAAACTTCATCAATCGCTTCTTCACATTGATGGATATCTACTAGTGTAATTTAGCTGACCTTGACCTTGGTGACCTTTACCTTGGTGTCAACAATTTTGGACATATGTCCAAATGTTGAATATCTCCTGATGCGTTCATAAAATTACCAAATTTCATTAATAGCTTCCTCACATTGATAGCAATGCATCCAGTATCATTTCAATGACCTTGGCCGTCACCTTTGTTGACCTTGACTTTTGTGTCAATAATTTTTGATGTACGTCAAAATGTTGAATATCTCTTGATCCGATCGTCGGAACATTACCAAACTTCACCAATGCTTCCTTCCTCACTCCACCCAGTGTCATTTGTGTGACCTTGATCTTGGTCACTGTGTCCTTCGTATCAATATTTCGGTATTTTGGACTTCCTGATATTGTGACGTTGACCTTGATAACCGTGACCTTCGTGGCGATCGCCTCATTTGGTGGATGAGACACTCGCCGGCGATCATCTTGTTTCTCGTTAACTGGTACCGTCACAAACTGGATACACACATATAGAGTACACTCAGAGTGTTTTGTGCCTTTTCCACTCTCTCACGGTGGGAGGAATTTTCTCAGAGTGGGAAAATCACGGTGGGAGTTATGTGCCTCCCACGGTGACCATATATTTTACCTGTATTACCACCGCGGACGGAGACCAAGCTGGACAAACTTCCAATAGCCATAAAACGGCCACGGTGTTCCCCCGTGATACGACCCCGCGTTCCACCGGGACGCCAGGCTGGCTTACCTGTACAGTCATAGCGTAGTACCCAAACATTTACGGGTGGCATATAGTGTTTGGACCGTCCGTCTGTCCGTCCGTCTGTCTGTCCGGGCACACATTAGGGTACTTATGTGGCTAGCCCCACAGGGTTATGGACTTGGTAAAGGATAGGGTTGGTTACAATTAGCCACCTAAAAAATCCTTTTATGTGGCTAAAAATCGTTTTATGTGGCTAATATTTAACATGTGATAAGCCACATAAGTATAGTACTGTAAGAACGTCCGTCCGTCCGTCACACTTTTCGGTTAACCACTTTGTCACAGTTTCTCAAACTGGCCATAGCATCTACATAAGTTGCTTAATCGCTTCAATACTTCAACACTTCATTCATTGGTATGTGTGCCACACCTGCCTTTTCATAATTTATATGACCTTCGCCTTTTCACCTTCACCAGGTTACTTAAATGACTTAACAATTTTGGTTAACCAGTTCGTCACAGTTTCTCAAACTGGCCATATCATCTACATAATTTGCTTAATCGCTTCAATACTTCAACACTTCATTCATTGGTATGTGTGCCACACCTGCCTTTTCATAATTTATATGACCTTCGCCTTTTCACCTTCACCAGGTTACTTAAATGACTTAACAATTTTGGTTAACCAGTTCGTCACAGTTTCTCAAACTGGCCATATCATCTACATAAGTTGCTTAATCGCTTCAATACTTCAACACTTCATTCATTGGTATGTGTGCCACACCTGCCTTTTCATAATTTATATGACCTTCGCCTTTTCACCTTCACCAGGTTACTTAAATGACTTAACCACTTTGTCACAGTTTCTCAAATATGCTGCAGGTGGCATCCGCGTTCGACAGACGCAGTTCTTGTTTATTCATTTATTTTTATAAATACATGTATATACATTTTTCCTTTCAAACAAACATTTCTTAACAAGAACAAAACATGAGAATCGTCTCCTAAGCACATGAGAATCATCTCGCGCTTTGGCATCGCGAAATCGCCTTCCGCTGAAGCTTTTGTAAATACAGGGTTTGCTCATGGTGTGTAAAACGGATACGTCTTGAAATTTCGCTTTGCGCATGCATGCAAGTAAAACGCAATTCCAACACGAGGCGAGAGCGCGAAAACGCACGACTGAATATAATATAATGTCCCATTTTCACCTCGCGATCTCACTTTGCATTTTCGCGATCTGGCGCATGGATTGACATCGCGAAAACGCGAGAATGTAACTGGCCCTAACAGGACACTGTAGTATCATAATCGCCTTAGGAAACGATAATCATGTGCTGTAAAACATTATTTTAATTAAGAAACAGAAGAAATGTGGATATTGGGGAATATGTCAGATACATATGAAAGGGTTTTCGCGATCTTGTGTAGAGGTCGAGATCGAGTAAATGCGAGTTACAAATCAATAACCCCTGATCTATATTTGACCTTGACCTACATTTCCTCTTGAATTACTTAGTTAATTCCCCTTGGTTACGGTTTTTAGTCAAGCTTGTATATGGAATACTACTGGCCCTACACCCACCATACTTGGACAACTTCATCTCCTAGTGATGTACATCAATAACCCCTGATCTATATTTGACCTTGACCTACATTTGCTCTTGAATTACTTAGTTAATTCCCCTTGGTTAAGGTTTTTAGTCAAGCTTGTATATGGAATACTACTGGCCCTACACCCACCATACTTGGACAACTTCATCTCCTAGTGATGTACATCAATAACCCCTGATCTATATTTGACCTTGACCTACATTTCCTCTTGAATTACTTAGTTAATTCCCCTTGGTTAAGGTTTTTAGTCAAGCTTGTATATGGAATACTACTGGCCCTACACCCACCATACTTGGACAACTTCATCTCCTAGTGATGTACATCAATAACCCCTGATCTATATTTGCCTTGACCTACATTTCCTCTTGAATTACTTTAGTTAATTCCCCTTGGTTAAGGTTTTTTAGTCAAGCTTGTATGGACTACTGGCCAACACCCACCATACTTGGACAACTCTCTCCTAGAGTACATCAATAACTGATCTATATTTGCCTTTGACCTACATTTCCTCTTGAATTACTTAGTTAATTCTTTTGGTTAAGGTTTTTAGTCAAGCTTGTATATGGAATACTGGACCCACACCCACCATACTTGGACAAAGTTCATCTCCTGTGATATACATCAATAACCCCTGATCTATATTTGACCATGACCTACATTTCCTCTTGAATTACTTAGTTAATTCCCTTTGGTTAAGGTTTTTAGTCAAGCTTGTATATGGAATACTACTGGCCCTACACCCACCATACTTGGACAACTTCATCTCCTAGTGATGTACATCAATAACCCCTGATCTATATTTGACCTTGACCTACATTTCCTCTTGAATTACTTAGTTGATTCCCCTTGGTTAAGGTTTTTAGTCAACCTTGGTTAAGGTTTTTAGTCAAGCTTGTAGATGGAATACTATTGTGCATACAGACACCACCATACTTGGATAACTTTTTCTCATAGGGATGTACATCAATAACCCCTGACCTATATTTTACCTTCACCTACATTTAACCTTGAATTACTTACTTATTTCCACTTGGTTAAGGTTTGTACTCAAACTTGGTTAATGTTTATAGTCAAGCTTGTATATGAAATACTCCTGGGCCTACAGCAACCATACTTGGACAACTTAGTTATTTCCCCTTGGTTAAGGTTTTTAGTCAAGTTTGTATATGGAATACTCCTGGGCCTACAGCAACCATACTTGGAAAACTTCATCTCCTAGTGATGTACATCAATAACCCCTGACCTATATCTGACATTGACCTACATTTAACCTTGAATTATTTACTTAATTTCCCTTGGTTAAGGTTTTTAGTCAACCTTGGTTAAGGTTTTTATGCAGGCCGCGGCCACCTTGTTTGTCAAGCTATGTGTACATCGACAACCCTCGTAGTCGAGCTATGCTGTTCTCCTACAGCTCTTGTTTTTGTCGCGCCCGCTTGCGGACAGCGCGATATAGTCGGCACTTTGACGTCCACATTTGCGTTAAATATTTTACGTATGTCATATCTCTGCAACCGCTTCACACATTGACATGAAACGTCATATGCATGATTACCATCATTCAAGTTTCATAAGCCTTCTTTGATAACCAAAGTCGGGTTGCCCGCTCAAAATCCAAATAGTGGGAACATCTGTGGATAAGGAGCAGTTTGTTTGTCGTCTCGACTTGAAGCCTGTTCCTCAGGTCAGTTACGGTTCTCTGCACGTTGCAGAAGACCCGCTCCACCTCTGCTGTAGACACGGGTACCACGGCTGCCGCGCTGACGATCTTCTCCAGGTTGTCGGTGGACATGCCAGGCACGTGCCATCGTAATCATAGCCTCCAACAAGTTCAGGTTCACTAATCGACGCTGGACAAAACAAATCTTGATCAATTAAATATCTAAGTCTCAGATATAAATTACCCCAATTTAGAGAATTAAAAAAAAAACAACACGAAAAACAGCGGCTGACTGGTCGATCACGATGATCGGTCATTCGGCCGATACAAAATTTAGCATCAAGTGCGCCTAGTAACACACACTTGGTTACCGCTTTTCATTCGCTAATTGCGCAGAGAAAACTGGGACTAAACGTCCATTGCCCAATTTGCCCACCAGTCCAGTCAACAGCATTTCAGCATTATTCACATATCTACAGTGAATAATGGATACATTTCCGTTGTCGTCTCAATAGTTAACTGGTGAACCTCGCAAATCCGGATCGAACTAAGAGGATGCATAATCTCATTTGATCTGATCTTAATCTACACTGGTCGTGAAATCCACTCACAAAAGCAGTTGGTTTGACAAGCGCATGTTTTCTCTTGAGCCTGACCGTGTTCAGACCAGCTTTATGACAGGACAAAATTAACATGCCGCTCTAAACCAGTATTGATTCTGTTTCATATAAATCATACACGCTATACTGGGCCCAGGTGCCATCTCGTTTTATCTCTCCGCGGGGCGCGAGCCATGTGAGGTGGGAATTGACTTTCATATTATGGGATTTGTTAGCGATTACGTGTAAGTTTATACAGACAAAACTAGGTCACAGGTTTTGTAATTTGGGCGTAGCGGGGCGGGTAGATTTGGATTTTAGGGCAGCAGTGCGGGGTTTTGCCGGCTGTAAACCGGGCAGGGCGCAGCGCCCTCCTAAACCTTGCTAGGGGAAACACTATTGTATGTCTTAACCAGCATCCCCTGCTTTTCATAGGAGCCAAGTAAAAGTTGATGAGGCCAAAAGATTTTGCTGTGGTAAGATCACCTGGCAACAAATCAGAATATTGTAAATTCAACTGCTGAATTTGGGCATTCTCCCCAGGTGTATTCTCAGCTCTAAATGTCTTAATTTACAAGTCGCTGAGCCATAAAACACCATAACATCATGCATATATTATCCATTCTATTCCTCGGCGGGCGCGACATGCTGGCCGCGGCCATTCTAACGGACCTGCTTCATATTTCATGCACGCATTGCTCTAATGGCCCTGTGATGAATCCACATTCGTCATGCCCCCGCTAAGCCCAGGGTCAAGGTCATATACTTGGTGTATCAAATACTTGAAGGCTTGGGTAAATGTTTTATAGTTTCCTTCCATGGATCTGCTTCATATTTCATATAAGCATTGCTCTAAGGGTCCTCTACAACCCTGTGATAAATCCACGTTTGTCACGCCTCTGCTAAGACCACGGTCAATGTCACATACTTGGTGCGTTAAAAATGTTAACGCTCAGCTAAATGTCTTATAATTTCTGTTTCCTTCCACGGATCTGCTTTATATTTCATACATGCATTGCTCTACTGGTATACTACCGACCTGTAACAAATCCACGTTTGTCCCGCCCCGCTAAGCCCAGGGTCACGGTCACATACTTTGTGCGTCAAAATCTCCATTTCCGATTATACTTTTGTAACAAGGGCCATTTTATGCTGTCAAAGCAGTAAGGTGGGGCATCCGTGTTCTATGATCACATTTTCTAGTTGTCTCACCCACGATAGGGGAAAGTGAGACATAGCGGTCACAATTCCGGCATCATCGGCATCGTCAACAATTTGGGAGTACATTTTGCATGTAGCCAAATTTCCCATATCTCCCATCATTACCAAACTTCTTCTATAGCTTCCTCACATTGGTGGATAGTTACCAGTGTAATTCGGCTAACCTTGACCTTGATGACCTTCACCTGGGTGTCAACAATTTTGGACATACGTAAATAGTTTCCTCACTTGATAGCTATCCATCCAGTGTCATTCCGGTGACCTTGCCCATCATCTTGGTGACCTTGACTTTTGTGTTAATAATGTTTTATGTACCAAATGTTGAATATCTTTGGATTAACTTGATCCGTTAGTCTGATCATTACCAAACTTCGCCAATAGGATCCTTTCTCAATTTAATGGCTATCCACCCAGTGTCATTTGTGTGACCATAGTGAACGTGACCTTGGTGACAGTGACCTTGGTGACCGTGACCTTCATGGTGAAGTAGGCACAAACTGTTGGTGGTCAAGGTCAAGGAATTTTGTATGTGACAGTTGAATCTTATGTGAGTATTACAATTATTCGTAATCCTATTTTAGGGGAAGGGGCCAAGTGACTTTGGTGTGGTATGGATCTGGCACCAGGTCAGGTTATTCTAATTTCAGGGATGAATACATTTTTTCTCAATGTAAATATTCTGTTCTGATTTTGGGATTTCCCCCCAATGCAGTAGGTTAAAACGAGATTGAACCCGTTGCCCGGCCTTACATGACCTTAGCTGTTGATAGGCCGTTAAACACCAATAAACAAACAAACTTGTCAAAACTTAACATCAGAGAAATATGTTATAACTTCTATTTCCTTCAACTCATATAAGAGGTATAACCAGATTCAACTCGCACATACAAGGAAGCCAAAGACGTACCTGAAGGCCAAACCAGGTCTGCAGTCGGGATTCCAATAAGGATGAATCCCGATCGGTAACCCTTAGACCGCTATCTTATATTTTTTGTCGTCTGCTGTTTATTTTCTATTTTCCATTTTTATCATCAAAAACATGCTTTGACAGCACTTTAGAATATTAATTTACAACATGCTTTGACAGCACTTCAGAATCATTTCCATTGGAAATGATTCTGAAGTGCTGTCAAACCATGTTTTTATTGAGAAATAAGGCAAGATATAAAAGCAACAGCAGACGACAATTGTTGTGAGTAGCGGTCTAAGGGTTAAATTACCCATGGCATGCTCGCAACAAGCCACCACAGACAACATGAGTTACAATTTCTCATGTAGCCATGCAAGTGTCATTTTGCCATGAAATCCGAAAGTACCTAATTACATTTCCAGAGAACAGGAAATAGACTTTATACCAGGGCAGGCTAATTAACCTTATCAAACCTTATATAAATCCATCAGGGTTCCAGATAAGGAATTAGTAATTGAGTATTTTCACTCAATCATATCTGAAGCAATTGGGTATTTCAATATTTTAATTGGGTAAAATAAAATCACACTACTATTTACACATCAACAGACAGCAATCATTGAATAGTTTGCTTCAAAATAGAAACATGTCAGGCGCGTAATCAGGGGGGGGGGGGGGTGCGACGGGTGCGAACGCGCCCCCTAAATTTGTTGTCCATATGTTCATGCTTGTTCTCATGTACGTGATTCTGAATTAAATGTATGACTTAAAGAGTACACTTATGTAATTTAATCAGGGTGACCAAGTTATATCCCCGCAGTTAGCAACTATTTAACAAATTATTAGATAAAATAAGAACTACATTTCGTAAAATGAAAATCTCTCTAAAATAAATAAAATTTCGCATAATATATCGATGTCTGGAGGGCTCTAGAAGCCAGGATTTACGTTCTTTATCCAACAAAATTCAGGGGGAGAGGCATGCCCCCGGACCCCCCTAGACAATTCACAGCTGTCGCCGCTCAATGCGCACCCCCCTCAGCAAGATCCTGGTTACGCGCCTGCATGTCTTGGCATTTCATTAGAATTGTCTCAATTCTAACGAAATACCAAGATGTGTTTTCATGGAAAATAAGAAAAATATGCTATATTTGTGGTCTCTATTGTTTTCTGTAGCATGATAAAGGTACCACAAATTTGTTATTGATTTTTGATACTGGCTACTTGACTGTGAAAGGGTTAATAATTCCAGCACAAAAATATTTACACACTTCTCTAACATTTGATTGGCCCGTAGCAAGTCTCTGTCCAAAATTTATATCCCAGTAAACTCCCACTCCGAACTACTTTCCGTAACCGTGAGGCGCAGTTAAAATAATTCTAAAGAAAACGGAAAATAAACACATTTTATTGATGAATTTATTTCAAATGCTGGAATTATAAGGAATAAATGGCCTTTTTGTTGAATTTATCGGGGATATAAACTTGGAAAAGACGCGGGAATACTGGACGACGCCTTCCGGCCTTCGTCCAGTATTTCCACGACTTTTCCAAGTTTATACCCCGATAAATTCAACAAAAAGGCCATTTATTCCTATAATATTTCTTCACACACCAGGATTTCTGTAGGATTTCTACAGTTTGTTATATTTCTGGCTTACGCTATGCTGAGGGTTATATAGTACATACCATATTTATTCTAATAAACGCCCCAGGGGCTATGCGATCCGTGGTGATCAAAACAAAAGTAGTATCAAAATATGTTATTTTCACATGCAATATTTATTTTGATAATATTAAATTAAAGGAAAATTTAAGAATGAGCCTTCTTTTTATTTCGTGAAATTTGGTCAAATATTGATTTTATTGCGAAAACAAAATTTCCCCATGTTAAATCCCCATAGACATCTTCACTCCACTCCGTGAAGATGTCTATGGGGATTTAACATGGGGAAATTTTTTAGAATTTCAGAAATACTGGACCGATTTTTGAAATTTAACTTTTGTTTTCTTAGTTAGATCATTTCCAAGCTATCTAGCTAGGTTTCGGAGTCAATTTCCAATTTTTTTTGTTTTTTGACTCCTCCCACACTCCTCTACCTTTTCCCCCCATGTTAAATTCCCATAGACAAATAAATTTTTCGTAATAAAATCAATATTTGACCAAATTTCACGAAATAAAAAGAAGGCTCATTCTTAAATTTTCCTTTAATTTAATATTATCAAAATAAATATTGTTTTTGCATTGTTTATATAGCTGTAAAATTTGGGCAGTTTTCGTGAAACAGACTATAGTTAGGGGCAGCACAGGTGTTTCACTGACTGAATGACAGTCAGTGCAGATCCTGATCAGATTTGACAGATGCACAGGCTGATCTGGATCTGCACTGGTCACGAATGCCATAAACAACGATTCCCAGACCACAATTGTGGCCGTGACAGGACAAGTGGGGTTTATGGCCGAAAATATACATCATGTATTTTACTCCTGATAAATTGATATCGGAAACGTCGTTATTTCGGTTTAGTCTAGGTGGAAATTGAGTCCCGATTGTACATTCCCTTCACATTTGTATTCTGGGAAAATTAAACGCCCGGCACCGCCAAGTCTGAATCAGCGAGATTATCTCGGGTAAGTTTTCACATAACTATAGAAATAAACATGTTAAAGGGATTCACTTACAATTTAATTAATCAATTATATCTATTTGAGATTGACTACTTTAACATAAAAACTAGAAAACGTCGATGGCGCGCCATCGCAATATACCCACTTTCCCCAAATGCTAAGTCCGAAAGGGGGAGGTAATCCATGATGGAGGGTCGGATAAAAAATCCGAATTCACTTTGCGCATCAGCACATCAAAACGAAGCTACGAACCAAATATCAGACGCGTAGGTATTAAGGTGAAAAAGTTTTTCGACCTACGAGGAAAAATAGTGAAATTCCAAGTCCGAAAGGGGGAGATAATCCATGATGGAAGGTCGGATCAAAAATCCGAATTCACTTTGCGCATCATAACGAAGCTACATATGAAATATCAGAAATGTAGGTATTAAGGTGAGAAAGTTTTTCGACTTACAATGAAAAATAGGGAAATTCTGAGTCCGAAAGGGGGAGATAATCCATGATGGAGGGTCGGATGAAAAATCCGAATTCACTTTGTGCATCTGCACATGATAACGAAGCTACATACCAAATATCAGGCGCGTAGGCATGAAGGTGAAAAAGTTTTTCGAGTTACAAGGAAAAAATGGGAAATTCTGAGTCCGAAAGGGGGAGATAATCCATGATGGAGGGTCGGATAAAAAAATCCAAATTCACTTTGCGCATCAGCACATCAAAACGAAGCTACGAACCAAATATCAGACGCGTAGGTATTAAGGAGAAAAAGTTTTTCGAGTTACAAGGAAAAAATGGGAAATTCTGAGTCCGAAAGGGGGAGATAATCCATGATGGAGGGTCGGATGAAAAATCCGAATACACTTTGCGCATGTGCACATGATAACGAAGCTACATAACAAATATGAGGCGCGTAGGTATGAAGGTGAAAAAGTTTTTCGAGTTACAAGGAAAAAATGGGAAATTGTGAGTCCGAAAGGGGGAGATAATCCATGATGGAGGGTCGGATGAAAAATCCGAATTCACTTTGCGCATCTGCACATGATAACGAAGCTACATAGCAAATATGAGGCGCGTAGGTATGAAGGTGAACAAGTTTTCGAGTTACAAGGAAAAAATGGGAAATTCTGAGTCCGAAAGGGGGAGATAATCCATGATGGAGGGTCGGATCAAAAATCCGAATTCACTTTGCGCATCTGCACATGATAACGAAGCTACATAGCAAATATGAGGCGCGTAGGTATGAAGGTGAAAAAGTTTTTCGAGTTACAAGGAAAAAATGGGAAATTCTGAGTCCGAAAGGGGGAGATAATCCATGATGGAGGGTCGGATGAAAAATCCGAATTCACTTTGCGCATCTGCACATGATAACGAAGCTACATAGCAAATATGAGGCGCGTAGGTATGAAGGTGAAAAAGTTTTTCGAGTTACAAGAAACGTGACGGACGGACGGACGTACGGACGTACGGACGGACGGACACCCGTGACGAAAACAATATACCCATTTTTTTTTTACAAAAAAGTGGGTATAATTACAAAAAAGTGGGTATAATAAATTAAATGGCGCGGCAGTGAAGTCAATTGAACTTGACATTTCTTAGCAGCACATTCACATTCATGCCACAGTTATAGAAAATAGTAGGTTAGTGCCGTGAATGGGGAAAATATATGGTAAGGCTCAGGAAACGGGATGGGCGAGGCTCTGCCGAGCACATCCCGTTTCCGTGCCGCGCCAGATATTTTTTCCCATTCACGGCACTAACCTACTATTCTATTTATCCCGTCAGCACCTAAACATGGCTTTAAAATGCAAAAATAGTATTGACTGGATATCAAAAATGTTTCACGGCACTGTGTTTCACGGCGCATACATACTGTGTTGACGGGATAAACATGTATATCACGGATTGGCCACACTTACGAGGAGATAACCCACAAACTTAACCCTTAGACCGCTATCTTATTTTTTTGTCGTCTGCTGTTTATTTTCCATTTTTATCATCAAAAACATGGTTTGACAGCACTTTAGAATAATCTACAACATGGTTTGACAGCACTTCAGAATCATTTCCATTGGAAATGATTCTGAAGTGCTGTCAAACCATGTTTTTATTGAGAAATAAGGCAAGATATAAAAGCAACAGCAGACGACAATTGTTGTGAGTAGCGGTCTAAGGGTTAAGCAAACATTGTCCAAACAATGCCCATGTTCTGTGTGAAAGTAAAAACAAAACTTGAAAATTTATCAACGATGTGATTATAAAAATAATCACGAATTGATTGACCTGTCATAGCTGAGAGAATACGAGTAGTCTTATAAATACGAAAATCGGGTTCATGAAATCACGTTTCGTAATGTCTAAACAAAGAGAAATCTTGCGAAGGACCCTACCTAAGGGGTGGGGATGTATCAGTTTATACTGTTGTTGCGAGGCAGAAATGCAGTGTGAAGCACAAGCTTGAAATGATTTGACTTAGGCGGAATTTGTTTGTGGCCGACGACTGTAGGTCCGACGTGGTTTGGGGATGAAATGCGTATCTTTCACGTTACGATTTAATAATAACATTGACTAACATTGACATTTAGATGTCATGATTATTCATTAATGTGTATTGGTTATGTGTCCTTGAAACTGTATCATGCATCTGTCATATATTTAGTTACGATATGTTGATATATTTTGCTCAGTCTGGTCAACTTCGAGATAACGAGAATTACCTGTAGATCATTATCAGGCTACAGAAGTGCTATTTGATCAGGATCTACACTGATCACAAATCCCATAAGCCCCATTTCTCCAGTCACAGCCATAATTGTCAAGACTCCATGATTGGCTTGGGTTGCCATGTTCTATCATATTCAATAAACCCTGATCAGAATCCAGGGGTATGTATGTAGTTTCAGTGCTATGTTTATACATGACAGTGCATTTTCTCCTGGTACATAACAAACCTCTCGTTTCTATTTTTGTGGAGGTAATATCACATTTTAATACGCAGTTCGTACATTTATCAGTATAGTATTACTATTTTATGCAAATTTGAAATAAAGTGTATGGTGAGTGCTAGAATTACGAGGGGTGTTAAAAAGCAAAGGAATTTCAACAAACATATCAATGTGGTACAGTAGAGTATTTGACTTTAAAGGTCATATGAACAATTTTTTTTGTAAATAATACAACTTGATAATATCAAATAAATGCTGAAAACCACATGTAAAAATAACACGTATTAAAAAAGTTACAACGGTTTGAACATTTTAATTAGCTGAAATATGAGGTCATAGAAGAACAATTATTTATTTACAGTGAGTCTAAATTTTATGCCCCCCAGTCTCGGTAGAGCCGGATGCATATAGTGTTTGGACTGTGTATCCGTGTGTCCGTCCGACCGTCCGTCCGTGTGTCCGGCACATTAAGAAGTTCGCCGGAGTTTCGAAATTCTGTTATAACTTCTATATCCCTTGAAGGATTACTTAAATATTTCAACACAATACACCTGTGGACAAATGCCACACGTCCATGCTGCCCTTAATATGACCTTGACCTTTTGACCTTGACAACTTTTTAATTTTTCTATTCATATGACCTTTAATACTGGATGTTGTTTGTTCCCTGCTCCTGTCATACAAAAGTACACTTAACACATCTGTGGTCTTACTATAGGAATGAATGGCCTTTTTGTGGAATTTATCGGGGTATAAACTTGGAAAAGTCACGGGAATACTGGACGTAGGCCGGAAGGCCTCGTCCAGTATTCCCGCGATTTTTCCAAGTTATATCCCCGATAAATTCGACAAAAAAGCCTTTCATTCCTTATAATTCCAGCATTTGAAATAAATTCATCAAGAAAACGTGTTTATTTTCCGTTTTCTTAAGAATTATTTTAACTGCGCCTCACGGTTACGGAAAGTAGTTTGCGTGGGAGTTTACTGGGATAAATTTTGGACAGAGACTTGCTACGGGCCAATCAAATGTTAGGGAATTGTGTAAATATTTTTGTGCTGGAATTACTGGATGTTGTTTGTTCACTCCCTGCTCCTGTCGTATAAAAGTACATTTAACACATCTGTGATCTGACTTTGGATGAGTTTCTTGGTCATTTATCTCAGGTGATAATGCCTGTTCATGATCGCATAGCACACAACTATGGCCCAGCATGATCAAATGCCTGAGTTACAGTGAACCCTCTCTAAGCCGGACACCCTGGGGACCTCCCAGGGTGTCCGGCTTAGAGAGGTTTCACTGTATTTCCCGTATTGGTCTTTCAAATGAGACATGACGCTGATGTCCTGCCTCTATCTAGTACATGTATCTATCTACATGTACAATGTCAAGGTGTATGATCACGTGGTTACAACAACAACAACGCTGCCCACGCCAAAGTTAGTATTATTTTATATTTTCCTTAATATACAACAGATTTTGATGAAATATGGCGCAGCAAACGCGTCTTCATGAGCTGCATTTGGTGGTCTATGGAGTTTGGCACAGATTTATGTCGTTTTTGCGAATCGATTCTTTTTTTTTTGCTTATATTTAACGGCGGCACTGGCTCTAGGACCTTGCATGCCGTCTCCCAAGAATGGAAGAATGAACGGAGGTAGAGACTTTTTTGAGAGAAGCCGGTAATTCGTATTTACAGAGCAACTACGAATTATCGGTACCCATTTACAGCTGGGTGAACTGAAGCAGTGTGGATAAAGTGTCTTGCTCAAGGACACAACGCACGCCGCTAGTCAGGCTCGAACCCACGACCCTTGGATCAGTAGTCCGACACAATAACCATTACGCCACGGCGCTCCACTTCTATGATCGATTCTTCGCAAAAACGACAGAAGTTTGGGCGAAAATACAGAGACCACCAAATGCAGCTTAACAAGACGCGTTTGATGCACCATATTTCATCAAAATCCATTACGTAATAAAGACACTATAAAAGAACATGTACTTTGAATCGGTACTTGTTGTTGTTGTTAGTACCACATGGTCATACACCTTGAATGTATGAGGTTGTGACTGCAGAAATGAGGCTTATTGGATTTGTGTCCAGTATCACACCTACATTGTAGTCAATTAACACACTCTTGTAGTCTGATAACAATCTATATTTCTTGTTAGAAGAATAGGGACGGATTGTGGCCTAGAGATTGGGATACTGGACTGCAATACCATACTGGACTTCAATACCAGGAGCCTCTTTCACCAACATTGCAAAGTATACTTATCTAGCAATGTATACTTTGAGGGAGAAATTTTCAATTTAAGGATAAATTTATTAATTTTTAGTACCGGTACACTGAATTTATTACATTTTCACAGCCATTTCCATTTTGGCTGTGATAATGTAATAAATTCAGTATAATAATTCTGGATATTTTTAATCATCAAATATATGCAGTGGTTAGTTCTATATGAAATAATGCATTTTAGGAAAAATAAATGATTACTCCCTCAAAGTATACTTTGCTAGATAAGTATACTTTGCAATTTTGATGAAAACGGCTACAGGGGGCCGTTTCACTAAACTTCTTACAACTAAAATGTTCATAAGTGCAAAATTATGATTTACATTTATTGAGCATATATGCAGCCTATGTTCCATAACTGTAAATCCATCAATTGAAATTTCCAGACGATCCTTGATTTGCACTTACGAACATTTTAGTCGTACAACAGGCCCGTATGCAGGGGGGGTGCGACCCCTAAATTCGCTGAGGTCCGCTATTTTTCAAACAGTAATCTCAACCAATCTTGAAATGCATTAATATACAGGTATTTTGCATGAAAATGTCGCAATTTCAGGCGCGGATACAGGGGGTGGGGGGGTCCAGACCCCCCCCGTCCCAAAAATAAAACTTTCCATCCTGGGGGAGGACCCCCCGACTTTACGATTTCGCTCTCGCGGAGGTCGGCTGTGCCGAATTGTAATTACAGACCCCCCCCCCCCACCTGCAATTATTTCTGTATCCGCCCCTAAATTTACCACCGTTGAAATCCGAATTTAAATAACTTAAAATGCAGGAGAGTGCATTTCAGGCCATGTAGGTTTACAAAATTTCAGAGGGAGCATGTCCCCCGGACCCCCCTAGCGTACTCGCTCCACTACGTGGGGCTCGCCCCTGACGCACCCCCTAATAGAAAATCCTGCGTATGGGCCTGTACAAAGTTTAGTGAAACGGGCCCCAGATGTTTCAAGTTCAATCCCCGCCCTCGGCATGAACAAAATACATAGTACATGGGTACATAATTCCATCACAAAAAATATTTACACAATTCCCTAACATTTGATTGGCCCGTAGCAAGTCTCTGTCCAAAATTTATATCCCAGTAAACTCCCACGCCAAACTACTTTCCGTAACCATGAGGCACAGTTAAAATAATTCTTAATAAAACGGAAAATAAACACATTTTCTTGATGAATTTATTTCAAATGCTGGAATTATAAGGAATAAATGGCATTTTTGTTGAATTTATGGGGATATAAACTTGGAAAAGTCGCTGGAATACTGGACGAGTCCTTCCGGCCTTCGTCCAGTATTCCCGCGACTTTTCCAAGTTTATACCCCGATAAATTCAACAAAAAGGCCATTCATTCCTACAATAAACTTGGAAAAGTCGCGGGAATACTGGACGCTTCCGGCCTTCGTCCAGTATTCCCGCGACTTTTTCAAGTTTATACTCCGATAAATTCCACAAAAAGGCCATTCATTCCTATAATGTATTTCCATCCCTCTCGTCCTTCAGATGAGACTTGAAACCGAGGTCCCATCCCTACATGACCTTTGCTGTTGCTAGGAAGAAAAAAAAAATCACTTTTTGTCATCTCACCCACGATAGTGGAAAGTGAGACATAGCAGTCACAATTCCGGCGTTGTTGGTGTCGTCGACGTAATTTTTTTACGTATCCAAATTTTCCTTATCTCTTGATCCGTTATTCGGATAATTACCAACTTTCATCAATAGCTTTTTCACATGGCTATCCACCCACTGTATTTTGGGTGATCTTGACCTTGACTTTGGTGACCTATGTGTCAATAATTTTGTACATATGTCCAAATGTTGAATACCTCCTTAACCGTTAGTCGGATCCTTTACCAAACTTTGTTAATAGCTTCCTCACATTGATGGCTAATTTCCCCCCAGTGTCTCGTTCGGGTCATGGTGACCTTGACCTTCATGTCAGTAATTTTGGAGGTACATCCAGATGTTGAATATCTCTTGATCTGTTAGTCGGATCATCTCCAAACTTCATCAATAGCTTCTGCACATTGATGGATATCTACCAGTGTAGTTTGGCTGACCTTGACCTTGGTGACCTTTACCTTGGTGTCGACAATTTTGGACATACGTGCAAATGTTTAATGTCTCCAATGTCATATTTTTTCATAAATAGCTTCCCCACATTGATAGCTATCCATACAGTGTCATTCCAGTGTCCTTGACCATCACCTTGATGACCTTGACTTTTGTGTCAATCATTTTGTATGTACGTCCAAGTGTTGAATATCTCTTGATCAGTTTGTCGGATCATTACCAAACTTCACCAATAGCTTTCTTCCTCACTCTGATGGCTACATACCCAGTGTCCTTTGTGTGACCTTGACCTTGGTGACCATGACCTTCATATCTATTATTTTGGACTTCATTATATTGTGACCTTGACCTTGATCTTTGTGGTGATCACCTCGTTCAGTGGGTGAGACACTCCCTGGCGATTGCCTTGTTTCTGTGTTAGAAACATGATGTGTGTTTCATTGATGGAATGGCGAACATTCAGATTCTGGTCAGTTTGTACAGATCCACTGGCTGATTTGAATTTACATTGGTCTCAAAACCCATAAGCCCCATTTCTCCAGTAACATATGACATTAATTATAGCTGGGACGTTAAAGGCACAGGGTCTCAGATATGTGCAAAAAGTAATGAAACAGATTTGAAAAAACAAATAAACAATGGCAATGACCACAGGTGTAGAAGGTATGACAGTTGCTTAGCAACGAATATTGCGGCAGCACCACAATAGCCTGTCATATAGAACCTATCAGAGACTACACTGAAGGAATATAGAATATAGTTTTAGCCCTTATTTTAACCCTTAGGACGCGGAAAACTAAAATTTTCTTCTGCTGTTGTTTAATATTTTGTTTATTCTTGATAAAAACATTGTTAGAATCATTTGCATATGAAATTGCTGTCAAACTATATTTTTCTTGTGAGAAATGAAAATTAAAAAATAAACAGCAGACAGCAAAATTTAATTCAGCATTGTAATGGTTAACCCTTAGAATGCGGTAAACCCTTAGAATGCGGGAAACGAAAATTGTCGTCTGCTGTTGTTTCATATTTTGTCTTTTTTATCAATTCAAACATGGTTTGACAGCACTTGAGAATCATTTCCATTTGAAGATTCTAAAGTGCTGCAACTGTGTTTTGTTGATAAAAATGGAAATTAAAAAATAAACAGCAGACGACAAAAATGTATTCAGCTTACAGTTAGGTACTGTGTGACAATACTTATTGACCCACCCTCGTATAAATACTACTGATACATGTAGGTCACACTTCAAGGACAGAATAAACACAACCAAGATATTTCAGTTGATCTAAATGTGTCTGTGTCTGATGAGTAACTGGCGGCCATTTCACTAAACTTTGTACAACTAAAATGTTTGTAATTGAAAAAATCTGTAAATTTCACGTTAACAGTGTTTTCTTATAAACAATTATTGGATTTACATTTATTGAGCATAGGCTGCATTGTAAATGTAAATCCATCAATTGAATTTTCCAGATGATCCTAAATTTGCACTTACCAACATGTTAGTCGTACAAAGTTTTATTGTCTGCCTCCTCCCTCTGAGAATATTATGAAGTTGATTTTGTTAACCCTTTCAACACCAAGTAACTTAATAGGATGTTCCATGCCAATGTTTCACGCTATTTCATTAATTAGCCAGGTTTTTTGAAAAATAATCCAGGCTATTGGATTGGCGAAAGCCGGGCGGGCGGGCGGCGTCCACAATCAATGTTAAGTTTTCGTGTTTGAGTCCATTTCTTTGTTACTGTACCACCTAGGACCACCAAACTTTCACAGCTTCATAATCAAGGGGTGCCCACCACATATCACTATCCAACATGTTACTTTTTTTTTAACTTGACCCATTTTTTTCGCGTAGTCGACTTCGCCATTTTCAATGTTAATTTTTTGCGTTTACAATGTTAAGTTTTCGTGTTTAAGTCCATTTCTTTGGTACTGTACCACCTAGGACCACCAAACTTTCACAGCTTCATAATCAAGGGGTGGGGGACCCACCACATATCACTATCCAACATGTTACTTTTTTTTTTAACTTCACCCATTTTTTTTTTTTTTCCGCGCAGTCGACTTAGCCATTTTCAATGCTAAGTTTTCGCGTTTGCAATGTTAAGTTTTCGTGTTTAAGTCCATTTCTTTGGTACTGTACCACCTAGGACCACCAAACTTTCACAGCTTCATAACCAAGGGGTGCCTACCACATACAACTATCCAACATGTGACCATTTTTTTACCTTCACCTATTATTTCTACGTAATTGACTTAGCCATTTTCAACGTTAACTTTTTAACGTACGTCTGGTTAAAGTTTTTTGGTTAAAACTTTTTCGTTATACTATATCTCTGCAACTGCTTCGCCCATTACCTTGAAACTTCACATGGGTGTTTATCATCATCCATATTTTCATTCTAACCACAACCGTGCGGCCCCTGTGCCCAATGTCAAGGTCAAATTACTTTGAATGTTTTTGTTAAAGTTTTTTTGTGTACTATATCTCTGCAACTGCTTCACCCAATACCTTGATACTTCACATGGGTGTTTATCATCATTGTCGCACTGCTTGCGGGAAAGCGCGATCCTGTGCCCAATGTCAAGGTCAAATTACTTTGAATTTTTTTGTTAAAGTTTTTTTCGTGTACTATATCTCTGCAACTGCTTCACCCAATACCTTGATACTTCACATGGGTGTTTATCATCATTGTCGCACCTGCTTGCGGAAAGCGCGATCCTGTGCCCAATGTCAAGGTCAAATTACTTTGAATTTTTTTGTTAAAGTTTTTTCGTGTACTATATCTCTGCAACTGCTTCACCCAATACCTTGATACTTCACATGGGTGTTTATCATCATTGTCGCACCTGCTGGCGGAAAGCGCGATCCTGTGCCCAATGTCAAGGTCAAATTACTTTGAATTTTTTTGTTAAAGTTTTTTTGTGTACTATATCTCTGCAACTGCTTCACCCAATACCTTGATACTTCACATGTGTGTTTATCATCATTGTCGCACCTGCTTGCGGAAAGCGCGATCCTGTGCCCTATGTTAAGTTCAAATTACTTTGAATTTTTTTGTTAAAGTTTTTTTGTGTACCATATCTCTGCAACTGCTTCACCCAATACCTTGATACTTCACATGGGTGTTTATCATCATTGTCACACCTGCTTGCGGAAAGTGCGATATCGTCGGCATTTTGGCATACGTCCGTCCGTTCGTCCGTGTGTCCGGTTAAAGTTTTTCCATCTACTATATCTATTTTTTTTAGTGTCCATGTCTCGCCCCAAGGCGCGACATGCAGGCCACAGCCATCTAGTCTACAAAAAGTGGGTATAATTATGTTATCCAAGTGTCTATGCTTGGAAAAAACCTGGCCTTCGTGGCTTTGCCTCGTTTCTTGTTTTTATTTTTTTTTGTATATTACATTTCCGTAAACTGTGTTGAAAATATTGTGGCATTATGTGGACCTGTGCAGATATATGTAGATAAATATAGGACTATTAAAAAAAAATTCTGGGCTCCAGTAGCAAGCATTATTATTTTTAATTTTTAAACTTTTTTTTTTCCATTTTTTTTTTTCAAATTCTTTTTCAATTTTTAGCCAGGTTTTTTGAAAAAAAATCCAGGCTATTGGATTGGCGAAAGCCGGGCGGGCGGGCGGCGGGCGGGCGGCGTCCACAATCAATGTTAAGTTTTCGTGTTTGAGTTCATTTCTTTGTTACTGTACCACCTAGGACCACCAAACTTTCACAGCTTCATAGGTAATCAAGGGGTGCCCACCACATATCACTATCCAACATGTTACTTTTTTTTTAACTTCACCCATTTTTTCCACGCAGTCGACTTAGCCATTTTCAATGTTAAGTTTTCGCGTTTTCAATGTTAAGTTTTCGTGTTTTAAGTCCATTTCTTTGGTACTGTACCACCTAGGACCACCAAACTTTCACAGCTTCATAATCAAGGGGTGCCCACCACATATCACTATCCAACATGTTACTTTTTTTTTAACTTGACCCATTTTTTCCGCACAGTCGACTTTGCCATTTTCAATGTTAAGTTTTCGCGTTTACAATGTTAAGTTTTCGTGTTTAAGTCCATTTCTTTGGTACTGTACCACCTAGGACCACCAAACTTTCACAGCTTCATAACCAAGGGGTGCCTACCACATACAACTATCCAACATGTGACCATTTTTTTACCTTCATTATTATTTCTACGTAATTGACTTAGCCATTTTCAACGTTAACTTTTTAACGTACGTCTGGTTAAATATTTTGGTTAAAACTTTTTCGTTATACTATATCTCTGCAACTGTTTCGCCCATTACCTTGAAACTTCACATGGGTGTTTATCATCGTCCATATTTTCATTCTAACCCCCAACCGTGCGGCCCCTGTGATCAATGTCAAGGTCAAATTACTTTTAATTTATTTGTTAAAGTTTTTTTGTGTACTATATCTCTGCAACTGCTTCACCCATTACCTTGATACTTCACATGGGTGTTTATCATCATTGTCGCACCCGCTTGCGGAAAGCGCGATATCGTCGGCATTTTGGCATACGTCCGTCCGTCCGTCCGGGCACACATTAGGGTACTTATGTGGCTAGCCCCACAGGGTTATGGACTTGTTAAAGGATAGGGTTGGTTACAATTAGCCACCTAAAAAATCGTTTTATGTGGCTAAAAATCGTTTTATTTGGCTAATATTTAACATGTGATAAGCCACATAAGTACCCTAATGTAAGAACGTCCGTCCGTCCATCCGTCCGTCCATACGGGCCAACATCGGGGGTTTAGGAGCTTAGGGTAAGGGTTAGTAACAAAGGATTCCTTTGTTATAGTCGGTAAGCTCCTAATTCCATTGATCTTTAGGAGCTAATCCTTTGATCTTTTAAAGAACAAATAGCTCATAACTCCCAAATGTTTGAACGTCCGTCCGAGTGTCCGGTTAAAGTTTTTTCGTTAAAATTTTTCCATCTACTATATCTATTTTTTTACTGTCCATGCCTCGCCCCAAGGCACGACATGCAGGCCACGGCCATCTAGTTTACAAAAAGTGTGTATAATTATGTTATCCAAGTGTCCATGCTTGGAAAAAACCTGGCCTTCGTGGCTTTGCCTCGTTTCTTGTTTTGTTCATTCAAATTATCCCATTCTAAAAGGGTAATCTGTACGACGTTTATAAAATTATTAACAAACAGTGGAGATCCTGATGAGACGGCTCGTTACGAGCCGGCTCATCTGGATCTGCACTGTTTGCAAACATTGTCTCTATAGAGGTCTGTGGTGTTGAAAGGGTTAATCTGCAAAGAAAGTTGGCACACAATTGTATGGAGCACACATGAGACAAGCCATGTCATGTTGTATCTTAGAGGATGTGCGATTTTTCATGAAAAATATTTACAGAAACTGATTTACTGTTTCTGTAAATGACATCACAAGTAGACACATTTTCAAATTCCTCGTTTGCTATGAACATTTTGTCAATTTTCAACGTCAGTTACGGAAAATATTGAAACTTTGTAAATATTTTTTATGAGATGACGCACATTTTCTTAGGTACAATATCGCATGGCGTGTCTCCTATGTAAGTGCATTCCATTGAGACAGGAAAAGCTATAAAAGTGCACATACAACAGTGGTATCCTATGACACTGACGTGTGTGTATTCATGGATTAAATTATTTTACCACTCCTAAATTTATTCTTCAAATCATCAGAGGAATCAAATTCATATCCGCTTTCTCGGTGAAATTTTATCACGTAGCCAAATTCATCAAAATTGCAAAGATTACTTATCTAGCAAAGTATACTTTGACGGAGTAATAATTAATTTTAAACTGAATTTATTACATTATCACAGCAAAAATGGCTGTGATAATGTAATAAATTCAGTATAATAAATTTAACCTTAAAATTTAAAGGTACATGCCCACGCAGCAGGTTACACTGTACTACTACTTTTCATTTTCTGTCATGCCTTATATGAGCCATTTGTCTACTCACTAACGAGTTATTTTTAATTACCGTATACGGCGCATATTAATTGGTGTTAAATCGCATTTTATATGCCGCAACCAGAAAGGGGATTTTCCGACCTCGTGCTATCTTTACCAATACGCGTCACGTGACACGGTCAATCATATCACATCTTTGACATGCGCAGTGAAGTATCGGAAGTTGAGAAGAAAAATCTCCACGTAACTATTTCCATTTGGTGATCTGGTCGCCAATATTAACCACTCGATCTCTCTCTGTACTGCCTGTCCCTCAGACATTTCGCCTTTTCTCGGCCGACGCTGTTTCATAAAATTTAGGTCCTGGACGTTTCGACATGTTGATATTCTTGTTTACATATTGGGAAGCCTACGGGCGCACGTAGTATACTGCGCATGCGCACCGCAAGCCGTGATGTAAAAGTCGTCGTCCCCGCACATTATCAAAATAGACTGTTACGCCGCGCGTCGCTAACAGTAAATTGATAATTAATAAATTATTATATTTGTATAGCGGGCATTCGTAATGTTTAGAACTGGTGAAATAGTGACATAATTATACACTTATTTAATTCCTATAAAGAACATTTTGTGCCTACTGCGTGGGCATGTACCTTTATGGATAAATTTATTAAATTTTATTGTACTGATCAGCCTATTTCACATTGAAAATTATACTTAGCTAGAAAAGTATACTTTGAGGAAGAAATTTTGAATTTAAGTTAAATTCAAAATTTCTTCCTCAAAGTATACTTTTCTAGATAAGTATACTTTTCAATGTTTGTAAAATAGGCTACTGCTGTCAATGGTTTGATAGTTACATTATGTTTTCAGCAACTTTTATAAATTACAGTGAAATCGCGATGGCTCGAAATGCCACAGGCCTGCTTATTTTGTTTGAGTGATCGCATCTTTCGAGCCATCGCATCTTGCGATTTTGGTATATTTGTCGACTACTGTACCCTTCAGATTTAGGAAATAACGATGTTGTTATACGGTGCCCATAAAAAATCGGGAATTAGTCCTGAATCGTAAAATGTTGTGACGGAGCCCTGCAGGGGACATGGATTTTTTTTTATTAATTCGTTCCCACGAAATAACAATTTGTTCCCTCAACTTAACAATTTGTTCCCTCGAATTAACAATTTGTTCCCATGAAATGACAATTCGTTCCCTCAATTTAGCAATTCGTTCCCACAAATTAACAATTCATTCCCGTGGGAACAAATTATTAAATTGAGGGAACAAATTGTTAATTCATGGGAATGAATTGTTAATTTGTGTAAACGAATTGTTAAAATGAGGGAACAAATTGTTATTTCGTGGGAACAAATTAATAAAAAAGAGAATTCTATTTTTACGTCCCCTGCGGGGCTGTGTAGGAGTGTGCTATATAGGTGATAGGAGCTGCACTGATTATAAATGTAAACTCTGTCTGCTGATGCTGGGTCACATACTGATATGAGACACGCCATGTGATTTTGTACCTTCCGACATCTGGGTAATTTCATTAAATTTGTTTACAAAATTTACAATAAAGTCAGAAGTTGACACAAATTTTTCAGAGTACATGCTGAAAATTTTGTCAACTTTTGACGCCATTTACAGAAAATATTGTAAATTTTGTAAACGTATTTCATGAAATTACGCAGAAGGTACAAAATCACTTGACGTGTCTCATTTGTGGCAATGACTGGAGAAATGGGGCTTATGGGATTTGTGTGTGACCAGTGGAGATCCTGGTCAAATAGCACACTCCTGTCATCTGCTAATGATCTATATGTAGCTTGTTAAGCATGATGGAATGGCGAAGAGTGCAGATCCTGAGCAGACTGCGCGGATGCGCAGGCTGGTCTGGATTTACACTGGTCACAAAACCCATGAGCCCCATATCATTTGTCACATCGACGAATAATCTTGTATATAAAAAAATGTATTAAGTGTTTAGCATATTGTATTGCGGAAAATATCGAGTATGGTGAGAGACTTACAACTTTTCTTAATGAAAACATGTTTGGACTGTGCATACTGAATGGTTGTCTGCTGTTTTTTTAGCTCGCCTGCACGAAGTGCATAAGAGCTTATGGCATACCCCCGGCGGCGTCGGCGTCATCGGCGTCGGCGTCCACAAACATAACGTTCGGTAAATGTTTCCTTTCATGGAACACCTTGTTATTTCATACATGCATTCCTCAGATGACCCTCTATCATGCTGTAGCAAATCCATGACCCACCACCCAACCCTTACCCCAAGGTCAAGGTCACAAACTTGGCACATTCATAAACTTAACGTTGGGTTAAATGTCTTATAACATCTGTTTCCTTTCATGGAACACCTTGATATTTCATACATGCATTCCTCAGATGACCCTCTATCATGCTGTAGCACATCCACGACCCACCACCCAACCCTGACCCCAAGGTCAAGGTCACAAACTTAGCACATTCATAAACTTAATGTTGGGGTAAATGTTGTGTAACTTCTGTTTATTTACAGGGAATACCTTCATATTTCATACATGCATTCAACTGATGAAACTCTATCGTACTATAGAAAATCCATGACTCACCTCCCACCCCTTTCCCCAAGGTCAAGGTCACAAACTTAACGCATTCATCTGATGATCGTCTATTGTGCTACAGACCCCCTCCCCCCCCCCCCCCCCAAGATCAACATCATAAACTTAACGTTGGAGTAAATGTTTTTTTATAACTTCTGTTTCTTTACAGGGAACACCTTGAGATATTTCATACGTGCATTCATCTGATGATACTCTATCGTGCAATAGCAAATCCATGACCCACCCCCCCCCCCCACCCCTTTCCCCAAGGTCAAGGTCATAAACATAGCACATTCATAAACTTAACGTTCGGGTAAATGTCTTATAACATGTTTCCTTTCATGGAAAGCCTTGATATTTCATACATGCATTCATCTGATGATACTCTATCGTGCTATAGCAAATTCATGACCCACCGCCCACCCCTTACCCCAGGGTCAAGGTCACAAACTTAGCACATTCATAAACTTAACTTTGGGGTAAATGTCTTATAACATCTGTTTCCTTTCATGGAACGCCTTGATATTTCATACATGCATTCCTCAGATGACCCTCTATCATGCTGTAGCAAATCCACAACCCACCACCCAACCCTTACCCCAAGGTCAAGGTCACAAACTTAGCATGTTCATAAACTTAACGTTGGGGTAAATGTTGTGTAACTTCTGTTTCGGTACAGGGAACACTTTGATATTTCATACATGCATTCATCTGATGATCCTCTATTGTGCTACAGCAAATCCATGACCCACCCCCCACCCTTTCTCCAAGGTCGAGGTCACAAACATAGCACATTCATAAACTTAATGTTGGGGTAAATGTCTTAACATCTGTTTCCTTTCATGAAACGCTTTGATATTTCATACATGCATTCATCTGATGAAACTCTATCGTGCTATAGCGAATCCATGACCCACCGCCCGCCCCAAATGTCTTATAACATCTGTTTTCTTTCATGGAACACCTTGATATTTCATACATGCATTCCTCAGATTACCCTCTATCATGCTGTAGCAAATCCACAACCCACCACCCAACCCTTACCCCAAGGTCAAGGTCACAAACTTATGATGTTCATAAACTTAACGTTGAGGTAAATGTTTTGTAACTTCTGTTTCTTTGATATTTCATACATGCATTCATTTGATGATCCTCTATTGTGCTACAGCAAATCCATGACCCACCCCCCCCCCCCACCCCTTTCCCCAAGGTCACAAACTTAGCACATTAATACATGCATTCCTCATGTGAATAGCTATCATGCTGTAGAAAATAACCAACTTAATGCGTTCATAAACTTAACGTTGGGTTAAATTTTGTTTTACTTCTGTTTTCAGGGAGCGCATTGCATGATATTTCATACAGGCATTCATCTTAATATGCTATATTATGCTATAGCAAACCCACGACCCACCTTGCACCACTGACCCCAATGTCAAGGTCCACCGCACGTCCCTTAACCCAAGGTCAATTATATATAATATTCATGTTTTTTATGCAACTGTGCCAAGTTTGAGTGAAGGCTGCCAAGAGGCGAGCTTCGTTGTCTTTTGACAAATCTTGTTTTGTTATGCTTTTCTCAATGAAAATATGTTTTGACAGAGCATGGGAATCGTCTCCAATGATTCTCAATTGCTGCCAACATATATTTTTGCTCAGGAATAAGTGAACTATGAAGAACAGCAGACGACAATTTTCAGTTCTTGAAAAGTTGTCGGCTAATATCATACATTATTATACCCCCCGCAACGAGTTGTGGGGGGTTATACTGGAGTCAGGTTGTCCATGCGACGTTGCATCCGTGCATCACTAAACTTAACATCAGAGAAATATTGTTATAACTTCTATTTCCTTCATCTAAAATGCTTAATATTTCACACATGCATTCCTGTAAGTCTACTACCATGCTGTGCCAACTCCTCGACCGTCGAACCCCCGCTGATCCCAAGGTCAAGGTCATCGTCATCTGAACCGAACCAGTGGGTGGCAGGTGGGAGCACGTGATGGGTAATTTAACGATCGGGGTTCATCCTTACCGGAATCCCGACTGGAGACCTGGTTTGGCCCTCACATACGTCTTTGGCATTTTGTATGTGACAGATGAATCTGGTTATACCCCTTATGTGAGTATTACGATATTCGTAATCCTATTTTAGGAGACGGGGCCAAGTGACTTGGTGTGGTATGGACCTGGCACCAGGTCAGGTTATTCTAATTTCAGGGCTGAATATATTTGTTCTCGATGTAAATATTCCGTTCTGATTTTGGTATTTTCCCCCCAATGCAGCAGGTTAAAATGGGATCGAACCCGTTTGCCCGGCCTTACATGACCTTAGCTGTTGATAGGCCGTTAAATACTAATAAACAAACAAACAAACAAACAAACAAACAAACAAACAAACAAACATCAGAGAAATAAGTTATAACTTCTATTTCCTTCATTGAAAATTCTTAATATTTCACTCGTGCATTCCTGTAAGGTTGTACTATCATGCTGTGACAAATCTACGACCGTCCAACCCCCGCTGATCCCAAGGTCAAGGTCACATACTTAGTCTCTTTACAAAACTTAACATCAGAGAAATATGTTATAAATTATATTTCTTTCATCGAAAATTCTTAATATTTCATGCATGCATTCCTCTAAGGCTCTACTATCATGCTGTGACAAATCCCCGCTGATCTCGAGGTCAAGGTCACATACTCAGTCTCTTTACAAAACTTAACATCAAAGAAATCGGTTATAACTTCTATTTCCTTGCTCGGATCTGCTTCACATTTCACACATGCATTGCTCCAATGGACCGCTACCACTCTGTGACAAATTCACATTCGTGCCGCCTTTTTGTTTTACATATTTAGGGGTACCTGGGCCCACGCGGGGGGTATTCCGTAAGCCTCGCTTACTGACCAATCTAGTTAGATATGTAAGCGGTGATTTCATTGGCCAACCTTGCAAACATGGAACAATCTGAGAAAATGTTGTTACCGAAACGTAAAAGCGTAAATATTCTCCATTTTTTCGCGAAAAATACAAAGTTATCATTGCAAATCTCATTATCTGGACGTATATCGAGATAAACAGGTATCAGCTGTACATCATTCCACATTCATACAATTACCCCCGCTACTGATCGTACGTCCGTCTGTCTGTCTATTTATTTGAAAGTTTTCATGGGAGATGGCCATGATAAGTTCTGCTTTCGGTCAAATCCCATTAGTTATCATGTATCATTTATCACTTGTATTGGATGAATAAAATATTGTTTAAAGTAATTTTTTTTGTAATATTCAGTTTCTCAAATACTGGCTCTAAGTGCATCAACAGGGAACATTTTTTAGTTTCTGTTTCCCCCTCATGGAATGCTTTCATAGTTGGTTGATGTCTTACTACAGGGGTCCAGATAAGGAATTAGTAATTGAGTATTGTCACTCCATCATTTCTGAAGCAATTAGGTATTTCAAAATTTTATTTGGGTAAAATAAAATCACTACTGTTTACACATCAACAGACAGCAATTATTAAATAGTTTGCTTCAAAATTAAAACATGTCTTGGCATTGTCTCTTTGGAGACAATTCTAATGAAATACCAAGATGTGTTTTCATGTAAAATAAGAAAAACATGCTATATTTGTGGTCTGTTTTCTGCAGCAAGATAAAGGTACCACAATTTTTTTTATTGCTTTTTTGTCCCACCTGCTTTAGCAGAAGCGGGACATAGGCATAGCTTTTCCGTCGGCGGCGGCGGCGTCGGCGGCGTCGGCGGCGTCGGCGGCGTCGGCGGCGGCGGCGGAACATTTCACGTTAAGTTTTTGCGTTTAGGTCAGTTTCCAGAAAACTATAACTCCTACGACCTCCATACTTGGTATACATCAACACTGTGGTGTAACCATCTCACACAGAGGGAACCCATGTAACCTTCACCTACTTTTCATGGTTCATTGACATACTTTTCACATGCATTCAACTTTAAGTTTTTGCGTTTTTGCGTTTAGCTCTGTTTCTAAAACTTAGCCTCAGGTTAATTAATTGTAACTTCTGTTTCCCTCAATGGAATGCTTTAATATTCCATACATGCATTTGTAACAACATCTCGCATCATTCTACAGAAATCCTATTGTGCCCGCTAACCCCAAAGGTCAAGGTCACTGACTAAGAAATTTCCGTGTTTGGAAAAGTTAACGCTCGGTTTAATGTATTACAACTTCTGTTTCCCTTGATGGAATGCTTCGGTATACATCAACACTGTGGTGTAACCATCTCACACATAGGGAGCCCATATGACCTTGACCTAGTTTTCATGGTTGATTGACCTACTTTTCACATGCTTCAACGTTAAGTTTTTGCGTTTAGCTCTGTTTCTAAAACTTAACGCTCAGGTTAATTCATTGTAACTTCTGTTTCCCTCAATGGAATGCTTTAATATTACATACATGCATTTGTAACAACATCCCGCATCATTCTCCAGAAAGCCCATGATGCCCGCTAATCCCAAAGGTCAAGGTCACTGACTTAGAAATGTCCGTGTTTGGAAAAGTTAATGCTCAGTTTATGCTTTAATATTCCATACATACATTTGTAACAACATCCCGCATCATTCTACAGAAAGCCCATGTTGCCTGCTAACCCCAAAGGTCAAGGCAGGACTTACAATTCCGTGTTTGGAAAACTTAACGCATTTTATGCTTTAATATTCCTTACATGCATTTTGTAACAACTATCCCATCATTCTACAGAAAAGCCCATGGTGCCCGTAAAACAAAGGTCAAGGTCTGACTAGAAATTTACGTGTTTGGAAAAGTTAACGCTCATTTAGCTTTAATATTCCATACATGCATTTGTAACAACATCCCGCATCATTCTACAGAAAGCCCATGATGCCCCGCTAATGCCAAAGGTCAAGGTCACTGACTTAGAAATTTCCGTGTTTGAAAAGTTAACGTTCAGTTTATGCTTTAATATTCCATACATGCATTTGTAACAACAGCATCATTCTACAGAAAGCCCATATGCCCATGCCAAAGGTCAAGGTCAAAAACTGACTTAGAACTTTCCGTGTTTGGAAAAAGTTAATGCCCTCAGTTTATGCTTTAATATTCCATACAGCATTTGTCAACATCCCGCATCATTCTACAGAAAACCCATGTGCCCGCAACCGCCAAAGTCAAGGTCGCTGACTTAGAAATTTCCGTGTTTGGAAGTTAACGCTCAGTTTTATGCTTTAATATTCCATACATGCATTTGTCACAACATCCCACATCATTCTACAGAAAGCCCATGGTGCCCGCAAACCCCGGAAAGGTCAAGGTCGCAGACTAGAAATTTCAGTGGAAAAGTTAACGCTCATTTTTATGCTTTAATTCTTTAACATGCTTTTGTAATCCCGCATCATCTACATGCCCATGGGCCCGCAAAGGTCAAGGTCTGACTTAGAAATTTCCGTGTTTGGAAAATTAAAACGCACATAGCGCTCAGTTTATAATATCCATATAGCATTTGTAACATCGCTCATTCTACAGAAAGCCCATGGTGCCCGCTAACCCCAAAGGTCAAGGTACTGAATTAGAAATTTCCGTGTTTGGAAAAGTTAACGCTCAGTTTATGCTTTAATATTCCATATATGCATTTGTAACAACATCCCGCATCATTCTACAGAAAGCCCATGGTGCCCGCTAACCCCAAAGGTCAAGGTCACTGACTTACAAATTAACGCTCAGTTTATGCTTCAATATTCCATACATGCATTTGTAACAACATCCCGCATCATTCTACAGAAAGCCCACCATTCTACAGAAAGCCCTCCCATGGTGCCGCTAAAAACAGACAATCCGCTTACAACTCCCCTCAGAAAGCGGTGCCCGAACCCCAAAGGTCAAGGTCACTGACTTAGAAATTTACGTGTTTGGAAAAGTTAATGCTCAGTTTATGCTTTAATATTCCATACATGCATTTGTAACAACATCCCGCATCATTCTACAGAAAGCCCATGGTGCTCACTAACCCCAACGTTATTACAAGCTCCATATATACTATCAAACTGCGGCAGGCGGGACATTTTGCTCCGCGGAGCTCTTGTGATACTCGCTACTTCTGATTTCAATTGTTATTTTTTTGGCAATTTTAATTGGGTATTTAAGCAAATACGCAGCTTATCTGGAGCGCTAACATCATCCTGCACCATGTGGTCTGTATTCCCATGATTAAGGCTAAATAGAAACTATTTGTAGGTCAGACCAGGCGGCGGCCAGGGGTAACCAGGGGTAACCGTCAGTCCCTGCTCACTTTCACTAGTTCTTCAACAACTCTATTTTCCAGTTGATGTCAGAAGTAATTTATAGTCGCAGCACGTCTGTGCCATCCAGTGGGCCATCTGCCACATCAACAGGAAATCAACAGGTAATACCCGAAGCCTATTTCACCAACATTGCAAAGTATACTTTCTAGCATACTTGGAGGGAGAAATTTTCAATTTTAGTATAAATTTATTAATTTTTAGCCAGGTTTTTTTGAAAAAAAATCCAGGCTATTGGATTGGCGAAAGCCGGGCGGGCGGCGGGCGGGCGGCAGGCGGCGGGCGGCATCCACAATCAATGTTAAGTTTTCGTGTTTGAGTTGATTTCTTTGTTACTGTACCACCTAGGACCACCAAACTTTCACAGCTTCATAATCAAGGGGTGCCCACCACATATCACTATCCAACATGTTACCTTTTTTTTTAACTTGACCCAGTTTTTCCGCGCAGTCGACTTAGCCATTTTCAATGTTAAGTTTTCGCGTTTATAAATGTTAAGTTTTCGTGTTTAAGTCCATTTCTTTGGTACTGTACCACCTAGGACCACCAAACTTTCACAGCTTCATAATCAAGGGGTGCCCACCACATATCACTATCCAACATGTTACCTTTTTTTTTAACTTGACCCATTTTTTCCGCGCAGTCGACTTAGCCATTTTCAATGTTAAGTTTTCGCGTTTATAAATGTTAAGTTTTCGTGTTTAAGTCCATTTCTTTGGTACTGTACCACCTAGGATCACCAAACTTTCACAGCTTCATAACCAAGGGGTGTCTACCACATACAACTATCCAACATGTGACCATTTTTTTTACTTTCACCTATTATTTCTACGTAATTGACTTAGCCATTTTCAACTAAACTTTTTAACGTACGTCCGGTTAAAGTTTTTTGGTTAAAAGTTTTTCGTTATACTATATCTCTGCAACTGCTTCGCCCATTACCTTGAAACATCACATGGGTGTTTATCATCATCCATATTTTCATTCTGACCCCCAACCGTGCGGCCCCTGTGTCCAATGTCAAGGTCAAATTACTTTGATTTTTTTTTTTAAAGTTTTTTTGTGTACTATATCTCTGCAACTGCTTCATCCATTACCTTGATACTTCACATGGGTGTTTATCATCATTGTCGCACCCGCTTGCAGAAAGCACGATATTGTCGGCATTTTGGCATATGTCCGTCCGTCCGTCCGTACGTCCGTACGTCCGTGTGTCCGGTTAAAGTTTTTTTTTCGTTAAAGTTTTTCCATCTACTATATCTATTTTTTTAGTGTCCATGCCTCGCCCCAAGGCACGACATGCAGGCCACGGCCATCTAGTCTACAAAAAGTGGGTATAATTATGTTATCCAAGTGTCTATGCTTGGAAAAAACCTGGCCTTCGTGGCTTTGCCTCGTTTCTTGTTATTATACTGAATTTATTACATTATCACAGCCATTTTGGCTGTGATAATGTAATACATTCAGTATAATAATTCTGCATATAGTTTTAATCTTCAAATATATGCAATCATTAGTTCTGTACGAAATAATGCATTTCGATAAAATTAATGATTACTCCCTCAAAGTATACTTTCTTAGATAAGTATACTTTGCAATTTTGATGAAATCGGCTACAGATCTCCAGATAAGTTTTGTATCTAAAGAGTATTATACCCCCATGTATCTAATGTATTAATTATGTATCTAATTCAATGCCTATCTTACTGTTACAAATGTATTATTGATTTTCTTTCTTATTAAATAGGGAACAGTTCCCTATTAGACCTTGAGCCAGCAATAACCTCCCCCCCCCCCCCCATGTGGGATTTTTGGTGAGTATGATTTTCGGATTCAGTAGTCTATTGTCTATCAATCCTGGTTGTCTGCGCTCAAAAAGCCGCTGGATGAACAAATGGCAGCCATTTTACAAGATGGCCGCTGAACAGTATTATTGTTTTATAAAGGACTGTTAACTTTCAGTCTGATCAATATTAACTGGGTAAATTGCTATAATTATACCCCCCGCAATGGAGTGAGGTTGTCTGTGCGTGCGTCCATCCGTGCGTCCGTAAACTTAACATCAGGGAAATATTGTTATAACTTCTATTTCCTTCATCTAAAATGCTTAATATTTCACACATGTATTCCTGTAAGGCTCTACTACCATGCTGTGCTAAATCCACGACCGTCCAACCGCCCGCTGATCCCAAGGTCAAGGTCTTTACAAAACTTAACATCAGAGAAATATTGTTTTAACTTCTATTTCCTTCATCTAAAATGCTTAATATTTCACACATGCATTACTGTAAGGCTCTGCTACCATGCTGTGCCAAATCCACGACTGTCCAACCCCCGCTGATCCCAAGGTCAAGGTCAAATACTTGGTCTCTTTACAAAACTTAACATCAGGGAAATATTGTTATAACTTCTATTTCCTTCATCTAAAATGCTTAATATTTCACGCATGCATTCCTGTAAGGCTCTACTACCATGCTGTGCTAAATCCACGACCGTCCAACCGCCCGCTGATCCCAAGGTCAAGGTCTTTACAAAACTTAACATCAGAGAAATATTGTTATAACTTCTATTTCCTTCATCTAAAATGCTTAATATTTCACACATGCATTACTGTAAGGCTCTGCTGCCATGCTGTGCCAAATCCACGACTGTCCAACCCCTGCTGATCCCAAGGTCAAGGTCAAATACTTGGTCTCTTTACAAAACTTAACATCAGAGAAATATGTTATAACTTCTATTTCCTTCATCTAAAATGCTTAATATTTCACACATGCATTCCTGTAAAGCTCTACTACTATGCTGTGCCAAATCCACGACCATCCAACCCCCGCTGATCCCAAGGTCAAGGTCAAATACTTGGTTTCTTTACAAAACTTAACATCAGAGAAATATGTTTTAACTTCTATTTCCTTCATTGAAAATTCTTAATATTTCACTCGTGCATTCCTCTACGGTTGTACTATCATGCTGTGACAAATCTACGACCATCCAAACCCCGCTGATCGCAAGGTCAAGGTGACATACTTAGTCTCTTTACAAAACTTAACATCAGAGAAATATGTTATAACTTCTATTTGTTTCATCGAAAATTCTTAATATTTCATGCTCTACTATTATGCTGTGACAAGGTCAAATACTTGGTTTCTTTACAAAACTTAACATCAGAGAAATATGTTTTAACTTCTATTTCCTTCATTGAAAATTCTTAATATTTCACTCGTGCATTCCTCTACGGTTGTACTATCATGCTGTGACAAATCTACGACCATCCAAACCCCGCTGATCGCAAGGTCAAGGTGACATACTTAGTCTCTTTACAAAACTTAACATCAGAGAAATATGTTATAACTTCTATTTGTTTCA